>CM053786.1:255939813-256539813 GCA_028749045.1 Cupressus sempervirens | reverse complement strand
ACTGCAACCCAGATGAAACTAACTGCAATCAATCACTAACCAAGCTAGAACTGACTACTACCTTCGAAGACATCACCAAGGGAGTAGTATCACTAGCAGGAACCATGCCAACTGTCGGCTCACCAACATCACACATGATCTTTGATACAACATCTCTAGTCTCCGTGCCATCAGTACTAGAGGCCACCACCATGTCAGGCATACCACAACAATCTGCTATAGCACCCAACTCAACTGAACCTGACTCTAGTAGGAACGGAACCGATATGCCAATGTTAGTATCAAGGGTGGATGCATACCCATCTCCACTGTCTCTGACAATCTCGACTACGGACATCCTTGGATCACTAGACACCACAGCTTGTGACTGTACAGAATCTGGTAAAGACTGCAGTCACTCTAACTCCATGGTCACCTTAGCCAAATGAAACTGTGACTCCTCGAAAGCCAACTGTGTACTCTCAAGAATCTCAGAAGTCACCTCGAGCTACTGAGTAAGCTCACTCACCTCATCTTCCTTGGCCAATAATGCATCGTATGCTGTACTCCCCCACTCCATAAGATAATCTCTGTCGGCTACCAAATGCATATAATCTTGTCTCAGAATCCGAATAGCCTCCCATAAAGAGTGAATCTCTGTCAAGGAAAGATAACTACCTCCCTACTCATCACTAGTAGGAAAACCCCATCCATAAACTACTAACAACTGACGAGCAGCGTCGAAATGTTGGCAAGCGATAGAAATGTCTCGTTCACTAACTCTCAACTGACTAGACACATGATGGCACTGGCTAGACTGTCTCCTACAAACCTCCTCTGACACACTGTCTAAAGGAGCATCCTCAAAGTTACTAGTCTCTAGACTATTACCATCCATATCCTGTAAATCAACTCCAAAGCTCATATCAACATACGTAGTATCAAAAACTGTAGCATCGCTGTCCAACCCCTCTGTACCATAAAAAACTGCTGAGGAAACTAAGTCCTCAAAACTATCCACAACATCCCCCTGGGTGTCGTCTGTAATAATTAGATCCTGGGACTCTCCTGTAAACTCTGTCATCTTTGAGAAATCATCAACATGTGACCTGACTGTAAAAGAAAACTGAGTCCCTGCTATAAGCGCTAACTCCCGAACTGAGCTCACCTCAAGACAAAGCTCATCCACATGTCTCTCAGAATCCTGGAGAGCCAACTGAATACACACCAAGGAATTTCGAGTATCCTCTAGCTCATGAGAAAGCTGGTCAACCTCCTCCTCCTTCTTCAATGCATCTAAATAGATCCCTGCAAGATTAAGGAGATGATCGCGATCTAAAAGTCGGTGTATGTAACTTACCTTCATTGCCTCTATGCCTTCCTTGATCTGCTATAAGTCGTCACAAGAACCTGTTGTGACTCCTTTCTGTCGCTCCTGCAGTTGAATCATCCAAATGTGATTCTCAATCAATCCATACATCTTGTCATGATGAGATAAAGTTGCGACAATATCCTTGTCCCTTGTCTTCAGCTAGCTTGCCAAACAAAGTGAAGAGCTACTAGCTTCTATCTCATGTGAAGAAGCATCCAACTGTGCTTGATACTCATTTTCTACAAAGTCCTGAATGCTCACTTTCTGATCAACTGTACTATCCTCAAACATGACAGTATCCGCAACTGTTGTAACTTCATCCAGCCCAACTGTACTGGAATCACTATCTGTGTCAATCATGCAATCCGATGTGCCTATGATATCACCTTCTGATGCAACTGGCTCAACCTGCAGAACATCTAAAACCCCTTCTGCCTGTGAAGATGATGCAAATAAACCATTACCTGAAGATGTGCTGAAGTCTCCCTGTATCGAATCTACATGTCTGTTAAACTCCTCATACAAGTTTCTGCCTGTCATAGGGAAGGTATGATCCTTAGGCCTATCAAAGCGTTCAATCAGTCTCTCCGAAAACTCCACATATGAGGTAATGTGTGCATGACCCATAGTAACCATACCATGATGCCACCACTTGTGTGCTAACCCATCCAGGTGAATTGCTGCATACTTAATAGCTTCTTTCTCAAGCATAGGGTTCATTTGAAAGTATGTGTCAAGCTTTTGAACCCAAGCTCTTTTTGTAGACTTCCTCGAGCCATCATAATATGGTAACTGAAGTTTCCCTACTTTCTTCTGTAGCTCATAGCTCTGGTTCCTGTCAAGTCCACGTGGCATATGCTTCATCCGCACATCTATATACACCCTAAAGGTAATTGCAGCAATAAAATCTGGACCTCCAGCTTCCCAATCTCTCCTCAGCTGGTCCTGTATATCAGTGATCTGGGGCTCTGGTACGGGCTGCTCTGAAGCTCTAGGAGGAAATATGGGAATCATGGGCCGCGAACTCACTGTCCTAGTTTGCTGGGGTGCATGATCGAAATTGTTCCCAACTTGTTTGCCTCCATTATGTGCCCCATCCTGATTATTACCATTCTGATTATTTCCTCAATCCACATTAGCATTCAACCCCATTTGACAAGCCATCATCTGCATCATAAGCTCAAATCTCTGACTCTGTTCCTGTGCTCTTTGCTCTGCTGATCGCTGTCTTTCCTTTCCCTGATTTGGACCGGCATTCATTTTGTCAAACATTTTTCTCTTTATCTGGCTATTCCAAATTCCCTATAAGACCTCCACAAGATGGCAGGACTTATAGCTCTGATACCACTGTAATGACCCCAATAGGTTATAACTTCTTCAAACACCAAAAAAGACTTTATACTTCAGTTGTTTGACATTTCGTCAAACACTTTGCAAGCAAGCTCTGATACCACTGTAATAACCCTCCTCAAATCTGCCCTCAAAAATGCTGATGAAAGCTCAAGGAATTTCATCAAACAATTCACATGCAAGGGACGTATGACTGATATAGTATTTCAGCTAGCTTCAAATGACCTTTTTACAATTTGCATCAATGAAAATCTTGTGCTAGAAGACTACAATGGACTACACAATGACCTAACATGAGTGTGCTACTAATTTTGACAATATTTAGTGCATATATATGATCTAAGCATGAGAAATGAACACTTACAGCCAATTGGCATTTTTACAAACAGTTGGTATGCAAACTAACTAGCTGATAAATAATGATATTAAATTGCTTAAATGACACCAGCAACTATTATCTTCTTAATTGCAATGAAAATTACAATGCTCATGAAATATGGCCAAGACTTTGGCATTTACATGGATTACAAAATGATAATGCTGGTATAATGCACACTTACAGCTGAAAGCTTATAACACCCTAAAAAACAATACTAACAAAAGAACCTGGTTGTAGATGGCTGTAATAATTTCCTTCAATGCTGCCCCTTCTACTTTGCTTTTCCGATTTGCTTTTTCAGCTTTTTTTTTTTGTTCTGCTTTTTCGGACTACTTTTTTAGTTCTGCTTTTTCCACCTGCTTTTTCGTTTCCGCTTTTTTGGACTACTTTTTCATATCCGCTTTTTCAGGCTGCTGTTTTTGTTCCGCTTTTTCGGACTGCTACTATGTTGAATCTCAAGACCATATCTTTCAATAGCGTCAAGATTTTCAGCTTGAAGGGATTTCGTCTTGCAAACTATTGAGACATAATCTCCAGAAAATTTTTCAATTTCTTTGATATTTTCAAGCATGCTTAAAAGAAGCTCTTCCATTTCTTTTATAGTGTTCTCACAAGAGCTCCATCCTTCGTTTTCTCAATGTGGGATAAAACATAACTCCCTTTATGTAACTTATGTTTCCAATGTGTTATAAAATAAAGGGGACTCTTTTAATTTAAATATTTCCCACAAACTATAATCTATGCATTAATAAAGTTAAATATTTAAATTTAACTTTATAAAATAGCTTTATCAATGCAAAACAAATCTTATCAATGATAAACATGTCTTCTTGCCGATTTTAAACAATTACCATCGACATACCGTTGCCACTGGATGTCCACCCATGCCCAAGATGACTTACTATAAATAGTATGCCCAAAGTTGCCTCAAAACCCCTCAGAAAGACCTGCAACTGAAACTATGTAGGCCAAATAGCCTCTAAGCCCCTTTAATGTCCTAGTTAGCCTACGGGACCGTGGGGAAATAGGCTAACGACAACATCATGCTATAAATGCTAAAAAGGGGACATTACAGAGTTTCAGGGACAAGGGGACAAGGGCTTGAATTTGGGGACGGTAAGGAGACGTTGTAGGGATGATAATGGAACAATAGTTACGATCAGTGTTGATATACAAATTGAGGTGAATGGAAGTCTTCAAGGCAAAATCTACAATATAACATCTATGCTAGTGCCCCATGAAAGGAAAACTAGTTTTCATGAGGTTAAAGAATCAACATGTAATGATATGTGCCATACAAGTGACCAGCCAGCATTTGTGGGGAGTTGGTAGAGGATTGGTGTTGGTAGTTAATGTTTTTTAGTTACGCAACAGTTGTCAGTTGTCAGCACTAGCACCCTGTCAATACTGGCACCCCCTCGACACCTCTATATATTTTCATGTTTTTGTCTTCGAATTATGTTGTTATCGTGATGAAATAGAAGTATTGCTTTATCACTCCGATACATTTTAAAGCATTGATGAGGTAAATCAAAATGCATATGTGAGTAATCTTATATTATATCTATTCATTCATTGTTCTATGACTCGGACTCGCCTATGACTCAACAAGGTGATCTCGACCGGTGGTTTGACAAAATGAAAAAATAGAGATTTTATCATTTTTCACTATTTAAAACTTGTTCCATGCATCCATTATTGAATAAAGCTTTAAAACACTATAACATCATCAAATAGAAGCTAATTTGATCACATACATAAACATACATCCATTACATGAGTACAAACGTAAATTGTAGCTAAAGGAAATAAAAACCATAGATTTGCAAAATGATAAATACTGTCAAATGTATATAAAATTGATGACATCAAATGTTCCCAAACATTTGAAAGTTATAACTAGAAACAAATCTGTGGCTTAGGCTCGAGCTCAGCCTTAGCCTTAGAGCAGTATGTCTGGCTCCTACAATTGCCATTGACATAGGTCTTGGATGACTAACAAGCTATTGTCTTTTCCATAAGGTGCCACTCTGAGCAACATCAAATGCAGTGACAGTGATCGTGTTCTATCCTCCTCTACTGTAGCCACAATCTCAGCCTCTCTATCTGCCTGCTAAAACCACTTATGGTCCTCCTCACTAAAGACAAAATCGGTAGACTTAGTGAGCCAGTCAGACTCTGGATTGATCTATGCTAAAGTAATCAGAGGGGTTCATGTCCAAAATCTGTTTGGTCTCACAACAAAGGTTGTAATGAATGAAAACAAGGTCTTTAAAACTCTCCACAAATAGTCTATTACACCTCTTCAGATGGATGTATTTGAATATGGACCAATTGCGCTCGCATCGAAAAGCGTTGCATGTTTGACTCAAAATATGGACGACAAGTTTTTGTAGGTTTGGGGTTGTAGACCCAAACAATTGTGACCATCTATCTAAAATACGGAAATAAAAAAATATTAGTCTCATTTCCAACTTTAATGATATATTATAAAATCAAAATACGTAAGCCATAACATTATAAACTTAAGAATCCTAAGTTTAACATGTATTTTGAACTGGCTGTGTCTCTTTCTGAGCGTCTTTGCACATCTTGCTTGTGAAAATCACCCCTTTCTCATTATTATATGCACCTACGTTGTAATGTCCCTTGTTAAATCAAGTTTGTAATATTGGAACAATGTTCTTACTACTGCAAATGCGAGAGACTTCTTCCTATTAAGACCCTTATTCTTAATAGTTATTTTGATACTAAGTAGATGGTAAACAATATAAATAAGTCTTGATTTGTTGGTTGATATGTATATGGAATATAATTATAGACCCCAAAACATATTTATATATATTATAATTGCAATTGTTTTCTGATCTTTTCCAGGTGAATATATTGGTGAATTATCTTAGCTCTATGGACCTTGTAATGATATGAGAGCAATATGCAGATTTGGAGGATGCAATCTTTATTGATGTGCTGTTTGATTTTATGTTAATATATGGGCTGTTATTTTGTATCTGATTTATGATCGCCTATCTAATATAATGATTCAAATACATAAATGTTATTCTATGTGCATAGGCTCTTCGATCCATTAGGCACTTTTTGTCAGTAGTAAATAGGGTGTCTGTAAACATTCTCTAATTAATATCTTTCTCTGTTCTTTTTTTCCTCTTCTGATTCTTTTATTTTATTTTCCTTCTGCCTAACACTGACTTTGTGTGTTGTCCAATACATACAGTTTGATACTTTAAATCCACCAATTATGAATTTATAGCCTGGAAATATGATATGAGACCATAAAAGGTTAAGTTGATTCACATCTTTGATCAAGATTGATTTTCAATAATTATCTCTCCTTGAATTCATTGAGATTAATATAAACTTAACCTTCAGCAACGTTATGGATACTCCAAGTGTCGGTCATTATGACTGGCTGAAATCATTCGAATGATTGTCATGTATTGGTCTACAAACCAATCACTAGTATATAATCAATGCTTCAAGACTTTAGTCACTGCTAAGGAAGAAGTCGTCCATCTATTGCTCTCCTCCCATGGAATATAGTTTGTAGGTTTCTATACATGACGTTGAACTATTGTGTAATCTTTTTCTGGTCTGTTGTACTCCTTGTTACATGTGCTGAACGTAATTGCTAGAGATGAGTGTGTTATCATTCCTTCTCTATATGTCTCCCAAGAATGTTGATTGGTTATAAACAGTCTAATCTCCTTCCCTAATATTTCATGCTGCCTGTAAATATCTGTCCTCTATGGTATTTTTCTGTTCATGAATGTAAATCTGACTTTATATCTGTTATAACTATGTGTTGTATTCTCCAGACTTTTCTTTTATTACCGACTGGTATATTTATGAATTGCTCTATTGATAATCCAGATGGTTGATTTTATCATAGATTCTCCTTTGCACATATGAAGTAAGAATAAACTGGTTGATGCCTCCCTTCATTCAAAGAATCCTCTATTAATACCTTAATATTGTGAGGGTCGTGCCTTTTTAGTGCCCAAGACTCTTCACTTTTTTTATTAATGGTACCATTATGAATTTGTTAGAGCATTCTTAACGGTGGCAGAGATAAAGTATCAAACTATAGTAAGTCCTCATGTCGGGGTTGAGATTTAATAATTTATGTGCATTGGAGACAATATTCTTATGGCAGTGCTATTTAAAAAGGCTAAAATCTGGTCTGAATATTTACAACACCATGAATTCTATAAATCATTTCTAGTGCCAAATATGTGATAACCAATCATGTATTGTCAGATCATTTGCCTCCGTGTTTTGTTTCTTTCATGTGATGGTCATTGTATTTGAGACTTAACAGAGTTTGGACAGGACACTCTCATACATGTCATCAACCAAAATGGAGTGCTGTATTTCAAGCTATGTTGTGATTACCGTGTTTGCCTTTTGTTATACCTGTTTCAAACATTATGTGTATGATCAATATATGATCATTTTGTTGTGTTAATCCTTTGTAGTAAGTATTTGTGAGGCATATAAGGAGTTCTTATGTAAATTGTGGTTTATTATTATGTTTTATTTATATTTATAATTTTTTTTTATCATTTATAATCATCTATATTTTATTATAATTATAAATATATCTGTTTTTTATTATTTAATATAATATTATATTGATTATAGAATTTTAATCTCCGATTGGGGACGTGACATATGTCTTGTAGTGTAGATGTCTAGTCATTTTTTGCATCACTATGTATAGGTCACTAAGAACCTCCTCATCCACCTTGAAGTTATCAAGAAAATGAAATGATGGATTAAGAAACTAAGCTAGTGCGTGGATGGGCCTATGAAGCTAGTTTTGCCATCTCCTATCAATGACCTCCCAAACGGGGACATACTTATCAACTCCTGCAGCCTTGGATCTGATGGCCTCCTTGGTCCTATCCATGCCCTTCTATATGCATCTCATAGAGTGCATCTCCCTATCAACAAGTTGTAGGAGAACTACGAGGGGCTCAATGACCTATAGATAATATTAAAAAGAATAGTTAAGTCACAAGTGTGCATTTAAAATTAAACATTTTAAAAATTGCAAAGTTGCAAACAAACCATAAATATATATACCTCCTTGCTCTCTCCACAAGGAGTCTAAAAATTTGGCTCATCAAAAATAAAATCAGTCACATCCATCTCTGCAGTGGTTGTTACATGGGATGAGACAGTCCACTCCTCACCAATGAAAATACGTCTTAAAGATTCCTTTGATTTCAACAAGGTTTTAAGTGTGAGGGAATTCGAGGCAAATCTCGTGATACGGGGATGAGCCAACTCTTTTTGCCACGTGTATTGCCTCATCATGCTAAGGACCAATGCATGATTGTAGATAAACTTGCAGATGTTCTTGGCTTTATCAATACATGATTCGACCCATTCAAGCTTGTGTATATCTTCTAACATGAGGTCAAGGCTGCACATGGAGAAAAAAAAATTTGGGAGTGTGTCTCCATCAAAAGTTTACCTACAACAATTTTAAATTAATTAGAAATGTAGATATGTTAAGAAATCTTAAATAAATTCATAGATGCCTCTTAATCAAAACTTCAAAAATTAAAAGTTTTCCTCCAACAACATAACTTGCTGCATTAACCATCACCTTTTGCACCACATTTTCTTCTCCCACCTCATGTAGAACTTTTTCAATAATCTCACACAAGTATGTGACATTCTTCACATCTGAGGAAGCATCACTAGACTTCAAGAACAATGTAATGTCTCCAATTTAGCAGGTTCCAACAGCTTGGCGATGTTAGTTCATAATGGTGGCCCTTGTGAGATGACATTGTGTTTTGAGGGTTTCAGTGGAGTGACTTGCTATTTGTAGGAAGTCAATTTTGCAGAGTTTCTATTTTTGACAGTGTACTTATGGCACCCTGAGTCCAGGCTCCTTCAATGATTGATTGGATTTATTTAATGAGTTACATGTTGCAAGTTATTTGTTAAGCATAGCTTAATGAATAACTTCATTACATCATTGTTCTAATTTGATAGTGTGAAGTTGTAGTTTCATTAGTGAAACGTGTGTCAATGGAGCTCTTGGGCATTTGGTGTGTGAAGGAAGTCACATTTCATTTAATGGTATAAAAAGGGTTCATTGTGAAAATTGAACCTTCTCTTCTATTTTTTTTTAATGAAATTGAGAAACTCGTAAAAAGTTTCAACGCTGGAGTTGGAGAAGTCTGAATTGCACTTAGAGCTGGTTCTAACCAGTGAATGGTGTGTTCTGCGGAATAATACATGCAATCAATTGGTGCTGAGGTATATCAGTCAAGGTTTTAGCTGGTCTGCTTTTCTTGTTCTAAGAATCAGAGGTATTTCTTGAGTTTAAACAGTTTGAGACTGCTGCAATTTGATATTGACTGGGATGGCTCTCTGAGGTGTGAATTGCTTGTAATAATTGGTCAAATGACGTCCCTGAGAAGTGCCATTATAAGCTGCAAACTACCTGGTCTTAGCAGCATTCAAATATATACAGCTGTGTGGGTTTCCATAGGTTCTGCATTCTCAATTAAGGAGCCACGTTTTGCAGCAGCCAAGTTTCTAGTGCTACACTTCAACATTCTACAGCAGCGTTGGAATTATATGGTCTGCAATTTTGATCTGGAAGCTGCGATTAGGAATGAGAATCAACTACAAATTGCCCAACAACATTTCTACTCATTCTGGGTTCCTTTATAATTGATTTGCTTATATGTACTATTTGTAATAATTGCAAATTTCATAATTGCAATTCATAGTTATTGTGCTGACATTCATAGAAGTTTATTTTTTTGTCATTTATATAACGATTTCTTATCTATCTTTAAAAAAAAAACCTATATTCGAAAGACAAAAAAGTTGCAAACTTTTCAAAAATCCAAAACATTTCTTCAGCAAAGCTACAGAGTGAACCAGCAGTGCTCTTATAGACATGGTAGATCCTGAATGTAAAGCAAAATAATTATCAATTATCATGGAACATTCAACAAATGAAAGTATAAATTAATTACGCACTGTATTTAGGGAAGCAGAATAATCAATCACCTCCAAAGGAAACAAGAAAATTTTGGAGTGTCCAATTCCTCCTATCCGTCCAACCATCTGTCATTATAGCACAACCCTTTTGGCTCCAAGATTTTTTGTGGTCCTCTAGCTTAGGTTTCATATCATTAACCATTTCTAATCAGATGGGGCCACTTAACATTAGTAGGGGATTTAAAGCTTGCCTCCCAAATGGTTAAGCCATCTATCATGCCTTGCCAATAAGAATACTTGTCACAAATAGATTATGATTAATCATTAGACAAAGAGAAGTTCAACTTCAAACTATAAATTTTAAAATTTAATTTTAAACATAAAGCAATCAAATATTTTTTTAACCTGGCTGCAACAAATGGAATGTTGCAAAAGTACCAAAACTTGCATGCGTCATTGACCTCCTTGTTCCAACCCATGCTCTCAAGTGAGGGCTGTGCACCAAGAATGTGTGGCACAGAGTAATTGTCCAATAGTGCTAATAGGAGCATATCATCATGCGGTATCATCTTCCCATGTAGCTAACAAGTGATCAGGGAGGGCACTTTGTAAATCATGTCACCAAATTGCTCATGACAGACTTAAAAACGTTTTCACTCCTTGTAAGCCCTTATGATCTTAGAGCCACTGGTAAAATGCATTGGTGATCTAGAAATCATGTGGCATTGAGCAAGAAGATTGGAAGAAGTTGTTGGTGCTATGGGCCTACCATTCGACATACAAGGTGATGACTGGTCAAACATCATTTCAGTTGATGTATTGTCAAGAAGACATTGTACTACCAAAGTTCAAGTGCCAGGTCTCAAGATAGCTATTGAGAATTAGTTAAGTGATTTGGAAAGTTTAAGAGAATGGTTGTATGCCTTGAGCAAGCTTGACAAACAAAGGATGATGCCTCGGTGACGGCTATGGACGCTGCCCAACAATGCTGAAAGTTGTGGCATGACAAACATATTAGGTGTATGGGATTCACTTCAAGATGGTGTTGAAATAGAATGGTTGTAATGAGATAAAGTGTGAAAAAATCAAAATATAGTGGCTTGGTCCCTACGGGATTAAAGAATTTGGAGAGAATAGAGCTATAAAACGATCAACACTCTATGGCTAGTCATTTCAGGAGTTAGTGAATAGGTCAAAGTAAAAAATGTATCATGAAAGAAGGAAGTGAAATGACTATCTGATAAGAAGGCTTGATCGAACAAGTAAAAGAAAGTAAATAAATAAAAATAAGGAAAATCTCTCGTATGAAAACCCACCATACAGTAAGTTTGTAATGTTCCCGTCATAAAATAAATAATTAATCAAAACTTTGTGTATGGGCCAATTGATTTAGTATATCTTAGACCCATTTTTAGTTAGTTGTTTTCGTAGGTGTGGCCGTTAGCTATTTTGTAAACCCTTAGAAAGTTCCTCCGAAAGGTATTTAAGCATGGCATGTAGATAGTAGGGGAGAGGACCCAGTAGTTGATCACCCTAACTTTGTGCTTCTCAAAATCCTATGTGAAAATTTTAAATTACTCTCATTTTTTGATAGTAGCTTACTTGGGAAGTCCCCTACTTATAACTATGTTTTCAAAGCCATATCATCAAATATGATGCCACATAAGCATGCCTTTTGCCAAGGTGTCTAAAACTACCTAAAAAAAGTGAGACCAATCATAGTGCATTGAAGACCCCCATACTTGTGCAGCTGATGTAGCATCACACTATTGGTTGTTTTCTGGGAAAAGGGACACTTTTCATTCAATTATGGGTAGTCATCATTAGCAAAAACAACTTCAAAATCACAACTATTGGTACAATCTTGTCAAAAATCTTAGATATTAAATCAACAAGTGTGGGTGTTGAGTTAACAACTCCTATTACAATCATTTGAACATGCTCAAGTACTAGGTCCTCTCCCCTAGTTGGTATGCGATTTGGATTATTTCTTTGTACTGCGAATTCTTGTTGGAATTCAATATTGTTTGACATTTCAGAAGTGAAAGATCTTTCCTACTTGGCTTTCTCTAGTTTCGGTGGGAGTTAAGCCTCACCCTATTCCATCTGTATTATTTGGCTTGGATCTGGCAAATATCATTATTTAAAAGAATAATATAGTCTTGGTTTCAAATTGATGTTTTGTGCATATTCAATCTTATTGTGTATCTTACTTGGCAGACCGAAGGCTAATAACATCTCCGCATCCATTCGTACATGTTCTGTTCTCTGTTCTTGACTCCATTGTACATTCTTGCTGATTGCACTCTGTATGGTTACCTCCTGCACTATACAACTGTACTTCCCAACCGTATGGTCTTCCAACTGCTCTGTACAACCATCCTTCCCCAACCATATGGTCTTCCAATTGCACTATACGACCATCTTTCCCAATCGTACGACCCTCCCCATTATATCGTATGGCCTTCCCCTTCCAACCATACGACTTCACATCCCTACACCTATGGACATCCGAAGGACTATATGTACATCTTGAGCAGGCTCCACACCTCTGCACTATGCAACATCTAAAGCAATTTCCCACCCACCGTATGGCCACCTGCTACATTGACGATAAAATCGTAGCCAAGTAAGTCAGGAACATTAAAGTGGTATCAGAGCCAAAGATCCTATGAACCTATGGACAGTGAATGAAAGTTTATAGCCAGAAGAGAAGGAGGTCCAACTTAATTGATAGAATGGCAGATCAAGAACCCACTCCTGCGGAAGTCATGGCACTATTGAGGGATCTTTTGAGGATTCAGGCACAAATCAATGACACTCAGTGACTTATGGAAGAAACTCTCCAGAAACTGGTAGACAATAAGATATCTGGGGAACAAAATGGTCAATTCTGACTCGGTTTTGGGAAAGGCGAATCCTCATCTGGCACTCTCTCGACCTTCCATGCCGACTTTTCCAACACAGACGGAGGTACCACATGAAGGAAGGCTACCAATCTTTGAGGAAATTCAAGAACAATTGAAAGAAGACTAGAAGAATCCAAATTTGGAAGAGGATATATCCTACAAAGGTTACGCAGAATTGAGAATGCGATATTCCAAAGGTAGCAACTGAGGATATTTTAACGATGATCTTAGAAGAAAATTGAGCAAATTAAATTTGTTACCATTTAACAGATCCGGATCCATATCTACCCAAGCATGGCTAATGAAGGCCGATACTTCCAACTTAATACAATGTCAGAAGAAGAAGAAGCAATTAAATTTGCAGCACTCCACTTAGAGAGAGTGGTGCATGAATGGTGACATCATGACACTATTACGTTGGGGCATGACCCAATGAATACTTATGTAGAAGTCACTGAGAGATTGATAGATCGATTTGATGGTAAAGATCCAAAACTTAATTTCAAAGAGTTGGCACAATTGAGGCGAACTAGATCAATCAACTAGTACATCACATAATTTCAAAAACTCTCAGTTTTGGTTACGGACATTTCCGAAAGGAGATGGACAGTGTTCTTCATGGACAGACTGACAGAACCACTAAGGGTTGGGTAAAAGGTTTTAATCCTACAACCCTTTTGGAGGCTATAAGAAAGATGTGAAGCATGGCATCATCATCGGCATCATCCTCTCAAGGTTACTCATACTCCAAATTGCCAGTATTTCCAAGGGACAAAGATAATAAACCTTTGCCGAAGAAGCCTTCGTTTGACGAAGCTACCAAACAAGAGCTCCAAAGGAAGAAATTATGTTTCAATTGCAAGGGACCATTGGAACCTAGGCACAAATGCCTCGTTAAAGGGAAAATACACTACATTGAAGTTGTATCCGATGATGAGGATGATCAGGAGGATCTACCCACAGAAGATGACCACCCCTACAAGGACTCCAAAATGGTTAATTTGAATCGTACAAAGAGGATCACTGCATTGGTACGACATGGGGGAATCATCGCCATGCTAAACTTCATAAACTCATCTTTGGTGAAAATAAGAGGTATACCTACTGAGACACACGCAGGATTCCAGGTCAAGGTCGCTAGAGGAACACTTTTAGCTTGTACACACCTTGCTCCCCAACTAAGTATCACCATGGCTAACCACATGGTGATAGAGGATTTCTTTATAGTGGACATAGATGATATGGAAGTTATTCTGGGCATACAGTGGATGGAGACACTTGATGAATACACACAAAGTCTCAAGCGGATGGACTTCATTTTTGTTGTCAACAGAAATAATTTTGTTTGCCGGTGGGATGGCCAATAAGGCACCGAAGGAAGTTTCAACACAGCTGATGGAGGCCATTTTTCAACACGATGACATTGTATGGCCTGCACATTGTTTTGTTTTGACGGAACCTATAAAAGGACAATAGACACCTCACTGGGATGATAATCTTCAAAATATCTGAGTACCCATGATAAAGTTTCTATAGACATCCCCCTAGGCATACCCCCCATTGCAGGTTTGAGCATATCATCAAGTTGGAAGCTGGCGCCGAACCAGTTATCACCATGCCATACCATCATCCCCAAAAATTCAAAGATGAGATCAAGAAGATGATTCAGGAGCTACTTGAGAAAGGATGGATCTGTGCCAGCTCTAGCCCTTTTGCATCATCAATGCTATTAGTAAAAAAGAAGGATGGGACAATGCGCATGTGTGTGGACTATCGTGCATTGAATAAGAAGACAATAAAATATAGATACTAGGATCGAAGAATTGTTGGATGAGCTGCATGGTGCAGTTAGTTTTTCTAAAATAGATCTCTGTTTCGGATACCATCAGATCTACATGTGGGAAGAAGATGTGGAGAAATGGCTTTCCGTTGTCACTATGGCCATTATGATTTCCTGGTTAAGTCGTTCGGATTAACGAATGCACTAGCTACTTTTCAATCTTGCATGAATTGTATCTTCAACAAACAATTGTGTAAGTACTTGTTGGTATTCTTTGATGATATTCTTATTTGCAGCAAAACTTGGGAAGAACACCTGAGACACTTGAATGAAGTCCTAGGGATCATGAAGGCTTAGTCCTTGTTTGCCAAGCAATCCAAGTGTGAATTTGAAATGACAGAAATATTATACTTAGGATATGTCAATAAATATGGAGTGCAAGTCCACCAAGAGAAGATTCAAGCTATCTTGGATTGGCCCCCACCAAAATTGTTCTTTGAGTTGTAAGGGTTCTTGGGGCTGTGCAGTTATTACCGGAGGTTTGTAAATGGTTCTCTCAACTCAGTGCACCATTAAAAAATCTAAGGCTCCTTCGAGTGAAATGAAAGGGCGCAATGCACTTTTATAAGTTAAAAGAAGCAATGAGCACTTGCCTGGTTCTTGCCTTTCCCAATTTTAGACAATCATTCATTCTAGAGTGTGATGCATCCAGAGAAGGCATTGGCGTGGTATTGATGGAAGATAGACACCCTATAGCCTATGAGAGTCAGAATCTTACACAAGCAGAGCGTCTTTATTCCATTTATGACAAAGAGATGTTGGCCATCGTGCACGCACTGGCAAAGTTCTTACAATATCTAGTAGGTGCCAAGTTTGTCGTTCATACCGATCATAATAGTTTAAGATATTTTGTAGAGCAACGGGATTTGATCGAGTGGCAACAAAAATGGGTAAGTAAGATTCATGCTTTTGATTTCGACATTGAATATGTGAAGGGAAAGAAAACTGTGATTGTTCATTCCTTGTCAAGAAAACTTGCCATCTGTTTACTATCTCAGATTTCAGTTGACTGGAAGGCACACTTATTGGTGGAATATTCAAAAAACACATTTGCATGTAAGGTAATGGATGGCAACACTCAGGATGACCAATACAAGGTGATGGATAATATCATTTACTATAAGGATTGGATATAATTAGTGCCTAAATCCAAACTGAAGCAAAAAATCCAGAAGGAAATACATGCCTCACCCTTGGCTGGACACCTGGGTTTTCTCAAAACATATAGACAACTTAGGGAGAGGTTTTCGTGGAAAGGACTTAAAAGAAAATGTGTTGCAATACGTACAAGAGTGTGCAGTTTGTTAGCAAAACAAATCCGAACACACTTTACTTGTTGGGTTACTATAACCCTTACCTATATCAGAATAGAAGTGAGAAAGTATCTCTATGGACTTCATCATCGGACTTCTGAATGTAAATGGGAAGGATTGTATCTTTGTGGTGGTTGATAGACTAATGAAGTATGCACACTTCTTCGCCATCTCAGATTTTCAGGCCCCACAAGTAGCCGATTTATTTTTCAGAGAAGTTTTTTTGTCTGCATGAGTTACCTTGAAACATTGTTAGTGACAGGGTTGGTCAGTTTAAATTTTTTTTTGGACAAAATTGTTTATGTTGGCAGGAACAAAATTGTTGCCAAGTACTAGCTACCACCCTCAAACAGACGGACAGACATAAAGTTTGAACAAGTGGCTAGAAGGCTACCTCCAGAACTACGTTTTGGCACAATAGGCATGGGTCAAATGGATGCCTCTGGGGGAATTCTGTTACAATACTACTTATCACATGTCCATTGGGATGACACTCTTCAAAGAACTATACCGTAATGAACCCCTTTCATTTATCGACATGGTATTGGGTGACAGTCGCACACCAAAGGCGAGAGATTGGCCTCAGGAAGGGCAAGACATCCTGAGATCCTTGAAGGAGAATTTACAAAGGGTGCAAAATCAACAAAAGATGTATGTTGACAAACACCAGATTGAGAGAAATTTCGAAGTGGGAAACTTGGTCTATCTTAGACTCCAGCCGTACAGGCAATCCTCATTGAAGGCAAAAGAAAAAAAAAATTGAAGCCATGATTTTATGGTCCTTATCGTGTAGCCCGCCACATCGGTGAAGTTGCCTATGAATTGGACTTCCAAAACGAAGCCACATCCATAATGTCTTTCATGCCTCCTGCCTCAAGAAAGTCATGGGAAAAAACATTGTAGTAACCACAGATCTTCCGCCACTCAATGAAGAAGGGAAGCTGGTATTGGAATTGACTGAGATTATTGATATACGTGAGAAGACTCTGCAGAACTGTACCTTGAGGGAATACTTGGTACGTTGGAAACACTTAATGTTGATTACGCAACTTGGGAAAGTGAACACATTTTGTAGCATCCGGCATTGCATTTCCTTGAGGAAAAGAAAATTTTGGGACGAGAGGACTATAATGTTCCTATCATAAAATAAATAATTAATCAAAACTTTATATATGGGCCAATTGATTTAGTATATCTCAGACCCATTTTTATTTAATTGTTTCCATAGGTGTGGCCGTTGGCTATCTTTTTAAACCCTCGAAAAGTTCTTCCAAAAGGTATTTAAGCACGACATGTAGGTAGTTGTTGGTATGCAATTTGGATTATTTCTTTGAACTGCGAATTCCTGTTGCAACTCAATAGTGTTCATCATTTCAGAAGTGAAAGATCTTCCCTACTTGGCTTTCTCTAGTTTTGGTGGGATTTAACCCTCACCCTATTCCATCTGTATTGTTTGGCTCGGATCTAGCAAATCGGAGCACTATCATTATTTGCAACTATAATATAGTATTGGTTCCAAATTGATGTTTTGTGTGTATTCAATCTTATTGTGCATCTTACTTGGCAGATCGAAGGCTAATAACATCTCCGCATCCATTGTACATGTTTTATTCTTTGTTCTTGACTCCATCATACACCACCGTACATCCCCTTGAATGCAGTATGTATGGTTACCTCTTGCACCATATAGTTGTCCTCACCAACCGTACGGTCTTCCAATTGCACTGTACAACCATCCTCCCCAACTATACCAACCTCCCCATTATACCGTACGACCTTCCCCTTCCAGTCGTACATCACATCCTTGTACCGTACGGACATCCTAAGCAAGCTCCACACCTTTGCACCATGCAACATCTAAAGCAATTTCCCACCCATTGTATGGTCACTTGCTGTGTTGACAGTAAAATCGTAGCCAAGTAAATCAGGAACATTACAAAGTTATAAACATTCAATGATTTTCATACGCAAAGAAAAATGAATGTGTCACACAATTCATCTATTAACGACATTGTCAAATAGATTTTTATGATTGTAGGAGGAAAACACATAAATTTGTACCACCAAAGAACAACCCAAGCACAAGGAAACATTGAGCCGCACAAGAAGAAGAGGGGCATACGGTGGCAAAAGAGAATCAAAATTTAGAGTTTATTGGCTAAATTTTTTGTAAGCAACTGTGATCATAGCTTATGAAATGGGAACTTTAGACAACGGTGTAGTGAGATAAATCTCTCCTCGCATCAATAGGGGAGGCTCCCTTTTTACCGTAGATGGCTACAATAAAGACCTAATTGGAATTGACAAAGGGATGGTTCACTTAATCAATTCCTTTGTTTTCAAGAATGATTTCTTATTACCAACTACTACTTGTAATTAAACAAAAGGAATCTATCTACAATATTACCGGTGGCTTAAGTATCGACGTAAGAATGACCTTAAGATAGCAGTTATACTTGACTTATTTGGTTGATAGCAAGAACCCAAAGTCTCCTACAAGCAACCTTCTTGAAACAAAAGGAAAAGGGCTAACAAAGCTCTAAGTCTTTGTTCAACTATCCAAATATGAAATAATATACAAAGGAATCAAGCTCAAAGTCTTCAAATCTTAGTACTTGCTGCCACTAATAAACTAGATTAATCTCGTTCAAAAAAGCTCGAAGTCTCCTGAAAACAACATCAAACATTTGAATGGCTTTGGTTTGAAGGAAAACACATTTTGTAATTAGAAACATATGTATTTGGGACCAAAATCTACCTTTTAAATTAAAATGAATAAAGAACTTATTTTAATTTAACATTTACATGTAAATGGGTTTCAAAAACCCACTCTAAAAGGTGATTTAAAACACATGCATTAAATTATTAAAAATGTACTTTAGACACAATTACATATGCAATCGCAATTTAAAAGCACACTTTTAATGATACTGGGATTTCGAATTTATGGAAAGTGGATTTTCATGAAGTATTTTGCATGTGGATATATGCAATATGAAATAAAATTCCCACTTATGCACTTAAATTATCTCATGTAATTATATTTAATATTTAACTATAGTTTTTAATAAAGTACAATAAAAAATAGTTCATAAAACATAAAAAACTATGGTCAAATCAACTCAGAATGAGCTGAAATTTTAACCACAAAATCCACTTTAAATATCAAATATAAGTTTATATCGTGCAATTGCCAATAAAAAAGCCTACTTTTATGAGGTTTTTAATAAAAATATGCAGTTGTCCTGAAAAACCCCACTTTTTTCCTTATATCTTGAGCTAGATAGCTTCGATTTTGACCTAAGTTAGCTCAAATCGAGCAGAATTCCAAGGGCTATTCACCTAAGGCAAACACAAAAGCAAATGCTATTGACAACACAAAGAAAAGACAAAGTTTACCAAAAATTGAGTGTTTGTAATGCAAGAAGGAGAACTCTTACCTACAAACAATTGGGGATAATCTCTATGGAAATTTTTCAAAAGAACACAAACAAGACTACACAAGACAATTTGGGGATAATGAATTGTTTTCACGATGACATATAAATGTGTTAATCAAAGAGGATGCACCTATGAATCCATGAGAAAATTGCATAGGGTTGGCTCAATTTTGTGATGTCAAAATTGAGTACAACAGAGTTGTCTTCCAATAATTGAAAACAAGAGTGAAGAACAGGCATGAAGGATGAGAACAAAATGTCATGCTAGGTTGGTCAGCTAAAATAAAGATAAAACGCTCTACATAATATTTCACCATATGGTGGTGCGATGAAAGCAAAATCTGCACAAGGAAAAGAAGGCATTATATGACACTTAAACATGATCTAAAATCACTGTTCGACAACGCATAGGCAGATTGAACGTATAGAGGGGAGAACAATTTGGCAAGGAAAGAAAAGAAACACGGTGACATGTGAAGAGTAACTGGAGATTGCACAACATCAAAGGCCCATGGAGATATTAAAAACATTAGAGTACGATAATGGAATTGACGGAACAACCCCAAGTATATTGTGTGTACCAACGATCTGGTGGATTGAGTTAGCTACGCAGAAGAGTTGAAGTAGATCCTACACCAAGATTGAATAGGCAAAACCGTTCAATTGAACTAATTCAAAGGGGCATTACAAGTTGGGGACTCGTACCACATGAAGTAAATATTGAGTTTTGTGCGACACCATTGTGAAGTAGAACCATAGGGTATAGCGCGAAGGAGAGAGGAAATAGAAACATATAAGGTCACATGTGAATGCAAATGAAGTGTATGAGGCTTTTGAAGGTGTAGAGGGCCCTATATGGGACCCACATAGTCTTAGGGATCTAAAAGAACCAATAGGAATTGTTTTTTAAGAACTAAATTTTTGAACTTTTAGGGCTATCATTGCCGACCGCACCTTGTCCTGTCCTAGATGCAGTTGACGGATGCTTGGGCAGTCCCCAAGTACAATGCTGAAAGTTGTGGCATGATGGTGAATTAAAAGAAATAAATAAATAAAGAAGATGTATTAGCCCAGATAGGTTTAGTGGGACTCAAAGGTATGGTAATCTACAATAAGAAATTCTATGTGCTAAAGGTAGTTTAATGAAAAGATCTATAAATTTGGAGAGATGATACCATTATGACAGTAACCTCATTCCAGTCCTTGCATGCTAAAAACATCAGGCCCACAGTTAACGTTACTGAAGAAATTTCTCTCTTCATTTATCAAAGATGCTTGCATGCATGCCAACTTGCTAAAGAGAGGAATTTATGGAGTACCTTATGAAATCCCTGAATCGACAACTCCAAAAAGAAATATATATTTGTCTCAGCATATGAAGCTTTATATTTCTTGATGAGCATCTCATTTATAAGTCGATTCATGGACTATCTAGAAGCTTTCTGGTAACACTTCTATGTTAAATTTTTTTTGTTATGGAAAACAAGCTATCTAGAGCTATTTATTTACTATGATTGATTTAATGCATTGATGTATTGACATTGTTTTGTCACACAAGCCATCCAATTCTGTAACTTTGTCTTGCTTGCCACCTTCGAAATAATGCAATATTATTTTGTTTTAGGAAACATAAAAATAAACACATCTTTTTGAAATTAGTTCGAGTTATATCACATTTTGGCATAGCTTTACCTCTTGTTATCTACACAGCATGATAAGGTATAACACATCAATCGTTTCTCCTTTCAGTTACTGAGGCAATTTTATTTCTCCTTTCAGTCACTGAGGCAATTTTTTGTTCTTATTTTAAAAGTGTTTAAAATAAGAGATACAGTGCTGCACAATGTTTTTCGTTTGCAGCTTACATCATCTTGCATAAATGTTGTTTTGCATATGGTTTCTGTTTTGATCTTGCACTGATGTTTAACACCTGTGTTATTTCCAAAAACTTCCTAATGATTTGTTCATCTCCAGATTTTTTTTTCGATGATTGATCAAACTCTGTTTGGCGAGCAACCATTACATGGAAGAGACACAACGTCTATAGTTGCAGATTTGAAGGAGAAGTACACTAGTTGGAAACATGTTGAAGGGACACATTGGCACACACGATTCAACCATCTTGTTAATTACGGTGCTGGTAGGTGATTTGGCCTCTTTGTCGCTAGGCGAAAACCCAATCTCCACTGGGTAGTCAGATTTTGAGAGACTGCAAAAATTTTCATTAAATTATGTTGCATGAAATCTGCAGTCCTAAATTATTTTTAAGACATTTTTTTCAGAAATTAATTGCATTTATGATTGTGTTTTGTCTTATTCAAGCTCACATTGGGCTTTGCCAGTTGGTTCAATGATATCTTGCTGTCACAGTCTTCACTGCATTCAAGATATATTATCTCCTGCTGTGAAATTTCCCACCCAGAATGTTCTTGTTTTGATGAATATATTTGCACATGCAATATTTATTGTTAATTTCTATAATCCAGCTGCAGATTAATTGCTCAACAAATTACACACAATAGAAACAAGAATATACATCTGATTTGTAACAGCTAATACTCTGGGTTTATTAACAGCAATAAGCAACAGAAGCAAACTCGCAAGAAACCAATAATGAATAATCCAGATAAACAAAATCCAATGTGGGATTATCTGCAACCGCACTTTTATTCAGCTTCAAGAGCAAGAACTCATATAACAGATTACAAGATTGTCACAACAATTATTTCAGCCTCACAATCTCCTCTCTTTGTCCACACTCTCACTCTCATTGAATTGCCAACTTCTGCTAAAACTTGTCTTCAGAAGAATTTAAAAATTTGCAGATTTCCTTGCTGAAATTTTATTTCCTCTTCCTCAGTTTCTTCGAGAAATTGTCTTCCTCAATTTATGTACCTCTTCCTCAACAGTCCAATTTATAGGTTTTTTACTCCAAAAGCGCACTCCTCTATTGAGAGTTTTTTCTAAATTTAGACAACTTTTCTATATTTATACATCTTGCATGAACTATGCCCACTACAAAGAAGTTACAACTTACCTAAAATTAGAGAAAGTAGACTAGAGTTTGAACTTCCTCATGCATTCTTTGTTAAAGTATGTAGCTTTGGTCAGACAAATGTTATGAATAACAAATCTGAACTGTATGCATATATACATATCAATATGACTTACATATTCATACGTATATATACATATTGTCAATACAAGTTCGATGCTATTCTGATATTGTTTTCTGAATACAACTGATGCACTCATATATATATTTCATTGATAAAAGTTAATATGTTCATATGATTATCGGCATGGCTGTAGATGCTGACTATTGTTTATCCCATATGGTTATGGGTTTGACTGGCAATGTCAATCCTTATTTGGCATTATCGTTCATGCAAGTATTATGTGTGAGTTATACACTAATGAATTGGTGTAATATTAACCAATCTGCATTAGCAATTGTTATTGTTAACTAATCTATGTTAAGATATAAGGGTGAATGGTCATGACCATTCACCCACATACCCTATCATAGACTATTTATATCAAATGAATTCATTCTTGCAAGTATCGAAATCAATAAATACAAAGCAAGATCTTGAGAACAATAACAGTTCTGTGATTGAAACATTCCTTATCTTTAGCTGTGCAAATACATTTGCAACAATCCTTTGCAATTCAACATTCTTAAAATAGAACTCAACACCTAAGAGAGAATTCAACATGCAAGTAACATGCAGACACCTTTCAAGCTAACAAAATCAATATTTACCACTTGCCTGGCTAGCAAATAAAGCAGCTTCCCTTTTTATATAATTATCTGCTGTCACTTGTTTGTCGGTTTGACTATCTCAAATGATCATGAGATTTTTCAATATACTTAATTCTTCTATTGGTTAACTAAAAGTGACTCTTGTCCTCGCTGAAAGTGTGTCTTATGTTTAACTTGCAGGTTATTATAGCTACCTGTATGCAAAATGCTTTGCTGCCAGTTTGTGGCAGAAAGTATGCCTTGAAGACCCACTTTCTCTGGAAACAGGTTCAATTCTCAGAAATGAAATTATAAAGTATGGTGGTGCCAAGGACCCCTCCATTCTATTGAGGGACTGTTTAGGGGAGAGAGTGATAAAAGCCTATCCTAGTGGCGGTGTAATGCCTAATAAAGATGATCTCCTTCAGGAGTTGAATCTATGATATGATTTGATGCCATTTTCAGAAATATCTTAGCTGAAATGAAATCCCAAATTTTAAGCTCTCTGTTTGATGGTGTTCACATCGTCAGGTATTGTGACATCAAGTGCTTTTGAGATTGAAGGGAGCGTATGGATTTATGGCAATGTAGGAAGCACTGTGGTCATCTTAACTTTGCCATGCATTTAAAGCAAGGACCTGGACAAGTGTTCTGCATTATTGCATTCGCTGCTGAAGTAGCAGCACTGCACAAAAGGTAGTATTTTTAAAATTGACTTGCAGGTAACAATTTCTCCGGGTTTCTTTTGTGTCAAATGCTATAGGAGGGTCAGAGCGCAACATGAGACATTTTTCAACGTGAGAATTGACTATTATATCCTCGTGTATTTTTTGTAAAATATGCACTGAGAGCATTTGTTAAAGTGTACCATATAGTCTGGAAAATTACGGCTTGTAAGTTTAATACAGGTTTCACTGATTCTTTTGGGAACAAGGAGTCATCAAGTTCGAGAACATAATGATGTGTTATGCTAATCGATTCTTTGAAAGTTCGATTGAATTGCACCAGATAGTTTACGAAGTGTGAAAACTGGAAGCCTGTTTTCAGTTCACTATATAATTCAAGCAATTTTGTGATTCAAAAATCATGTTTCCAATCATATTTGTGTCGTAGACGAACCTTGTTGGTTTACAAACAGCAAATGAGATATTACTATATGGAGAAACTTACTTTTTTTTGGTAATATCTAATTAAAATGCTTTAAGATAATGCAAATGGGCATGGAAATGTTGTTGGGTAAAAAATTATTCAACGGAAGCATCAGAACAAACAAAATGAATGGAGCTTCACCTAAACATGGAAGTGACAGAAAACCCAAAAAAAATAGAAAGATCTTATTGTGCTGAACATGAAATCGACAGAAAATCAAGGAAACTAGTAGTAGCAGTTGCATGTTTTTACATGTATTAGTACTATAAGACAATAAAAGAATTGTGAAAATAATATATATCAAATCAAACCTTATGTATTTATTGCATTTTTTCTAATAACACACAGTAACATCTATAATAGAACAAAACACAACTATATAAATCTTTAAAAATAGTTACCAAATAATTAAATTTAAAATATGATATAAACTTGAAGAAATATAAGCTTCAAATTTAATTGAATTTCTTTTTATTCCCTAAAATTAAAATGTGTAAGTGCTACAAAATATGTGACAGGCACCACATAACATCAACAAATAAAAATTCAATCCAACAATGAAAGCTTTATGGAAATGTGAATTTATATATATCTTAAATTTGATATACCATTTAAAATTAGAGGTTTATTTTTTAATTTTAATCAAGAAATTTAAATATCGCCTATCACATTCATTATTTATTATCTTTTATGCACCTCATGTTCTAAGAGTATTGGTTGAAAAAACAGATTTTATAGATTTTTTTATAACTTTTTTATTTATTTTGAAAAGATTATTTCTTACAATATTCATATAAATAAAAGTAATCGTGATATAATCTTAATTTATTTCAAGCATCATAAATTGAGAATTGAATTAAAAGAAAAAATATGTATTTAAAAATGATAATTTGTTCATTTTACAAATATGGGAAAAAAATTGTTTCAAAAACATTACAAAATTAAAAAGTACAAATATTTTATTATTAATTATTTTTATTTCTAATTTATGAAAAAACATGTAGATCTTATGTTATAAAAAGAATAGAATATTCTAATAATCGAATGTTATAATAATATCTATAATCTATTTCATGTTAACCTTAGTAAGTAATTAGAAATTGTCAAAAATACAAATTTTTAAATCTCATTAAAAAATCTATTAAATAATGGGCACAATAAGCATATTAGCTTAATTAATTATTTCATCAACACATATATATTAATGACTACCTTTAGCATCCACATAAATAATTATCTAAATTGTATGTTTCGTTTTGTAATACATCTCTAGTGGCATCCATAAACATAATAATTTGAAATGAATTTTCACACATATTTATGTGTTAGTCTTGTAAGATAATGTCCATCAAAGAGGGACACTAATAAACCTTGAAATCCTATCAAATAGAATCAATAGACATACTTGCATTATCTTAAAACCAATTAAGAGAAAGAACATGTTACTTTAATAACTACTTTTGTTTTATTTATTACTAATTAATTTACTCTTTTGTTTTATTTATTACTAATTAATTTACTCTAATTTAGCTGTAATGGTTAATCTTTAGTTTGGCAAGAATCTAAAATTCATCATCAAATTGGATAAAAAGAACTTGTTAGTTGTGTTAGAGTAAGTTTGTTTGTCATAGAGCCTAAATTGACCATAACTTTTCATCTAATGTCATTTTGTGAAAACAAGACAATACATAATAAAAGATAACAACACTCATTTTATCTATGATTCTAATATAATAAGATACAAAACGATAAATGATTTCCATCTCCCATTAACATATTTTTAAAAATAAGATTATACATAATAAAATATAGTCAGCTCTATTAATCTATCATGTCCACTCTTAAAATGTGATGTTTCACCATCAAAGATAACCATCACTATTTTATATAAAATCAAATTAAAAAATAAGTCACTATAAAATACAAGATAATCGTATACTCATTGTAAGAAAACAAGATATCATCTCCATTCTATTTACTACAATTCTATAATTCAATAGAAGCTTATGTTTAACTAGAAAATCTTATATCCTTAAAAAAGGTAAAGATAAAACACACACACGCGTGCGCGTGCGCGTGCGCGTGCGCACACATGCACACACACATTCAATAAAATTTTATTTTTAAGCTTAATATAGAATGTAATAATAGGCAATATAAACAAAGTCACATAAATCCTAAACCAAGAAATCTCCAATGTATACAACAGTCTTATAAAATTGGACAATTATATATATATATATATATAATGATAATTATGTTTGTATATGTCCCAAGCATAATAAACTAGAGTTTTTATTTAGAGAATTAAAGTTGTAAAGTGTTCATGGTTTCTTTGTCCTATTTCATTCTAGCAATGAACAACAGAATCCATGTCTATCATCACAAACTCTGAGATAGCAGTACTCTCTCTCACCAAAATTGTTGAGACAATCATTATCTTCTCAACGGAGATATTTACTAGTGCAACCTAGAGTAGGATTTTGATCATCTACTTCTCTTGCTGCCTTGACCTTACCCACTACTAATGTAATTACTATTATCATTGCCTTTGCGATTTTCTTTATCCAATTTGATTTATAGAGTGGAATTATAGTGTAATCTACCTTTGTCTAGATTGGAGCTCCCAATATTATTGTTTTCTTTCCATCTTCATTGTTTGGACTGGAGTTCCAATGATTTATTCCTTCAATTTAACTTAGAAAATTGTGGATTTGTTCCAAAACCTCAACATAATCAACACATTGGATACACCCAAAGTCAAACTAAGGCTATTAAAATAGACAAATCATAGAAAAAATGATAATAGGATGAAGTGATTGGTGGTGACAATGTAGATATAAATGAGATGTCTACACAGACATACAAATCATATCAGAATTGAGTATATGATGAAGAGGTCAGTGGTGTGACAGAGGCTGGCATTATATATGAATTCATTTATTATCTAGGCATTTAGCATATCTTGTAAGAGAAATCAAAAGTAAATAGTCATTCTAGTACCCAAATTAGTAGATTGTACTGTGAAACAACATAAAATCTAAATGTAAATATGACATCAAGAATATATAGAGCAAGCAATATTCACTTTTGAGACAAGAAAAATTATGAAACCCTTTAAAATAGAAACCACAAACACCACATGAAAAGAAAAACTACAAGGAAAAAGAATATTCAATAAATAAACATTATTCATTACAATGGACTTCAATGGACACCATATGAAAAGAAGCGCCTTGTTCCATAGAAGTGCAAGCATCAATGATCCACTGCCTAATGATTTCTTCCTCAATTTGAATTTTACACCCTCATTTCAAAGTTAGACATTGAAGTCGAAAGAACTAATTGAAAGGTCTAAACAACTACAATTTGACAACATGCCAAGCTAAAAACTTGGATATGAAAAAGGGGGGGAAAAAAGGTGAATCCTATTGAGGAGGAAAAATTAAAAGAAACAAATATAATAGTAAGAATATAAATATTTGGATGAGAATTTGTCAGCGAAAATTTGTAAAACCGGCTGGCAAGGCAAACAATTTGCTAGCTAAAATTAGCAAATACTAGGAGCAAAGTTCCCACATATAAGCCTATCGGCTGAATTATTCATTAACATTATTAATATTATAAACATGTGTAGTATTCAGAGGGAAAATATTGGTTTGTGCATGCTATAAAAGTATTTGATTTTATTGACTAATTAGAATGTCAGCTCACATTATAATGTGGTATTAAAAGTTTTGCTAACAAAATTTATCAATACTATAACCCTGTGAATGTTGAGTCTGGATTTTATTCTTATATGTAACCTTCCCCTTCTCCTTTTTAGTAAAATAAATAAATTGTACTTTTAATTGTGGAAGGAAAAAGGAAAGGTTTTCATGCCCCTATCCATGTCCTCTTTTAATTTAAAAACACATTACTTTTAATTGTGGAAGAGAAATGGAAAGGTATTGTGATCTCAATCATATGTCTTTGGGTTTACATATGATTGGTGTAAATGTGAGTATGGTGAAGTTTATGTTTAGGTTTACATAGGGTTAAAATAATAATTATGATTATGGTGAAGTTTAGGTTTTGAAATAGAGTTAATAATATAGTTATTGTTAGTATTGGCACTAAAGTTAGATTTTGGACTATAATTAGGATTAACATTAGGATTAAAAATAGAATGAGAGGTAGATTTTAGTTTTGGGCTTGCTTAAGGTTAGGGTTACTAAATGGGTTAGGATTTATGATTAAGGTTTGAATTTACATAATGGTTAGTGTTAGGTTTCGAATAAGCAATATGGTTAGGTTTAGGGTTATTATGAGTGTAGATAAATAGTTAGGTTTAGGGTCATGTGAAACTTTGATTAATTTAAAGTTTATTTTTTGGTTTCTTGATTTGTTTTCTTGTAGGTAAATTGGTTTAAATTGTGGTCTTGGCTTACGACTTAGGGTTAACACACCTATTATTTAAATGTAATTCCAGTTCTTTATCATTCTTTGTCTATTTTCTTTTTATTTCATCATTCACAAAAATTTTTGGTTATGAACTTATTCAAATCTTTGTTATAAAAGCTATCTTAAATAGCTTTTAGGATCACATAAATTATTATTATATGAAGTGTTGTGGTGTGCCTACAACACTTATCTTATCTTATCTACACACATGCAAGCATGCACACAAAAACCTGGAAACACAAATGGTAATCTAATTCTTAAGAGGGTCTTACTGAATGTGTGAGTTATCACTCAAACGGTGAGAAAAATACTCTATTTACATAGTGTGATCTAAAATGTTGATGCTAAAATAACTCATACGCAATCACAAATCAAAAGTTTCTTGTTTTCCAATTAGAAAAATGTTTAAATTTTATTTTTGTACCCATAACGTACAACTATTCTACATGGATCAACATTTCAAAATACATTTAGTGATCCATTATCTTTAACTCTCTTATCATCTTCATGATCTTTTGTGCTCTAAAACATTGATGTGAAAAAGATGTAACATTGATATCTCATTCTAATCATTATATGTCATAGTTGATATTTCTGAATTTAGATGTGTAATTTTTGGTTTCGTGATGATTACTTTTAACTCCTGCGAAATTGGACATTTGATAAAAAATGAATTTAACACAATCAAATCCATATATATTAGTTAGTTACTAACATATTTAATTTTTTTAATTATAATTATAAAGTAATTCGAAGAGGAAAGTGTTCATTTTCATATACTCATTCATTTTGTAGTGCCTGTCCCTAATTCACATTTTTTGTTTTAATTGCCAAACTCTTTTAGGCCAGTTTTATAATTGATGTTTAGTAGCATTACTTTCAGATTATCAGATGTTGTTTTATACTCAATTTATTATATGATGAGATTACTTGGTACTCTATATTTCATGCATGTATGATGATTATTCAATATTTTCAATTATCGATGATGATTAGATAGATGGTTTATTATCACATGTGTTTTCTTATGGATACTTACCTCATACTGCATGTGTATGGTGTGCGTGTTTGTTGTCTTTATGTATGGTGTTTCTGATGTGGTTAAGGAAGGGAGTCGTAGTCACTTGCTAGTCGGGATCTACACGATGCACCACTTCCTGCCATTGTCTGTTTAGCTTAGAATATTGTGTCTGTACATGCGTGGATTTTATGTAGGTTGCAGGTACCGAGTATCGACTTCCCTGAATTGCCAAGATGAGCGTACCCTATCGCATTATCGCAATGGTAAGAGAGGGGAGATAAACTCTTAAGTCCAAATCTTAAACCCTTTAGCCAATTGTCTTAATTGATAATTAGGACAAGTATCTGAGTTAAGTATCCTCCGAATGCATCAAATGATGTTATTTCGTGATTATAACCCTTTTTGTTTGATTTAGTATGTATTTTTCTATGATGGGTTTTCATATGTTGCTTTATGAGTCCTTGATGTATTTTCTATTAATTAAGTCTAATTAAAAAGATTAATTAATGATTTAATTTAATGAAAAATTATAATGACATTTTCATATTTAATTATATTTAATTAATTGAGAAATTAATTAAATAAAAGAATTAAATTTGGAGATAAAAGTTTAAAGATAAATTTAGAACGTGATAATATTTATTCAATTTAATAATAATATATTTAGAGTTCATTTTTAAATAAATGCTAAATATTATTGTTTTTTAAGTTAATTAAATATTTTATCAATTAAGTTTCTAAAATAAATTAAAAAGAGAAAATATATTAATTATTAAAAAGTTGTAAGATTGCATGATGCAAGCATGAGTTGAAAATATAAAAGAAATTAATTTAAAAAGATTAAATACGTGAATATAATAATATTATTTTAATTTCATAAAGTGTGCATGGGTTTAAAAGTAATAAAGATTAAAATAAAAGTCAAGTGGAATATTAAATAAAGTTATTTAATAATTCAACTTAATGTGCATGAAAAGATCAATGCAAGAAAAAGAAAGATTAATACAAGTTAATTTTAGAGTTAACTTAGTTGATCAAAGAGTCCTCTTGGGTGAACACACAATTAGTGCCCCGATTTGAGGAGAAAACTCCTTATCACAACGTTGGGGGTTCATTTTTGGGGGACACGAATTTGGACCGTGAATTTTGGAGAGAGGGAATTTGGGAAAGAATTTTGGAGACAGGATTTTTGGGGAAAGAAATTTTGTAAGCAAATTTTAGAAGGAGAATTTTAGGAAAAATTTTAAGAGGAAAGATATTGAAGAAGAGCGAATTCTCTCATACTTTCGGGGATTTTGTATTAGCATCAGGATCAGTATCGAGAATTTTGTATTAGCATCAGGATCAGTTTCGAGGATTTTGTATTAGCATCAGGATCAGGTAGGGTCTTGTGCTTTGGTCACTGGTTGAATTATGTAATTTGAGATTCCTGTCTTCTTCGTGATTGTTAAAATCAAGTCTTTGGGTTTCATTGCATGAATCTCTTGTTCTTTGATTCTGAATCTACGATAATTGTATTGTTAAAATATGTTTAGAAGAAAAATAAATCAGTTAGGAACCCTCATCTTCTAGCTCAAAGTAAATACGATTGAATTTTGGGAAGGGTTAAATTATATTTAAAAATAATATTAATATTAATATTAAAATTTTATTGTGGAGAGGTAATTGTATTAAAAACGTATTTAATAAATTTTTATTAAATAAAAATGTTTTAATGAAAACATTTATAAAAATGTATATCAATAAATTTTAAAAAGATAAAAAATATTAATTTAAAAAAAAAAACAAATTGAATTGGGAGGGGGGGGGTTTACCCCACCCGTCCCCACCTACCAGCGGCTCTGCTGTCACTGTCCGCAGAGTACTGCGGCAGCGGCAGTACAGAGTACTACCCGCGGTTGCAGACCTACAGCCTGTCTGCTGCGATTTTAAATCGCAGGCAGCAGGCAGTGTTAATTATTAAATGTTTTTTTTATATGTATTTTAAATTATTAGATATTTTTAATATATTTTTAATTAAAATTTTTAAATGTTTTTAAAATTATAAATATATTAAATTATTAAATGTTTTAAATTTATTGTTATATTAAAATTAAAATTATTAATATATTTAAGTTATTAAATTTTATTAAGTGTTAATTATCAAATGTTTGTTAATAGTAATAACGTCATAATTTATAATGATAATTAATTGTTTATCGATAGAGTAAGATTAATCTATTTTATTAATTAGTTTAATTAAATGAAATTTAATTAAGTCTAATTAATATACGAGAATATACAGTGGAAATTAAACATATAAATGTTGGCTTTAATAAAATCGGAATTATTTATAGGGAAAGGATAATTATCATTATTTTAATAGTTATCTATCCTTTGATTACATCTGGGAAATGTTTTAATGGGGTAATTTTATATTTAAATTTGAAAAGACGAATGGGCTTAACTATAAGGATTAAGATGTAATCTTTTAAACTTGAAAAATTTACACTGGGAATGGAAACTAGAAACCTTACTATAAATTAAAATATATGTGTTTTCAAGACTTGGCCAAACTGAAAGATTATCTTGTTTTCCATGTGTTGTCTATGTTTGGGGTTTGGGTGGTCCTAGAGTGTTGACTAGTTTAGGTTGTTACCAGAGGCTCGGGATTGTGAATGTGATGTTATGATGATTTGGTCTCGATCTTTCTTAACCAACCATGGTAATGTGATGGAGTGCTCTATGATATGGATGTTTTTACTGTTTGTTATTGCTTTCCAGTTTTCTTGTGTAAAGCTGAGGTGTATGTTTTTGAGTTCCCTGACTTAACCATTTTTGAGTCATCGATCAGTTATACCTGGGTTGTTTTTTAGTCGCCTTGATGGGATTGAAGTGTCTTGCTATGCTCTTGATGATGTCATGTTGTGACATGTTTGACTTGACCATTTTGGAGTCTTCGATCAATACTGTGATTTATCATTGATGCCTTCAGATGCTGATAGAGATTTGTTGTGATCATTATGATTATTATTTGATGCTATTCAATTGCTCATGGAGAACTGATGTGATGATTGTGGATTATATTTATGATGTTTTCAGTCGCTTGTATAGGACTGAGGGGATTTTATTATGATTCTTTGATTTGTGATTTCATGAGCCTAGGGTAGGTTATCTATGTGTAGTGTCGGGAAGTGGCTTGCAATGGGGATCGGGGCCCTAAGAGGTTACCTGGAGTAACCCATTGTAAGTTGTTTTAACAAGTGAAAACATGTCACCTAAATACTGACTTAAATGAACCTAATAAGATAACTGTATGTTCTCTCCCATACCTTGAGTGCTAGTACAGGCTAGGATGGGGTAGAGAGAATGCTTGGTTACGACCTTGCATTCCGTAGTATGCCTCGTCAATATGAGAGGATACTAGTGGCCGTAGGGATCACTAGGGACCCGAGATTCCTAAGGGATTGCTCGGGTAACTTCTTCGTGACTTTTGCGATGACACTTTCCTGCTTGCATAGCAAGTTTCCTACATGTCTTTGTGGTGCCTCTGGGTCTAGATGTCTATCTATGTTGTAACCTTTGAGTTAGTATACTTTTAGGATTTCCCAGACTTAGAGAGTACTTGTGTTTTGTGTTTTGATATCTTGTTTGGGACTTGAGACTATCTCCTCAGTGCGGTGGGAGTGGACCATTTAGGTTCCACGTGGTTGGGTGGTAGTGCTTTTTACTCTTACCATTGAGATCCGTCTGTAGTCGCCGTGGCTGGAGCTTTCTTGGTTGGCTTTTTGATGCAGGAGCATCTTGCATGGAAAAAAAAATTGAAAAAAAAAAATTGGAAAAAAAAAAAAAAAAATTTGTGGAGGAGAGAGAAAGTGACAAAAATTAGAGGAGAAATAATAAAAAAAGGGAAAAAGGAGAAAAGAAAGGAAAAGGTGATTTCTATTTTCGAGGTGCATAGATGGCATAATAGAAATAAAAATAAAAATAAAAGGTTGTCATTCCATTTATCGAGGTGAGTGGGTAGAAAGTTTTGGAAGTTGTAGAAGGTTGTGGAGGAATTCTAGAAGGTTGTGGATGAGTCATGCATGGGGTGGTAAGTGCCTATTTAAGCAAGGCATATGAGCATTTCTAAATCAAGCTTGAAGAAGCTTGAGAAGTGGAAGCTCACGGAGTAGCTTGGGAAGTGGAAGCTTGGAAAGCTTGGAAGGCTTCAAGGTGTGAAAGAGAAGGAGGAAGTGAAGAGTGAGTTTTCCTGAGTCTGTGGACAGAGCGCCGAATGTGAGGCAGTTTACAGCAAGATTGTGATGGGTTTGTGAGTGTGTAGACAGAGCGCCAAATGTGAGGCAGTTTACACTTGGATCTTGGATTAGGTTTGTGAGAAGAGCTAGTGACTGCGGTTTAGAAACAAGGAGGTTGCTTGGTGGCTTGCGAGCACAAGTTGAGATCTTAGAGATTAATACTAGAGTGTGGATCTGGACTAGCTTGGGTTTGGATTGGATCTTGAGAGATCTTGGAAAAATGTTATTGTAATTGCTATTGAATTTTCAGGTATAATAAAATTGTCTTCATATTGTTGCATTATTGGTTGTGAGTTGGTAAGGGTGGTGTGGCCCTTCGTCAGTGGTATCAAAGCGTACCTACATTACTTTTACCTTCACTATGTTCTTAGATTATTATGATGGATGGTTAGATCTTATGATGGATGTTTTATCATTATGGATGTATGGATGTATCATTTATGGTTAATGATTTCATTTATTTTATTGTACTTTGTATCTTGGATTAGAGGGTGATGTATTTCTACTTTAACAAATGTATATTCTTTTAAGCCTTTCATACCCTGTGACATGTACAGTGGATGATTGAGCATTCCGAATTAATTTGCCAAGAGGCATTTGAAACAAATGTATATTATGGACATTGGACTTTCTGATTATTCTTTCATATGTATGTGGTAGTTGTTAGACTTAGAATTAATTAAATTTAAATGTGATTCAACGTCTTGGGATCCTTAAGGAATGTAACTTGTGATGTATGTTTGTTGATGATTACATGTTATTGCTTTCGCTACTATGTGTTTGATGTGTATGTTATATATTCTTACTTTAAAAAAAAATTTAAAAAAATAAAAAAATGTTTAGCAAACTTAGTAAAACTTTAGGTTAATTCTTTTGGATCTCTTGGCGGGGCGTTACACATTTGAATTTGAATTTTTAAAAACTGGCAATTCATTTTATCTATCAATTATTTTTTTAATCTTCCAACATAATTTTTTAAAGTTTCTTTTATTTAAATTAATAATTATTTTTAAATTTTCAAAAGCTATATAGAATTTAGTTTGTCATGTTGTTTATTATTACATGTATAATGAGAATGAACATTAATGTTTACTTATTTAGATCTTTGACTTTTTGAATGTTATTTTTAGATTATTGTTCTTTGGTGATTCTCCAATTGTACATTGAAGATAATTGATGAACCATAATGATATAAGTGACAAAAGAAAAATTGTAAGTTTCTTAATTTTATGAAAAATTGGTCCATTTAGCAAGTAAAAACATATAAATGAAATCTAAAAAATGAAAGGAAAAAATTATAAAATTAAAATGTCTATTTTTAACAATATATAATTTTTTTTAATTCTAAATATATCTAAATGTTGGAAATACTTCTTCTCAGGGCACAATCCCGGCCTCATCCCTTGTGTGGCCTCTTTGTGAGCCATTCAACTTCACTAGTAGACCAAGGGCCCATTGACCCTCTCAGAGTTTTTAAGTTTTACACAAGATAAACTTTGAATAAATAAAATTATGAATTGGAACCTATGTGTATATCAAACATTAGAATCGAAAAGAATTTTCAGAAAACATCAAAAAGCAATCAAGATTGAATGTATGTAGAAATCTCATTGTTCTAATCACTGATGTCCATAAAGAATGACACAATACTTAATTTCCCTATTCATTTTTGTAATACTTAAGTAGCATCAAAGGGGAAAACATGTGAATACTTTCTAATTCATATCAAAGTAGAACAATAAGGAAGTAGTGGGAAGGAGCTAGTTATTTCCAAAGGTGCCATTATTTTACTTTCCAAAATGAAAGTGTCTCTATGTAAGTCGAACAAAATTTAATTTTTTTTCCTCAAATGTTCAAACCCCTTTATTCAACAATGATGAAGAATCTGCAAAAGCATGGCCCACTATGTGGTGTTTTTCCCATGTCTTTCTCATCACTGTAAATGCAAACCAAATGAGGAAAATTGTCAGTTTTCTTTTGGTAAATTTATCTGAGGACATTTTTCAGTTGTCACAGCTTTATTCATTCTCTCAAAGTTCCTTATTGGATGTTGTTTCTTCTAATTTGTGGGTGTAAGACATTGAAAACTGGCAGCAACATCCATTCAAAACAGCCTATTAGCTAATTATGATTATGGTTAAGTTTAGGATTTGAAATTGAGTTAATAATATGGTTAAGGTTAGAATTGGTTCTAAGGTTATATTTTGAACTATAATTATGATTAGCATTAGGATTAAAAATAGAATTGGGGGTAGATTTTAGTTTTGGGTTTGATTAAGTTTAGGGTAATGGAATGGGTTAGGATTTATGATTAAGGTTTAGATTTACATCATGGTTAGCATTAGGTTTTGAGTAAGTAATATAGTTAGGTTTAGGGTTATTATGAATCTACATAAATCATAAGTTTTAGGGTCATGTATAACTTAAAATTACTTTAAAGTTTTTATTTTTATTTTTATTTGTTTTCTTATAGGCACATTGGTTTAAACTGTGGTCTTGGCTTACGGTTTAGGGTAGACAAGGTTATTATTTAAATAAAATTTTGTTTCTTTATCATTCTTTGTCTATTTTATTTTTACTATTTCATACCAATAAATAATGAAAGAGGTCATACACAATTAAGGGACCATATAAGAGGATGTCCCAAATCGAAAGTTATAATAGACATGAAGTTTTCAATATGACATTACCTATATACATGTACATAAATACCCAAAAATGTAATAACATAGAACTAGACTTTTAAGGTAATCTTCCTCCTCCTCACTAGACTCCAGAGTAGTGAACCAAATTGGAGAAGGCATGTTCAACAGAACATCCTCATCCTCTAGTTTCATCTTCTTGTTCCTTTCATGATTCATCTTTTGTATAAGGTTTGAAAGTGGCATGTTGAAAAGATTAATATCATTAGCTTAGCAGTAGTGAACCCATGGGCAAGATCTTTCTTTTCCAGAATGAACTTCATGTCCTTTAGTATCTAGAGGAACAAACTCTCTTTTATCTTGATAACTACAGTGACTTGCAAGGCAACATCAACATATATGAGTCTCCTTAGAGACTCAATAAGGCATCTACTTTTACTTTGAAATGTCATCATTCCTATATTTCCACAAAAACCAAAGAATAAAAGAGGAAAGAATTGACCAAAACATGTATTCGAGCATTTATTACTACTGTAGATTTTGCCAAAAATGATATTATCAATAGAAAAATTACCACTCATTTTGAAGCCAATTATCGCCCAGAACTCCCCGACAAAAAAACAATGGAAGAAAACATGGAGGAAAGATTCAGCCTATCTTTAGATGGAACAAATATTATACTCTCCCCCTAGTTTCTTATAGGAAAATTTATGCAACAAAAACCTCCATTGAAAATAGGTGACTTTAGGTTCAATGGATCATGACCAATAGTTAGACAAGATTTTCTTCCACTTAGCATGGGTAAGGTCAAGGCTCCAGTAGGAATTAAGGCGATTGAAGATAACAGTGGAAGCTAAAAGAAAAAGGTAGAAATATTTAGATTTGACAAGCTCAAAGGGGGTAGAGTATGACCACTATAGGAGGAAACAACATGAGGAGGCTTCCTCCATGGCTTTTTTTACTAGAAAGTATGACCTCCAATGGGAGGAGGAAGAAGATATTTTTCTTTGACTTCATCCCACTAGATCAACATGTCATCTTGAAGAATATCCTCAAATGTGTATATGATTGACCTAGCCCACTTCTTAGTTGAGCATCCTTGAACCATATATTAACCTCCTCTATCCTCTGAATCTTGCCAAAAAAGGGTCTAACATATGCCCAACTCTTCCACAATGACTTGAAAACATTAGATCCTCCCACCAAGGTTCTTGATTCCAATGCCAAGAAGTCCAAAGTATCTAAATTGTCCTCAAGTTTAGCACCACGGAGATGCCTTTTGCTAAGGTTATGTCTTATAAGGACCTTCCATGGATCTTCCCCTTGGGTTGTTTTTACAATCCATTTGACTGCTAGAGCTATCCCTTGTTGTTTAAGGTCCTTCAACCCCAGGCCATCAAGTTCTTTACTTTTTATGCATCAATCTCACCTAACTGCATGTGTTCTCCTACCCTCTTTCCCATCTAGCCAAAGAAAATATCTGATAATATTCTAAAGCATCTCAGACTGATTGACATTAAATAGCCAGGTTGAGGAGAAGTACATCTAGTAAGAAGAGAAATTTTTATGACATACCTACATCCTTCCTACAAAGGAAAAGTAAAAAGAGCTCCACTTGTTGAGTTTAGCTATGATTTAATCCCTGATCCAATTCCACACATCATTGATATTAGGATTGAATGCAATTGGAATTCCCAAATATCTCACAAACATGAGAAGGGCCCCCCAAACAATGTCAAAATTAACACACCAAGGAGGAGGAGACAGATCCCACCCTATCAAGCATGGTTTAGAAATGGAGATTTTACTACCTAAGGCCCAAAAAAAAAGGTCTTACTTAGTCATCAAATATTCCATATTCTCCTCTTCTAAAACATAAATAATGATTTATCATCAGCAAACTAAACATTGGAAATCTCTTCCTCATTCAGCGGATTAGGTTCCTAAACTCCAGGGAAAAGAGAGAAATCCCTAAGAAGATAGTGTAGAGAATCAACAATAATAACAAATAAGGTTGTAGCTAAAGGGAAACCTTGTTAGATTGATCTAGACAGTGAAAAAAAATAGATTTTTTCCCATTGACTTCCATAGTGTCTCTAGCATCCTTCATAAGGGTTTCAACCATATGCGAGAAAGATGTGGGAATCCAAGAGCTTCTAACATCATTAAAATAAGCCCCCATTCCATTCTATCATAAACCTTCTCATAGTCTATCAGTAGCATCCCCATATTTTGGTTTGAATTTTTTTCCCACTCCAAAGTCTCCTAGCATGTCATAAGATTCTCCAAGATGTATCTACCTTTCACAAAGCCTATCTATTTAGGATTAATAATCTTAGGAAGAATGTTTTCAACTCTTAGTGATAGAATCTTGGCTAGAATTTTATAAACCACATTAAGAAGTGTGATTGGCCTCCAGTTCTTAATAAGTTATTTTGTCTCTTCCTTTATGAATCAGCTTAATCACTCTTGAATTAATGTTTTTTCCCAAAGATCCTTGCTCTAGGAAAAAGTCATAGACATCCTTCAACACTGGGTTGATCCATAGGGAATTAGTTAGGAAGAATTCTACAGTAATACCATATGAACTAGAGGCCTTATCCTTACCCATAAGAGAGATCATAGAGCTGATCTCCTTGATAGAAATAGGGCTTCCAAGGTGCAATGAGTCTTTTTCTAACAACTTTCTAGGGATAATATTGCAAATTTTGTCCCTAACTTGCTTCTTGTTGGAGCCAATGCCTTCAATGGAGAAACTTTTATGAAAATGAGAAAAGTTGGTATCTAGGCTGTGTTTAGGATCTGAGATACTATCCTTATTATCACATACATAGTTTATTTTAAAGAAGAATTTTGAGCCTCTATCACCCATCTTTAGCCAATTGACTCTAGCTCTGATTCTAGTCCCTTGACTCTTATTGGATTGCAAAGATTTGAGATCATGGTTGGCCTTAGTTACCTATTCCACTACTCAGGGATTGGAGGGGAGGGCTTGCACATCAAACTCTACAACTAGGAGAGAGTTAAGAATAGATAACTCTTGGGTTCTATTGTCCTTAGCTTTCTTCTTGCCAACCACCTTAAAAATATTCTTCTAGGAGCTTACTATCTAATTCTACCTAAAGATAGGGCTTTCATGCTAGCAAATGCAATAGTTGTACCAATGGATGATCTTCATAGAAACCTACACTTCTTGGTCTTCTAGGAAGGAAGAGTTTAGCATAAATGAACTATTCTTCTTCCTAGGATTAGGAATTGAGGAGCCCAGTTTGATAATATCAACTAGGATGGGGCGATGATCTGATAAAGCAAAGGGGGGAACTCTAGCATGGTTATCATCTAAGGGTTTAAAGCAACCGAATACATGCTTTTCAAAGTAGATTCTATCCAGTCTTGAGTATATTTTCCTATTACCCATCTAGACATTAGACCATGCAAACTAGATCCCTTTGGATAAGTTCTTGAGATCATCAAGGGGGTCAATTAAATCGATCTTTGATTTATGTCTATTCTAGTAGTTCTCATTACCCTTCCATTCCAATTTAAGTCCTCCTATGTTTTCCTTTTCCCTTTGAACCATTTTTAAATCTCCTACTAAAATCCATGGGATGTTGGACAGGTTAGAAAGCCATTTCCATAAGATAATTCTATCAGTATGCTCATTAGGGGCATAAATGGAACAAATTCCAAATTTAAATTTTGCTAATTTAAAAGAGACCCAGGTAGTCGATCTATTGCAAGGGGAACTCCCTTTCCTATCAATGGACTTCCTTCATTTGGGGCCACTTAAGATGGATGTACCACCTTTCCCTCTGAAGTGATTGGTAGACACCAAAACAACATCTTTCCAAATACATTTAAGGGTAATATCTAGTCCAAACCCAATAGATTTCACTTCTCGCAAAATAATAATGTCAATTTCCTTGATCCATGTAAGGAATCTTTTAACCACATACTTCCCATCAGAAGATCCCAACCCTCTGACATTCCAAGAAGCTAGCTTTAGGAACTCCATGGTAAAAAATATTTATCAATTTTCATGGGGGATAGAAAGCCTTTGAAACATTTAGCGAATTTTACCCTAGCCACCTTGCAAGGCCTAGGATTACCACTCAGTAAGGAATGCCTTCCTCTTCTCCTCCAAATCACTTCACCATTACCTAATATCAAAGGTTCATGTTTCTTGGACCTCCTTTTCTCCTTGGATTTACATCAGTTAAACACAAAAGCTTCCTTAGTAGGTTTGATATCAACAACAAAGCCTTCCCCACCACCATTTTAAAGGGTGTCAGTAGATGATATCTCATATTCCATTTGATTACCCCCTACTGAAGCATGATCAAAATTTTGGTCCCTTCCTTCTATTATATAAGGCTTATTGGAGGTTTTAGGAATAACAACCATAGAAAAGTCATGAAGCCTTTCATCCTTGTTAAGACAATCCAATATGTGTTTGTTAAGGGAAGCAACCTCCCAATCTTTCTCTGGGATGCTAGGCTCAATGGGGGAAATAGGAACATGGGACGTAGGCTTTTGAATACTCCAAATGGGGATGGATAAGGATTTCTTTCCATGATGCAATTTTGATTTCTTCATCTTGGCAACTTTTGTATCAATAGATATTAGCACCAATTGTTGGGCATTCAAAGGAAAAGTCCTATTAGCAAGGGGATTAGTCTCAAACCCGAAGTCAATGGTGTTAACCTCGAGAAGATATTATAATTCTTCCAAAGGATAAGATGAATCAATAGATCCCAACTCAACAAAAGGCTTATCAAATTTACCTTTTAAAGTATCTAGAGAGGCTTTGATATTATCTAGATGCTTTCGAGTTGATAGAAATTTTTTTAGGAGACCTATGCACAATAAATAACTTGATTTTAGGGTGTTTTCCCATGACTTTAACACTATTCTTAGGGTTAGGTTTCTTAGTTATTAAAGTACAATCTTTCCTTACATGTCCTTACCTATAGAGATAGCAAACATTGAAGTCACCCATGTAAGCAATAGGGAACCTAATGGAAGAGTCCTCAAGATCAAGACAAATACTATTTGATATGACTACTCTAGGATAGATGGATATGAGCACTCTAATATCCACATTTTGGATTAAGGTATTAGAGTGGTCCACCCTGACAACCCTTCCAATAGGTTCCAACAATTGAGGGATAAAATTAGGTACATGGAGGGAGATTCCTAACCATAATCCACCTAGGGCTAGAAAGAGCAAGAACCTCATCTTTGGCAAAATCCAAAGACCATGGTAGGGCACTAAACTTAGCATTACCAACCCTCCAAAATTGTTTATCGACCACTGCTTTTTATGATTCAGGATTACAGAAAATTATAATATATAAACCTTTATGTAGAATGCGACAAATGGAGAAAGGATGTCCTAGCTTTTTGAAGGAGTGGTCATAGCTTCCACCTTCTTTGTGCATGGATATTTTTCCATGTCTGCCATGAGAAGTATCTCTTTTAGCCAATGTCAAATGAAATGCAAATGGATTGTCATCATTGGAGTTAATAACTGTCATCTATGTTAATTGTTGGAGATAGGCTATTTTCCTGGGCAAGGGCGAGGTCATACATGCCCCATACCAAGGATTTGGTTGAGGGCTCTATGGACCTATTTGTAGAGCCCTCTTCTCCACTCATTTTTTCTATTTTCTTTTTTTCATTATTATGCTAAAAAATAGGTTATGAACTTATTGAAATTTTTGGTATAAACACTATCTCAAATAGCTTTGAGGTTTACATTATTTATTATTATATGAAGTGTTGTGGTGCACCCACACACACATGCATGCACACACATATAGAAACACATTCGCATACATATACATGCCTCCATACTTTTGCACATGTGTGTACACACACACACAAACATTCATTGGAGACTTCTAGCTCTACAAATTATAATCTTACTCTTAGGCGGGCCTCTCCAAATGTGTGAGTAGACACTCAAATAGTGAGAGAATGTCCTCTTCTTCTAGTGACATCAATTATTACCTACAATCTTCCTCTTTTTCTTTTAGTGGTTTATGTAAAATGTCTCTCTTTTTTTTATGCAAGTTAGGGATTCATTGATAGTGATCACAAGGAACAATAGATTGAAATCCTTAAAATAAGCAGTTGTGGAAGAGCGAGAGCCTTTCTTGCAAGAGAATAAGTTGTCCACCATTATTTTTCTTCTCCATCAGTACTTGGGAAAGATGGAAGAGGATGTAAGGTGTCTTTTGTCCACTCTCATTGTCAAACCAAATTCACATGTCCATAAAGACAGATAATGAGATTTCTAGGCTTAAAACCATGACTATTTTTTTGGTGCCTCAATTTAAAAAAAATTTCTTCTCACTTTTTCCTTAATGAAGGGCATCAAAACATTTGGAAAAAGAAAACCAGGTTCCATTTTTCATAACACACTATGGTGTAGAAAGTGCTTTTATTATCTTCTTTGAGAACCCTAATAATCAAGTTGAAGTTTTCAAAAAAATATCTCGGAGGAAAGGCTTCTCTTGTATTAGGGCTATAAGGTCTTTGTTAAAGACCAAGCATGATGAAGTTGTGGCTCTTTTTATGTCCAACATCAATCTTTGGGGTAACATACCTCCTTTTATTTGGAATCTAACATTGATGACTCTTTGTCCCTTGGGAAAAGTGATTATAATTAATGAAACCAACTTGATGTTGTCACATTTGGGCACTAGGGTTTTAATCTCTCTTAATCCTAGCTCTAATCGACCATAAGAAATTTGCTTCACATTAGGAACAAGCAATACAATGTGTGCCATATAATACCCTGATGACATGAATGTTTTCTTTATATGTAGTGGAGAGGTCCATTTGAGTGGGAATTTCCCTCTCCTAATAAACCAACATAAATTAGTTAACCCTATCTCAGTTAATAAATTGGCTAATGTCAAGAATATCTCAAAAATTTGCTCTAAAATGACCTCAAAGATAAACTTTGATGTTCATTATATCATTTATTTAAATAATGTCATTTTGGAGACTCAATCACCTTAAGGGTGAAAACGTGATCTATTTCCCCCCAGCACAAATCCTCCTAGAGATAACAACCCCCTAGTTCTCATTACAACCATTAGTTGCAAAGAAAACAACAATATATGACCTAACCATGAAGTTCTTAATGCATGAAAACTGGTGTGAAGAAACTCAAAAAAGTATACAACTCTAAGAAACAAATTAAGAATATGATTGAGGATGTACTTGTCATTAACAAGCCAAGTCATGAGCAACCTAACCCAAGCCTGATGACTCAGTTATTATTGATTAAGTTTCACCTTCAATATAAATGAGGTTTTTGATAATGGAGAATCTATTATTGGAAGACGATGGAGGATTTCAATAAGGGTTTGATTAAGGATACCAAAGCTTCCTTGTCTATTGAAGTAGAAGCTCATGATGGTATTAGAGATGCTTACTAGTTTGAGGGTGATCTTACTACTAGCCCCATCACTTCCCTCCCTTAGTCTTGACTGATAACCTCAATCCCAAGACCATTAACTATTATTTTGTTCATGAGGACAGTATTGATGAGAAATGTCATGAGCAGTTAGATATCCTAGCCTTGGAAGAGATGGAAGAGGGAGAAATTCAGGAAAATTCGATGACCATAAGCCATAGAATATTAGTTCCCCATTGAAGGTTGAGCACACATTAGAATTCAAGGTAAAAAGGAAAGATATAGACCTAGTAGGTCTATTGGTGGTAAAAAGAAGGTAAAACCCCCAAAAAGCTACTACTAAAGTATAACAAGAGTCTTACAAATCTTGTGGATATTAATGCACAATTTTTAATGGGGTTAAAATGTGCATCAAGAAATGTGAGAGGATTTGTGTCTTGATAATGTGTGTTTTATGACTTACCAACAATAGAACAAAGTATTGTTATCTTATGCTCTCTTGATCAAAATCTCATCTATGCTAAGATTGTGAAAGAATCATACATGTGACTCCAAGGTTCCTTTCATGTTAGGTCATAATCATGCATAAGCTCAATGGTAAATGTGATTTTCTATTGATGTAAAAAGGTCTTACATTTGCATTTACTCAAGTTGATTTCAAATGACACTAGATGTAGGGGCAGAAAATATTATAATGAAGTACTTGCTTTTAGGTTTATCAAACTATTGGGAGGATTATTGGGAAACAAGAGACTAAGAGCAGAGGTGAATCAAAATCTTAAACTTTAACTTCAAAAACTAAATTACTGCATTCACACCTAATTTGTCTCATATCTTAGATCTAACATTAAAACTGTAATGTTGAATAGTAAATGAAATACATCACATCCATGAAATATTTAACACATAACACAAATGATTTGGTAACCTAGAAACACTTCAATGTGAAGGTAAAACTGGGGTGGAGATGAAATCCACAAATCTTCATTATTACAACAATAAAGTTAACCTGTTAGGGTTACACTGTTTGATCATAATATATGATTTACCCTACGAGGGATCTTTCCTATTAAAATCTTCAAGATTGTTAAGTCTTACACTCCTAAAGGATTTCACACTTACAATTAAGTAAGGACTCTATTAGGAGGTTTACATAGACCTATTAGGGTCACTTGGTTAAGAGATTTTCCTTGATCCAAAATAGGATTTATTACCTAACCCTTAGTTTTCTCTAAAAGCTGATTTTGGATCTCCTCTGTACAATGTCTAATCTGATCTCTCAATTTGATATCTCCTTTTAGTCCTTCATTGCTTTGATTGCCCTTGTCTGAATTGATTGTAGACTTAGTCTTTCTTTCTTTTTTTTCTTCTTCTCATCATACACACATTCACTCATTCACATCTCTTGATTCTAGGGTTAGAATCCTCAAATAGATATTCTATGAAAGTTCTAGATCTCAATTGATAGTTTACAATTCTTCATGATTTTCCATTTCTATCTAATTTTATGATTGGTTGATCTTTTCTCCTTGGGATTATTACCTTCTATAATGACACATAACCTTCATCTTGATTTTATCTACGAATATTGACTATCATATGGAAGTCTATCAAAATGCTTTACATATTTGTTTTTGCAATTACAAACACATACATCAAAAATGAATTGCTCGACATCTAAATATGTTGACATGGTCATTGTTGTCATTCATATTGGCACTTAGCTTCTATATGCATGTTCTTCTTTGTTTTCTTGGAACTATCTCTTCAATTTACTCGATCTCTACTGAAATAACTTAGCTCATATATATGCTCAGTCTCAACTGGGGTGCTCAACAATCACTAACTCATTCAGCATGTAATGAAAAATAAATATGTACTTCATTATGCTTGGCCTCTACTAGATGACTTGGTCATAGTGATGACTATTCATCCTTTCCTAGTAAACAACTAAGTGTTTGGACACTAATAGAAAACATAGGCTTATAGATCAATAGTCTCCCCTTTTGACATTAGTGGAAAAAACACTTTGGCATGTATAGTCATTACTCATTGCATTCAAAAATAAATACTCCTCCTAGGACTATAATCTAAACTTATAAAATCTAGATGTCTTGATGTCATTGACTTTTATTTTTGTTTCCTCCTTATTCTGCTCATTTCTTATTTCTCTCTTTTCTCATTTCCCCTTTGTTTCTCCCTTGTTTTCCTGATTTCCCCTTGTTTTTGTCACTAATGGCTTGGGGCTTCTAGGGTTATATAGTGCCTATCAAGAAAAATATTATGGCTTGCTAGAATTTCTGCATAACCTTTATTTCACTGTGCTTTTATCTTCTCCAAAACTTGAAACTGTATTTCTAGCTCGGTAACTAAATCAATTAAACCTTCAATATGTGCAAAATGTGTATCTTTCGTCAAAATAACCTATGCAATAGATGCTTATTTTTGAATAATTTTTAAATGGGGTAACAAGTAGAATTGGATTAAGATCAACTGTTTTTTAGTCTCACTATCCTTAGCCATGAGCTCAGCTAACCTTTGCTAACCAGTTGTCAACTTATTATATGAGAGGGAGCTTGAACTTGTGTTCTTGCCCAATGAAATAACACTTGCCCTCATATCCGAATTCAATAAATCAATGGAACATTGATTTTCTAATGTAAAAACTTCAACATTATTCAACTTCATATATAATTAATGAATGGTCTTCAAAATTATTTCTAACTCAGTAACTAATTTTGAAAGCTCTGCTTGTCTATTTACAAGTTCTGAGAGACTTTTGCCAAAAATTTGTGTTCAAATCTTCTTTCAAACCACTGCATTAGTTTATCATTCATCTCAATATCCTTTCCTTGAACTCTATCAACTACATACATACATACATACATACATACATACATACATACATACATATATATATATGTATGTATGTATGTATGTATGTATGTATGTATGTATGTATGTATGTATGTATGTATGTATGTATACACACACACACACACAAATTGATCCAAAATTAGATGTTGACCATCTGAGTTAGTTATGCCAAATGCATCCACAAAAATGTCTCTAATAGTGTGTAATATTTGTTTCTTCTTATGCTCTCTTCTCAGTTATTCTTGCTTCGTAGATCAACAAGGTTTACAGTTCCTACATCTGCTCTAGTATCAAATTATTCAAGCCATACATGGGTAAAGTGATTATATCATCTAAACTGGCTAACTCTTCATCCAATTCATTTGTTTGAATCAAAAATTGAGATATAGGGGTTGAATCACTAGGTAGTGATAGTTGCAATTGTTTCCCCTTCTCACTTGATCTCATTGTTTGTTGTTGTCTCTTTGGATTAGGTGTCACTTATTGTTTAGGTGTTCAATTCATTGATTTTGTAGCCTTTGCACTCGATAATTGTGCAAGAGCTAGTGAAGCCTCTTGCTCCTTTGGCATTACCTATTCTTCTGCCATCTTTATTCCTTCATCTTCTTCTTTCTTCTCTCCTATCCGAGGAGTAGGCATACAAGTTATTTATGTAAACACAATTATTTCATTGCACTATTGCTCGAAACTTGTATCCTTTGCTACTGATGTAACCTCTAATTTTTTATCCTTTGCAGTCTCAATCTTTATATAATCTACTACTTCTAATAAAATTGGATTTGTATAAGGTAGATTTGTATCTGACATGAGAATTTTCATTTCTTCCTCAATTAGCACATTTAGGTTCTATGGAGGTGTGTTAGATATATCTTTGATAGTAACAACATCTTTTTGTTTACATTGATGCACCAGTTGCTTGATTTCTTTAGTTAGTTAACCAACCTCTTCCTTGTATGCATTCTCAAGTTCAATTTCATGTTTTCCTTCTCTATGCTCTATTGTTGGAGTAATCACTCCAAATAATTCTTTTCACACCTTGATGTTGTCATGCTCAACTTCATGAGCTTTATTCTTCAAAATTTTGTATGCCTTATCTCTTGGCATAAACTTCTCCACTGAATCTTTAAGGGCTATAGGCATATATATCTTCCCCAAATCTGGCATAGCTTGTACTAATGTAGTTTCTCTTATTTGCTTCTCTATAGATAGTGCCCACTTCCATTTGGCATCTATTCATTTGTACAAACTCGTTGGGAATCCATCTCCCAATTCCAGGGGTGCACATCTAAATTTAATCATCATATCTATCATAGCTTCTTCAATATTAACTTGATCATCATTATTCAAAGAATTGTAGTTAATGTCTTTCAATCCTATGAAATCTCTTGATTCTCTAACATTATCACATACCTAGTCTATAGTCATTGGAGGAATTCTCTTTACAATTTACAATTTTATAGGTTCATTTGACTCATTCTCTTCATCATCTTCCTCCTCATTTTCAATGATAAATTTTCTCCTCAGTGTCTTTTGTATACTATTTTGTGGTGAGCTGGTAAGTATATTCTTTGATAGATTATCTTTGGCCTTCACAACAAGGGGTTGAATTGTCTTTGATCTTGTTAAGATTTTTATTTTTTGGTTTTTGAGGTGTGGTGACTAGTGCAAAAGCACTTAGGTATAGTTTTTATATTTTTTAAAAAAAATTTTGGGCTTGTACTAACTCTAGCCAAGTCAAGGATGTGAGTAAGTTAGGTTGTTGGGTAGATGTTTTTAGTGTGTCTCTAAGTTTTTTATTTGTGTCAAGGAACATAGGTCTAGAACCTTAAGAATCATGAAGAATGTTTTTATTTAATCCACCTTTTCATCTATGGAGTGATTTCACTCATTTGTGTGGCTAAGGACTACTAGCATGCAATAAGGGTGTCAAGAAGTGTAAAGATGAAAAAAGTTGTCAAGTTGAGCAACAATTGCAAAAGTTGTCAAATTGGCACAATGGCCCAAAAACATGCATATTGGTGCCTTAGGGAAAAAACCATGTTTTGACATCATTTTTTGATTTACCTAGATAGGTTAGGAGCTTCCAACATGAAGGAGAGAAAAGTTTCTCATAGAAACCAAAACTTGTCAAAGTTGTACAACTTTTTGGACAAAAAATTGCAAAGTGAAAGAATGAACTTAGTGGTTATGCCAACCACCCAAAACTTCCTTGGAAACCTATTTTATCATCATTCAACCACATCCCAAGGGTTGGGAATTATAATAAGAAATTTTTAGCATTTGAATTCACATTTTTCTAGACAGTTTGTTGCATTTAATTTACCTGTACAAACAAATGGATTCAACAGACCAATCTAGTGTTGGATTTTTGTTACTTATGCTTGCATAGTACTTTTCTCTTCAAGTTGTTAATTTTAATGTTTTCATCTACTTAGGTTTTGAAAATCTTTTCAAATTAGATAGTGTGTTGTTTCAAGTTTTGAGTTTTGAGCAATAATGGCTCTTCCATGAATTCCTATTGTAAGTTCTTCATGGTTTTAAGGGACATGGTAATAGAGCATATATACATAATGTATACTATATTTGGGGCCCTATAAAGAAAGGTAATCAATTTTAAAGTAATGCCCTAGGCAAGTCTACTATACTTGGTTAGGAAAATCACAAGGCAAAATGAGAAGTTTGATGGTTTGAATGTGTTTGATACTTCAACCTGATGTATGAAGAATGAGGAGTGTTGAGTGAGGTCAACTTCTACCAAGGGAAAGTAATCCATAGTGAATTTTGGAGAAAATAGCATACCCTAGACAAATTAGTCGGCATGGTTTTGAAACCCTTAAAAGTAGGCTAAAAAGTTTCTTTTGGGTGTACGAACACTTTAGGGGGCTAAGACCCACAAAATATATAAGATCTTCCAAAAATGTACTTGAATATCTAGTTTATTTGCCACCTCCTTTGGATCCTTTTAGAGATAAAGTCCAAAAGTCCAATTTGGAGGACTAATCCTAATAGCCTTGTGTTGAGCAATTTTGACCTAGTAGTAAGTAACTTGGTTTTAACTTGTAGGATTGGTGTCCAAAAGATCAAGGGGATTCCACTACCATTGATGAAAATTAGTACACTATCAAGATGGAGTTTTTGGTCAAGAAACCATAGGAGCAAGGTCAACAACAAGTTGTGAAGAAGCATTTGTGTAAGGAAAGAACTCTAAGCATTGGTGTACCTAGGTTGGAGAGTAATTAGAGGATAGGTTGGAGATCCTTTAGGTATTAGGGCATCAAGGAACCCTAATAGGCTAGTTAAAAACTTGAGTCAATCCTTAAAAGGTAAGAATTTGGAGGGAGCTAGACCTAGTATTACATTAGTGACCTTCTTTACCTCTCTACTAAGATCAACTTTAACCTTAGGATCAACAATTATTACCTTTCTCTTCTTTTATGCCTTGGGCTCGATAATAGCCAATTCTTTTCCTTTTCCTTCCTTGGCCTCAGCAAGTTGTTCTTATCCTTCATCTTCTACATTCTTCTTGTCCTCGCCACTCTTTCTCTTTCTTTTCTTCTTGTCTTAGGCATGTTGGATTTTGCATTTAGTTCTGCCATTATTGTTTCATATGTGTCAAATTTCTTTGCATTCACATCAATATCCTTGATCAAAAGTGCAGTCATTGCTATTATAATCTCATCAACATTTACTCCATAGGGAATAGGCCTTAACCATGAAATTCTAGGTCTTACTACTTGAGCATGCACAAAATTTGTCTCTACTACAAAACATACCCCATCACAATAGTTATCAATGACTGACTTAGTTAGTCTCATTTTGTTTCTCATTTTATTTTGAACTCCTCAAAATAGTTATCCATTATGGCTTCATAAAAATCTCCCAAGCTATTAATCAATTCATTTAACTTCTTTATAGTAGTTCAATTCTTATCCCATGCTATTGTTCTAATTGTAGGAAATGAATTTTGTACATAGAAAAATATGCATACTAGCAAAGATCTAAACTTACATGATATATTCTTTTCTTTTCTGATTTCCTCCAATTTCTTTGATAACCATTGCAATTGTAGGTCAAAAAGGTCATAAGTATGATCCTTCTTAACAATTTTATACCCCAAATCCACTGTAATGCATAGCACTTTTTTCAATCGACTAGATTGGTAGAACTTGTGTTCAATCACATGAATGACAAATTCAATTATAGGATCTTTTATCCCATCAATTAACATTCCTCTACCATTTAACTTTGCTTTGTTTAGTTTTTCAATCTCATTTTTTGTTGCGCTCCTCATGCTTTTGGATAAATCCAAGGTAGGGTAGCCAGTTGCTCGGTGTATTATGGCCTTGTTGATCCTAATAGGTCCACCTTCTAACCATACCTTCATGTAGTGATTGGACTGAGCACAACCTTTATCCATTCTATCTTAAAAATCTTAAGGAACCCTAGGGCACAAATAAGCCCTTTCTCAACAACTATTTTGTTCTCATCTTTCAAGGTTTCATTGTTGCATAGCTTCTCATAGGTTGCTCTTATTTCAAAGTCTCCAAATCTCTCCTACTTTGCATAGGTAATAGGATATTACATCCTGAATAACTAAAACTTTGGGTGGAATTGATGATAGGGCACCAATATCATCTTCAATATTCTTAGCAAATATACTTCCCTTGAAGTTTGGTGGAGGACAATGGTTGTTTCTCACAATCTAAGCATTTCTATCCTTCAACATTCTACTCGATGATGTCATTATAACTAGGGTTTCAAAAAAAAAATCTTCTATGATATCTTCTAAAAATAATTTACTCAACACCAAAAGTAACACTTACTGATGTGAACAAATTTGTTAATGCTCCACTGTGATTTTCTTTCTCTGTCCCTAAAATTGCCTTTAAGTCACTTGAGAGCTCTAAAATCTCTTGGTGAATGAAAATTTATGCATAAATTTGATATATACCTTCAAATTTCCATTCTAGGTTTGCAATAAATGTTCTCATACTTGGTTGGTGTATGAAAACTAGCTCAGTCTTCATACTTGCTCAGTCAAGGTTACCTTACTCAACCAACACTTATTCATTTGGTCAATACATCAACTTCCTTGATCACTTGGTTTATACTAAAAATCTTGGTCAATATAGATTGTACCACTAATGCTCAGTACTCTATGTAGTAAATGACCTTCTTTTACTTTCCCTTTTATCATAACATATGATCTATCCTTTTCATTTCGAGCCAAATTGTTTATAACAATAATGCAATCATGTTGGACATCCCTTCTTGAATATTCTTGACTACCTTCTTTAACTGAGTTGATTCCATGTTTAAATGTTCATACATTTCCTTGGTCATGATCACCATATTATACCACCAGGTAAAGTCCTATACTTCTCTTATAACAACTCAATCATCACTAATATCATTTTTGGTTAGGGAGTGAAGAATATTCACCAATTGGCAAATATCCCACCTTGATGACCATGTATTTGGAAAATAAAACCAACATATGGGGCTAGGCGTGTCACCAAATTTTTATAACTATTAGGTCTAATACCCAAGCCAATCATCAATTAGTTTATACATAGTGGGTCAAATGCCCAATCCAATCACCAATGTAATCTATTTTTTGGACAGAGTGAATTTAGAATTTTGCCCAAATTTATTTCTATGTTTTGTTGTACAAACTTTATTCTCCCTTAGTATTACATAAGAATTTTGGATGAGGCAAGATATTTTCTTTCTAGTTTTATGATGTTAGTCTCAAATCACAATCATTTCATCTACTCTTTTGACTATAGAAAAATATTGGGAAGTCCATAATCACCTCCAAAATTACATAAGGCGTGTTATGATTACGTGGAATTTTCCAAATATTTGTATCCCATATAAGATTGTTGTCAAATTAGTATTTGTTTATGAAATTTACTAGGTGGTAAATCAACAATCTCTCAATTTGTATTATGTTAAGGAGGAAATGTGAATCAAGGACACAAAATGTTAAGTTGATCACAAATATTTCTTATACAAATCAAAGAGGGAGTTAAGGAGATTGATCAATTCAATCCTAACTCTAAGGTAACTAGATCTAGGAAGATTAGTGTCAATCAAGTGATAAAGGATAACTAATGCAAGCAAAGATCTAATGTTTATAGGATTGGAGAAAGGATACAAAAGTTCCTGAAACTCTAATATAACAAGATTTATAGAAAAGCTAAGTAGATGTGCAATGTAGAGCTAAGATATATAAAGAAGTGATAAAGTGTATTGAATTGAAAGAGGGGAAAATATATACCTTGTGAAAAACCTTAAAAGTGGGCCTTCAAATGGCCTTTGAAAGGGAATATTCTTTTAAAATTGGCCAAAACTATGTTTTGGATAAAACCCAAAAAATTGTTTGGTGAGAAATCAAGGGCAACCTGGTCAAATCAAGGGTGCATTGCGATGCAGATTAGCCCATCATGGGCGAACTAGATCTTCAGGAGAAAACTAGTTTTTTAGGGATGAATTGAATTATTAGGGTTGTAGTACACCCCTGATGACAATATCTAATGTTGATTCTAATTTTGTAACTTTGAAGAAAGCTAAAAGGGGTGCTCAGATTTGCAACTTGTTCGTCAATCCAAGATTTGCAACCTACAATAGAAAAAAGGTTTTTTTTGTTGATGGGGGTTTTTCCTTGGTCATGCCCCAGTTTAGGAATTAATCTTGAATTGAAATAATTGAAATAATTAAATAACATGTAAAGTAAATGAACGAATTCACCTTACAATAGTAGGATCTCTCGAATTGAATGTAGCGTGTTTATTTCATCAATTGATTTGGATCAAGAAGATGAAGATAAATGAACGTAGAAAATGTAACAAAGGATCTTGAAGAAGATCTTGCTAGATAAACGCCTTCAATGGCTTGATTCTTGAATCCTTTATCTTCAATGGAGGGATTGTTTAAATGATGGTTGAAGACTTCAATGCTTGAGCATTAGGACTTGGATGTCTTGATGTGATGCTTGATGTCATGATGTGGAAACAAAATAAGAAGGCTTCCTTTTATAGAGATCTCAAAGTGGCCAATGCCTCAATCTTTAAAATGAGGTAAGACCCCTATTAAAATGGAGCATTAAATTTGATTTCCTAAATTAAGGAGTAGTAATGAGTAGTAATATCAATTGATAAAAGGTCCACCCCAATTTATAAAATAAGAGGAGACATAATATTAATTTATAGGGGATATAAAATATTATCTAAGATAATACTAATTTGAAATATTAATTGAAATTAATTAATAAATGAGGACACAATATTTAAAAGAAATAAATGTCTAACCCATTAATATTAATTCTAAATTAATAAAAGGTCTAATGAGATGAAATAAATTATTTAAATGGAGGAAAATAGAAGATAAATGAAAATAAATGATAGAATCATATTAAATGGGTGTTAAACTTTCATTAAATTGGAGTGCTTCCAATTTAAGATGATACATTTAGCCTCAACTTAAGAGAGTGTGTGAAATTAATCCAAAATCCTGGTAAAGTAGAGCACAAGACACACGATAATCTTATTACTTGATCAAGGAGACCAAGAATCACCCAATCCTTGAAGGGATTAAGGCCTTGATAACTCCAAGATTGTAATAAGAGAGAAATCACTTATTGAAAAGAAGCAGAGAGAAGAGGGTAATGATTATCTTTCCCAGTAGAGTTCCCACCCTATTGTGAATCACTAAATTTGTTTTTGCAAAAGATGGCATTGAAATAATCTAATCGGGTGGTAACCCGCTATTCAACCCATCAGAAAGCCCACCCATATATCAACGGTCTTCGTATCACTTTAGCAAATTGTTATGTGTAGCATATAGACAATATTTGGCATATATGTGTGCAAAGGATAGAGAGAGAGAGAGACACGGTGTAATGGATGCTCTCTTCCCACAAAGAATCCATGCTTTAGGATGATTCCCAATCCATAAAGGGAGAAGATGTGAAAAAAGAAGGGTTGGAGTAGTAATGCATAGATTTGAGGATAACCTAGGAAGAATAACAATCCCACAAGGATAAAGTACCCTAAGTTAGAATCCATATTTACTACTCCATCAGAATAATTTGAGAATGTTAAAGGATAAGTTAAATAGTCTAGCAAGTGTGTGTATCATTCTAGTCAAACAAATCCAAGAGATATGAAAAGAAGGGGATTATGTATGCACCTTTTTAAGATGGGAAAATAATTTATTATTTTGGCATCTTAAGGAAGTGGTGAAGAAGTATAAAGAAATTTCAACACTAGGATAGTATCCACATGAAACTCATAGTCCAAACCAAAGAGATCACAAATCCTATGATGTCATGGAAGGGTAGAATGCGATGGGACACCATGGAAGAGGTGAAAAATTAAATACTTGAAAAAGACAATAGACTATTATGAGTCTCTAAGGTAAGTGATATATCTACCATGAAAACCCTCTTGCTAATTATATGAGGTTGGATGTGACATGATAAATAACACTCAACCAAAGGAAATAGTGGATCCTTGCAAGGATAAAAAATATGGATAAAGTTACCTTGCCCCCAGGTGTAGGAAAATGAAAAATATGACCTATTATGCTAATTGAAAAGCATACCATGCATGACAATGAGCCTCCAAGAGAGAGGCTAACGATGTTACATGACTCATAGAAACATAATAGGGACCTAAATGTTATTTAAAGAAATGTGGATTAACATATATCTCATTATAAGGAGATATGTGAATAACCTTATAATCAATAAGTTGTTGAATCTTGTGATGTAAAGCTTGACAATCATTAGTAGATTGATCATGAAAATGATGTTACATGAAAAATGGAATATTCATAAGTTTTTTACCATGTTTATTTCTACAATTAGGTCTAGTAATCACCTTAGCACAAAGAATCTTAGGACAAAGAAGCTCTTGATTTATATAAGATAATAAACGAGAGAATGTGGACAAAGACTCACTTTTTTGCACACATCCTAATGTATGAAAAAAAATGGTGTTGAAAGAATGCTTATGCCCTCCATTGCCTAAGGGCATACTAGGTTTGATAAGTTCCCCATGACTAGAAGTAGAAACAAAGTTAGTAAAGAGAGTAGAGACTCAATATCTCATGAATAAAATATCACTAAGTTTGTACTCTCAAATAAAGGTTTGATTAAAATATAATGTACCCCAATCATCTTCAGATAGAGAAGAAGAAGAGAGGGTCTTCTTTAGGTTTAGGTTTCTTCACTTCATCTATAGGAAGAGAAACCTAAGCATAGTCCACATTTAAACAAGGATTAGGTTTGTCATCAACATGAAGAGTATATATAAAGTTGTTGTAAACAAATTTGGTCTTGTGACAAAGAGTAGAAGGAACAACATGCATAAAATGAGTCAAGGTCTTCCTAAGTGAAGGTCATAGTTGAGAGGTCCAACCATAACATGTACAAAATTATCCAATATTATCCAATTAAATTTGATAGCCAATGTTATTATATCCGAAGTGTTTTTATCAATGATATCAAATCCTTGAATAGAAATGTCGTCTGGTTGAATAGTAGAAAGATTATTATTCATAGCCTTTAACATATCTATACCAAAAATGTTTAAATAAAATCCATTATCAATTAGAGTCTATCGTATAGCCATTTTTTAAATAGATATAACAACCATATGAGGTCCATGATGATCTTGAGTCTCTTTAGAAGGAAAATCCTCATTAGTAAACACAATTATAGGTGGACAAGGGTAGTATGCTTACATTGTAAAAAGGCGTTGATGTTATCTTGATTAGAAAGTGAAATAGAAAGATTTCATAAGGATTTTTTTGAGGCTTCATGATATGTAGGATATGTTTGAAGAAGTTTCCAAAGAGAAATCTTGGTGGGGGTGTTATGTAACTACAACACCAAATCATAATCCAACCCAAGATTTTGATGAAGACAAAGTAGAGGAAGATGAAGAGGTTGAGAATGTGGAATATATATAGGTGGGTGAATGCACCAAGTTGTGGTGCAAAAAATATGATACACATCTTTATTTTTGAAGATTTCCAATAGTGTGCACACACTATTGGAAAACCTATTTATGGATCAACTCACGACCCATTCCATTTTCTGGTTTTCTTTTGTTGGTTGCCTTCTTTTCCCCCAATAGCGTGGACACATTTTGTAGAAGGTAAAATATTTGCTCACTTTCCTCCTCAAAATGTCTCCTTGTTGTCAGAGATCAAAATTGGGTTCATCAAGTATGTTTTCTAACCTTGTTTTTGCATTATTTTATATGTTTTAGCATTGTTTTGTATATTATTTAAAGTTTTGCTTCAAGTTTTTTAAAAATGCAAGTGGTTTCTTATTAGGAAATGTGAATAATAAACCACCAAATCCCCATCTTGATCAAGAAAATCCTCCCCAAAATTAAAATGAAAACCCCCCACAAGATCAAAATGAAAACCATCATGAGGAAGAGCAAGAACCTCTACAACCTCCATTGATTGAAAGGCCTCCTCTTGGCACCCAAGACAATATAATGAATGAAATAGAAAGAGGGAAAACTAAATTAGAAGCAATCATTGGTAGGTTAAAATCTTGTAGGAAAACTAGTCATATGAGAGCACAATTGGCATCCTCCCTTGAGTCCATTATGAGCTAGGTAGCTTCTGTTAGTGGTCAATTGGACATTTGGCATGTTAAGAGTGAAGAACAAATAATATATTATGCAAAAAAATTATCCTATGAAGATATTAAAAGAAGTACATAATGAAAGGTAACATATGTGTATTGTTTAAAAAGTCGAGAGAGCAAGAAACTATTAAAACTACAACTAAAAGGTTCCCCATCCACTAGTACATCCATGATGATATTAGAAATAAATTTTGGGATAAATTATGGATGGTCTTTGATGCCTCTCCCTACAATAATCATGAGGTTCCAATATATTTCTTAAGGAAATTGTATTGAGAGTTTGTCCTTAAGGAGATCCTCAATTATTTCGACATGTTAGAATCTCAAGGTAGAGGTGGTGGGTCATCATTTGAGAGGTTAGGGGTGCATCATGACCCTAACGTAGTTAGGGTGTCTATTTTCAAGCCACAAGGTGGGCATGTCATTATTCCTTCAGTTGTGAAGGAATATGTAGAGACTAGTACTCTAGGGACTATCAATGCTTTGAAATAGATCCTCATTTATCATGCCAATCCATTAGTTGAGAAGGTGTCTTCTTTGCATCATGGTCACATGTGCACATCATGTGGATCCTTATGCACATTTGGCAATCATGTTGAAGGCATTATGGATGATGGGCTAGTCATTGATGACTTCTTGAGTGAGACATTTGACATTGACACACAGGTAAATTACAATTATAATAAATGAATTTGATCACATTTGGTATGTATAATGAAAGACTAATAAATTATCATGTCTTTAAATTGTTCAAAATTTAGGGTAAGAGTATTGATGGCCCTAGTATAGATTCTCCGACCCCATTTTACATCCCATCGACAAGTCGACAAGTATGTATCAATTTAATCATTTAAATTAATACATATATTTATTAAGTAATCATGTGAAGGATTGAAGAAATATTTATCCATTTGCATTAGTTCTCTATTGGACCATTGATATTCACAAGGGACTTTGAGCCTAGGCATGATATAAGCTTCATAGAAGTACATTTGTTTCATGTTAATTTAATTCATTTGATTATATTATATTCTATAAAAAAATATGAAAATTATATTATATAATTTGCATTTGTTGATGTCAAAGACTTCTCCTCATCTTCGCTAGTCCATTAATCATGGAGTTGTTGCTGTGATGGCTAGTTTAGAGCCATTGATTGGGGTATGAAAGAGTTTTCATAATTTTAGTTGTTATTTATATTAATATTCAGTATTAAAATTTCAAATAGTATTTATAAGTATGATTGAGTGATTATATTGATTGAATTTCTTTAGGGTCTTGTTATTCGTGATCATTTGCAAGCCTGTGAGGTGGGTGTACAGAGTGACTATTTGATGGTGGTAAGAAAATAGTTAATTTTGTGTATATATATTTGATTTCAATGTATAATAATTATTGACTCATATATACTTTGTTTGTATCATCTCTAGTTAGAGAGAAGCCTAAATAAGAGGATGAGCGAGTGTGTGAGGAGGACCCCATCATTCCCATGATATACCTCCATGCAATGATATAATACCTCTAGGGATTTGTTTCCTTCCACTCATGGGAAGGAGAAGATATGGGGATGGACATATGTATATGCATTAATGGAAATATATCTTGGAGTTTATGGTAGTGGACATATTCAACATACATTTGATGTATATATGATATTATATATTTGATGTATGACATATATTTGATGCATGAAATTATTAGACTTACAACTTTGATGCATCAGTTTGTTCATGTATAACATTATTGGTTATTATAATATATATCTTATTTTTCTTTATTACATTTTAAGTATTTCATGTATTTCATTTTAATGTAATTTGCATCAAAAATAAGGGTAGGAATCATTATAATAAGCTTTGCTAGTGTCTTTTGACATGTGAATAAGGCTATGATATTAATTTGTATTTAGATTGTACGAGTACTTTTGATTATGAGTAACTTAGTCAGAGTTTTTGTTAGGATGAGAACATTGAAACTTGAATTCTTATTACTATTATACAATTAACATTGAAATTTGAATCATGAGTTGGCTACATTATATAAATGTCTAAGCTTGAATCTTAATTTCATCATAAACATGTCAAGAGTTTATATATGCTTTATCTTCACAACATGATAAGACTTGAAATAAAGTTTTAAATTTATTCATGGAATTTGATATCAATATTGCTTACTTATCCATCTCTTTGAGATAATTTTCATGGAAACACATTATATATGCTCTTCTTATGATTCATGTAGCTATAGCTATTGTCATTTTTTCTTGCACATCTTTGACTACACTACAAGTTTTAGCATCACCTGAGATGGGGCCGCAAAATCAAAATGGAATCCAATCTCCAAAAAATAGCATGTTGACAACATGATCCTATAGCACTAAGCATTGTATCCATAACTCGTACAAGCTTTGAGATATGTTGTGTCAAAGTTTGTTGTCCTATGAAATTTGGTAACTTTTAGGGTTAATTTTGTTTGGTGTGCCCAAGAACATTTGAGTGGTCAAAAAGATGGGATGAGCTCAGGACTACGGTTTACCTAGCCACTCGAAGCTAATGGAGTAGACAATTTGGTCCCATAATGAATAGTTATAGAGATTCACCAGTTGTTGACTTTGTACTGGTTAAAACTACAAGTTTCAGCATCACCCGAGATGGGGCTACAAAATTTTAAAAAAATACAATCTCCAAAAAGTGGGAGAGGTTATTTTAAGTGTTGACAACACAATCCTATAACACCTAGCATTTCATCCATACCTTGCATGATCTCTAAGATATGCCCTATAAAAATTTGCTACCCTATGGCATTTAATGACTCTTAGGGTCAATTTCATTTGGCATGCCTGAGAATGTTCAAGAAGCCAATAGGATGGGACAAGCTTGGGACTAGGGTTTTCCTAGCCACTTAGAGCTAATGGAGAAGATAGTTCAATCCCAAAACAAATGGTTAGATAGATTCACTAGTTGGCGATTTTGTACTGGCCAACACTATAAGTTTCAACATCACCTGAGATGGGGCCACAAAATCAAAATGGAATCCAATATCCAAAAAGAGAGAGAGGTTATTATAGGTGTTGACAACACAATTTTATAGTACCCCACATTGCATCCATACCTTACACGAGCTCTAAGATACACACCATCAAAGTTCATTGCCCTATGGCATCTAGTGACTCTTGGGGTCAATTCCATTCAGCGTGCCTAAGAATGTTAAAGAGGTCAATGAGATGAGATGATATTGGGACTAGGGTTTAACTAGCCACTTGAAGCTAATGGAGTAGACAATTCAGTCCCACAATGATAGTTAGAGAGATTCACCATTTGGTGACTTTATACTGGCCAACACTACAAGTTTCAACATCACCCAAGATGGGACTACAAAATCAAAATAGAATCCAATCTTCAAAAAGAGAGAGAGGTTGTTATGTGTCAAAAACACAACCCTATAGCACTTGACATTGAATCAATATCTTACATGACCTCCGAGATATGCCCCGTCAAAGTTCATTTCTCTCTGGGATTTAGTGACTCTCAGGGTCAATTCTATTCGACATGCCCAAGAATGTTCGAGTGGTCAAAGAGATAGGATGAGCTTTGGACTAAGGTTTACCTAGCCACTCAGAGCTAATACAGTAGACAATTTGGCCCCACGATGAATGGTTAGAGAGATTCACTAGTCAACAACTTTGTACTGGCCAACACTACAAGTTTCAACATCACCCAAGATGGGGCCACAAAATCAAAATGTAATCCAATATCAAAAAAGAGAGAGAGGTTATTATAGGTGTTGACAACATGATCTTGTATCACTTGGCATTGCATCCATACCTCACATGAGCTCCGAGATATGCCTTGTCAAAATTTGTTTTCCTATGGCATTTAGTGACTCTTAGGGTCAATTCCATTTGGTGTGCTCCAGAATGTTTGAGTGGTCAATGAGATGGGATGAGCTTGGGACTATGGTTTTCTTGGCCACTCAAAGCTAATAGAGTAGATAGTTTGGTCCCACAATGAATGGTTAGAGAGATTCACTAGTTGGCGACTTTGCATTGGCCAACACTACAAGTTTTAGCATCACTTGAGATGGGGTTGTAAAATCAAAATGGATTCCAATCTCCAAAAAGAGAGAGAGGTTATTGTAGGTGTTAATTACATGATCCTATAGCTCCCAACATTGCATCCATACCTCACACGAGCTTCGAGATATGTCTTGTCAAATTTTATTTCTCTATGGCATTTAGTGACTCTTAGGGTCTCAAGTATATAAATGTTACAACAAATATTTTTGTAATTATATTCAATCTAATGAACCAACTAGATCTGTTCTATATTTTAATGTCTCAAGTATTGCCTCATGGTCTAACTTGTGAACCTTCCAAAGAGTTTTATTAGGTGGTTTTCCTCCATATTTTAGCAAAGGGACATTTGATGCAACAACAAGGTTTGAATAATGAAGAATCTTGCTCTCTTGGTTCAATCCTCGAATAACCACAAGTTAGGGTTCTTTATAGAATATTGTCTAAGCCATGTATTAGTTACAACCACTACACCTATATTGTACTCTAAACTTTCACCATCTATAACCAAGTGATCTAGAAAACAAATTGGCCTACACATAATGACACAAATAATAATATGTCCCTTATTCATTATCTCCTAGTGTAATAACAACAAAAGCATGGCTTACAATGATAAATTTACATAATGTGGTCATTAATTCAACAAATACTTAGATAAATGTTATAAAGTTACAGATTAAATTTACAAAGATATATATATTACCAACCTCTATGAAATTCCACATATATTGAATTCTAAATAGCTTGTGCATCCCACTCAACCAATAAAACATTTGTGCATTCTTAAATTGAGATGCACAATTTTCTAACCAAATAATGTGTTGGCGATATGGTATGCCCCTATTAGCTAAATCTCCATAAAATAGTTGAAAATAACCATGTACAAACTTCATAGAATGTGATCAATCATCACTGATGTAAAAATGGTACTCCCTCAATATCTTCTTATCATCCTCTGTACTTGTAGGTGAATGCATGAATGTTATGTGAACAAATATGGAGACCTGTTGAGAAGTATAATACTTTTCTTGCACCTCATTTTGTGGTTGTAGTGTGTAGTTATCTACAAATTCTATAACCAAAACAATGGTATCCAATGAAAATGTATCCTTGCACAACTTGAATTGCAAATCCATCCATCGAGCTCTATGTGTATGCCTTACATACTCATAAATAATCTTTTCACAAAAAATCTTCACAAACTCATACACTAGAATCTTTTCAATGACTAAATCACATATTTTACCCGGTTTCACATCTTTTAGAGCATATGTCACTGTCTTATATTTTCTATAATCTACTATTTGATTTCCAATTGCATGTGTACTATCCAAATGTTCACAAGTTGATAAAAGCTACAAAGAACCACAAAATAAGCATGTACCATCCAAGCATGACATCTTGTAAAAATTTTAACCATCTCCTATTTCACATAAAATGTTGGATATGAATTCCCTTGAAGATCTAGGTGGCTCATTCATGTCACAATCCTATAAAATAAACTTAGAATGCAAAAATAAAAACATATGCCTAAAAATATCAAAATGGTTAGAAAATTCAATATGTATCCTACAAAAACAAGTTGTGTGTGTGTAATTTATCTTTGCATAAAAAGGTTTATCCATCTCAAAAAAAATTTTAGTTATTCAAATTTGAGGATATTTACCAATAAATTTTGCAAAAAATTGTGTCTGAGTTGAGTCTAAAAAATGTTTCACATGTGGATCATGATTTTGGCTACCAATCCTCCTTGTTACAACATCTCTTTGATTAGGAGAAACACACATATTATTTGTCCAAAAATCTTCAATTAACAATTTCAAAGATTCACTAATTTTTTTATCCTTTCGTGCTAGTCTACCACTAAATGTCTATAACTCATTTTTTGTTAGATCTTCCACTCTCTCACGCCTTACCATGTCTCTCCTTAGAGTACCTCTACCAATTTTCAATGTTTTGCTTGTCTTTCCCATGAGTCAAGCTTTCTTCATTTGGGTACATAGTATTATTAATGTAAGTGTGTGTCTTGTGGTATTATTAGATCTTTGGTGCATGATTTACAATCCAGTATTATTGATGTAAGTGTGTGTCTTGTGATATTACTAGATCTTTGGTGCGTGATTTAGAATCCACTTCGTCATATGCACTCATTAGATTCTTTACAATGCTTTTTTCATTTGAATCATCCATCATTATTAGCCCAAGAATCTTCATGATGGGCCTAAATTTCAAATTCCTTATCATTTCAAAAACCAATTGGCATTGACGTTTTATGATTAATTCTTCAAAGAATAATCTCCATATACAATTATCTATTCTTTGACAATTATGCTTGCTAATCTTTTCAAACACTAATTTCAAAATGTTAGTATCGATATAAATCAAATATTTTGATTTTCTAAAACTAATTCTAGAAGGTGTTATAATCTCTTCCATTCCCTCAATATTTTGAACATCAACATAAGGTTGAGTGATTTGTGTATCTTGAACTGAAGATGATGTGCCTTTGCAATAAGATTCAAAAGATGGAATGTCACCTACTTGATATGTTGATGTTGTGCCTTCAACATGACATGATGGAGTGTGTACGTCGTCAGATGTAGAAATTAGAATATCTTCAACATGAGATGATGATATGACTCCAACATTGGAAGATGGTGTAGCTTCACAATTCAATTATCTTTTTGAGTGTAAGAGTATCATCCGCTCTCTTTGTCTTTCCAATTCTTCCTCTTTGTTTCTTTGTATTGGTGGTTCGTGTTCCTCTTCGAAAGCCAATTCTTCATTATTATAATAAAATTTTCTTTGTTCACATAGTAGTTTCATTTTATCTCTTTTAATTGCCAAATTTGTCTCCCTCTCTTCTGTTGTTTGAGTTTTTGGTTTCCTCTCTCTCTCTCTCTCTCTCTCTCTCTCTCTCTCTCTCACTATATATATATATGTATCTATCTTGATCTTCATCTCCATATTTCTCTAACTAAATCTCTCTCACTCCCTATCCTCTCTTTTACTATATATTTCTCATACACATCTATCTCTCTCCCTATCCTACCCTCTCCCATCCCCTACTCTCTCTCTCTCTCTCGCATCCCCTTCTCTCTCTCTCTCTCTCTCTCTCTCTCTCTCTCTCTCTCTCTCTCTCTCTCTCTCTCTCTCTCTCTCTCTCTCTCTCTCTCTCTCCCCCTCCCCTCATCCTCTACTCTCTCACTCTCTACCCTCTCTCCCTCTCTCATTCCCTCTCTCCCTATCCATCCTCTCTATTGAAATACAAGGCTTATAAATTATGTGCACACTATAGTGCGTAGGAGCTATAGTACATACATGCTATGTAAGCCTTAATTTAAAAATGTTTTAAATAACACACACATACCATGGCGCGTACATGCTATGGCATGCACACACTATTTAAAGCATTGGATACCACCAAGCATAAGGCTTGGATTTTCCTTGGGGATCCAACCCAAAGGTTTGGAATCTCTAAATTGGTCTAAGAAATGTTTTAAAACAAGCATACAAAAATGATTAATTTTTCTTGTGTGGCCTTGTTCAAGTTTCCTAATGGTTGAGCATTGATAAAATCAGGTTACATGATATTATATATCTCTTTGTTGGCTATATAACCATATAATTTATTTTGAGTTCATACTATTTCAATCCTTTCAACTATAACTTCTTTTGAATGTATGCCCATTTTCTCTCAAAAACCAACATGTACTATTTAGGGTGTAGATTTGAGCCCATTCATCAAATTTTGCAATAACTTAGTTTTTTAGAAACTAAACTCCATTCTACAGACTTTAAAAAAAATAATAATAATAATAATTTTAGATTAGTATATTTCACATTTTTGGTATGTATCCAATTACAAAATTCATAAAAAATAAATACACATTATAAAATTACCCAAAAAATCTGGATTAAACTACATGGTTAGGTAATTTTTTATCAAAGCAATTAAAGAATTTCAAAAAAAAAAGTTAAAATTTTAGGGCGGTCACACTTTGCACTATGTTATGTTTTTTCTAAAAAAATAACAACACTTTATGTGGCCCTCTTTTTTGAGGGCTTAAAACTAAACCATTTTGAAAAAAAATAGTAGCAGTTTAGAAACTAGATACAAAGGACTACTACTACTTTATTTTTGTCATATCTTAAAATTTTGAGCATAACTATCTTCAAATTCTTGTCGAAGTTCAAAAAGTGTTGATTTTAGAGAGAAACAAAAAAAATTGGCCACTTATACCCCCTTTTGGTGCCACAACTTGTTGCACTTACCCAAGTAGTAGGTTGAGGATTATTCATTGTACAATAGGTGTGAGACACCAATTATCCAAAGGATTACTATATTTTACCTTAACAGTTATTTGCGGACAACCTTTAATAGTCATAATAGGCTTAGTAAAAGGTTGTTGAATATTAATCATGTTAACTTGATACAACCCATGATTGTCCATAAGGTTATGGCTAGAAGAGAGAGCATAAGGATTGTGATCTTCTGCTAATGCTTCATCTCCACTAGGATAAAATACATCTCTACAAGGAAAGGAAGGACCGTGTTGAAAATAAAATGTATTAAGCATGTCATATTTTCCATGAGGAAATAATAATCAACATTATTTTCTAGAGGTTTATTCAAAATAGAAAAATCATCCAAGGGTGGAAGAGGACACATAATTGAAGAGGAATACATGTCTTTATCAAAGGTCCCACCACAAATAGTAGTATTTTCATGACTCAATAGAGGTGGATCATAATCATCATTAATAAGATAAATTTTGGGGTGTTGGATTTAAATGGAGAGAGAATGAACAATTTTATGGAACAAACTTCCTTATAAACTCAATCTTTTAGACCTTGTTGCTGGGTTGAATGGTCAAACTAGTAGTATTTGGTTTACTTGGCCAATCTTTTAGAGAGGGAACATAATAATTTACTCTAGGATAGATAGATTCTATTTTAACAAGGAGGTCTTCAAGTGTATCAAATACAAAGGTTTCCCTGGGGTGCAAGTTGTCTCATACACACTCTCAAATTATCACCCTATTATATCTAACATTTTCAAAATTGGAAGTCAAGTAGTAAAGATTAATAAGTCATGAGCCTTTACCCTCAATACTTCACTATTTTAAGATGGAGTAGTTTTAGAATCCACTAGCATCATCAACAAGTTCAACTACCAAGATTCCTTGGAGGCTAGTCATATAGATATGTGGACCAAAAAGTAAAAGGCATGGAAAAGTATGTTCAAGGTTGTTGGAAAAAAGAAAGCCAAAGCTTCAAGGAAAGAACTTGAACTTTTAAAAAACCTACAAAGGTTTGAATAATTTTTTACAAAACTAGCCTGATGACACTAATATTCTAGATCAATTGTCTCTTAGAAGGACTATACTTGGGAAGTTTTAGAAGTACAAGGTCATTGGAGATAGAATGAGATCTAGAATTAACTGGATCCAATTGGGAGATAGAGATTCTATTTTTTTCTTTCAAATGCTTAGGAAGACACAAGAAAAAGAAAGGATCGATGTCATCTATATCAATGAAGCCAACCTTACTTCTTTGGATGACATTCTTCTAGCTTTTACTAAGTTCTATAGCAATATTTTTACTTCAAAAGAAGAAGGAACCGAGATGGACCATGCTATGAATAAGATTGTGCATATTTTTCCTAAGAAAGTTTCTCCTGGGGATGTTTCTACCCTAGAGGTTGATATTACAATTGAGGATATTAAGAAGGTTATTTCTAGCCTTAGTAATGTCAAAGCCCCACCTCTGGATGGACTTCCAACTGAATTTTATAAAAAAAATTGATTGGATTAGTGATGAGTTACTCCTTGTCTATAAGGAAGTGATTGATAGAGGATCTCTTGGGGTTGAGATTAATCAAGGTCTGGTCAAAGTCATTTCTAAAGATGGGGATAGGACTCTTATCAAGAATTGGAAGCCTATTACACTATTAAATGTGTCCTACAAGATCCTTGAAAAAGTGATAGCCCTCAGGTTAGTGGATATTCTCCCCAAGATTGTAAACTCCACTCAAATTGGTTTTTTTAAAGGTAGGTTTATTCTAGAAAATTTGATTACCTGTTGGGAAACCATTAACTAGACTAAGGAATCTAGTCAACAAGTCGGCATGCTTCTCATATATTATGAGAAAGCATATGATAGAGTGGAACGGGTCTTCCTAAAATTGATGCTAGTTTCTTTTGGCTTCGCTGAAATGTTCATCAATATGGTTTTTAGGCTTCATACTAGAATGATGGCTATTCTTGAGGTCAATGGAATAAGGTCTTACAAGTTTAAACTATCTAGGTCTATCAAATAAGAATGCCCTCTTTCCCGTACCCTATTTGTATTGATTGTTGATTCTCTTCACTATTTATTGAGATATTTGTCATGCCCAAAATACGAGGCAATACACACGTAATTTTTATTTTATTTTTTTTAATTTGACCAATAATAATTAACTTGAATAATTAATTTAAGCAATCCAATTTTCATTTATTAAGGGATTTATTAGCTTATTCTACTCTTAATATATTTTAAACATGCAGATACCCATTGAAATAAATGTTGATCCAAAAATTTTGAATACATTTGAAATAGAAAGAAATTACAAATGAAAGTATGTTACATCGATAAACAAACTTTACTTAAAAACTTATTCTAGTAATAATATTATTTAAAACTATAATCTATTTGTATTTCATGGACTTTACTATTCTAACACTTTCTAGAATAAGATATCGCTAACTCTCAATTAAAAATAAATAACCAGTTTTCATGAAACTTGAAATTATTATTATTTTTATATGGACTAAGTATACTGACCAACTTATTTATTTATTTATTTATTTTGACGTCAAATATACCAACTTCTCTAACATTTAATAATTCAAAAAAAAATATATAACAACTATTTCAAAACTTTAGTATACAAACTTCCATTAAAGATAATGAAACTAATTAATATTTGACTACACTTTTAAAATCTATTACCTATACTTGCCTACATAAAATAATATCCAAAGCTAACATTTTATTTTAATACTAAAGTTATCTAAAATGTAAACTAAATTAAATTTAAAACTAACCTAATTTAAAATCTCTATTATAAAAAAATTATTAAACTAATATTAATATAATAACAAAACTTATAATGCTAACTAAATTTAAAAAATATATATTTAAAACTCAAACTAACTAAACCCTTAACACTTACCTTATACTAACATATTAATAAAATACAATACTAACCTAAACTTAAACACTAACAACTAAATATACTAACAAACTAACCAACCCTCCTCCCAAGCTCACGTGAGCTCTTTTTCACATGGAGGGAATGCTGCTCAATAAAAACAAATCTTGTCCCCTCACATTTCATAATGCTCCACGCCTCCCAAGACCAGAAAAAACGCAGGCTAAGAAATAGTTTAAAAGTTTTTTTAAAATAAAAAATAAAATCCACACACATCAAAATTTGCTCCTTCCTTGGTTTGTCATCTCACGTGGTCCAAAGGAGTTGGAAGGAAAGCACATGGGAAAGCAAAAAGGTGAGTGGAAAGGAGTTTGAAACCCTGCCACCAATTAATGCTTTGTCCCCCCCACTCCAATTTGACTTGCAAGGAGTAATGTCAGACATGTCAGCCCAAATTAATTGGCCTAGGATGGAGAAATAAGTTAGTGGAGATTTATTGTTATAAAGTTTTATAGTTGAGATGAATAGAATAGAATAGGATAGGATATTTTTTGAAAAGACATATTTGTTTTATTTTTATATTTTATTCAGTATTCTTCTTTAATTTAAATTGAAACATATATTATGAATTTGAAATAATTTAAAGAATCTTTTAAGATCCTCTGTTCCAATAGGAGATTTAAATACTTTCCCATACAAATTCCAGAACTATTTTTGTTCTTGGAGTGTATTTTTTTTTTGTCCATATTTTCTCTAAGTGTTAAATTTCTAAAGTAATTTCATCTTGACATAAGAACATATATATACCTCTTTTTTTTTCTCTTCTCATAGATTTAAGCCACTATGTCTAATATACCCAAGCCAATATTATTGAGTTTCTTTCTAATGTTGATTATATTCATTCAGTTCAAAAGTTATTTTTTAATCAAAGACATAGGATAACTTGGCTTCTTAACTATTACAGAAATGCAATAAAGCCCAAATCAAGCATCAAATTTTCTTTAACATGAATCTTAAATTTTATAACGAGATATCGTCATTCTATCAAATTAATTTAAACTAAATAAGTATGATTGCCAAACATGGGAATGCAGTAGTAAGTTAAAAATGTCATCACACTTAATGTCAAGTACACAATGCAAAAATTGAAAATACGAAAATCTCATAAGAACGATATCACTTCAATACTATTTTTATTGACAACCTTTGTCAATAATTTCTTTTAAATGAAAATCCATAAAGTCTAATTACAACCTTAACATACCAAGAATATGGATTATCCATTTTTCTCAATAATGCAATACTTGTTCGATTCAATAATCATGAAAATTGAATCTACATGCATGATCATAATTTTCATTTTCCAGTACAAGAAAACTTGAATTTTTTGCCAAATTTAATCAACATCAATTCCATCATATTTTTGATGTGCATCCATCTAAATTTAAATCACGATTAAATCACATGATAACCAAATATACTCAAACACCAATTTTATTGGCAAACCTGATTCAAAGGCTCAGTCAGGAAAGAATCAGGAAGAAAACCCGGCTTCGATGCCAATCCACCAAGGTTTGAAATACCAAAATTTACATAGGATATCAATCCCAAATTTTAACAATATAATTAGATTTTCTTCATGACCCTCATCAAGGGATTTATAACATTTCTGCACCACATCTCTAGAACCATGGATGGAACAGAATTCTGATCAGGTGACAACAAGCATAACCAAGAGACAATCAAACATGCATATTCATACATGGTTTTCACTATAAGATTCACAGTGAATCAACACTAGGGAAAGGTGGATTCTTCCAATCAGGAGAAGTCAAGCACAACACCAAACAGATGCCCAATCGGGGCTATATACCAAGAACTTTCGTTCTTCCATTTCAACATACCATAATCATACAAGGTTTGTGCTGACAGGTAGGGGCCCATAACACCCTACCCTTTCTCCCTCTTCTCATCCTGAGAAGAGACTCTACACTGGATGGAGTCTGACTAAATAGACTTTTCCCAAAATTGGTCACTTCTGCCCTCTCCAAGGGTGAGTAATACCAAAACACCCATGCAAGAAAAATCTCAAAATTGCAACATAAACATGAAAGGAAATCAACCAAAAATAACATGGTTTCCAAAGCTTCCCAACATACCCACAAACATACAAACATTGAAACAACAGCAAGGTAGCATAAGCATGAAACAAGAATGAAATCTGAACAAGGGAGATGAGAATTCCAACCTTCACAAAGAGGTAATGGCAATGAACAAGTTTGAGTAGAGTTTCCACTTCCTTCCTTCAACCTACAAAAGCTTCTCTCTAAATGTAGAGATTGGGTAACAACCTCTACTAGTCCAAGAAAGGCCTCTAAATAAGCCTCAAACTCAACCACCAAAAAGGATCAATAACTTCTCCCACCCACTTACAATTCTAGAAATTCCTAACTCCACCCATACCATGGTTAAACACTAAGTGGAGGTGAGGTAAGGCAACTCATGGTAACCACTTGCAATTTTCGCACAAAGGCAAAATGAGACTTTTTGAGTGATCTCCAAAGTCAACAAAAGGGGCTTAGGGGTTGGAAAAGACCCCCAACCCATACCCATACCCCTTGGGTATAATTATTCCATGATTTAAAGCCTTAGGAATAGGTTTAGAGCCAAACAAAAGTTAGGAATATAATTAGGACCAACTAACAACTCTAAAATGCAAATTAAGCACTAATTTGGATTAGGGATGACTAAACTCGATTAAGAACCCAATAAGCAAACTGACACTAACTTAAATCGACTTAGGTCCAGAGGTTACACAGCTAACCCTAGCTAGCATGAAGAAGAACAAAAATAATTCACGAGTGTCAAGCGACACTAAAGAAACATAGTTACGAACATTAACATTTACTGATCACATAAGGATACATACATACATCTTAATTTAATTACAAACAACAAGGTTTCCAAAATTAACACATAGAGATCAGTTATGTTCCTCTGTCAGTTTTCTCGGCTAAAATATCTGCACACTCATTGCACACATCAGTAGTCCCAAAAATCACATGCACATATGTATATGCGTATCAAGAAATCCCACAAATGAACACATATATCTTTCAAATCAATCAGGGTTTCTCTTGTCTTACTAATATTCTTAATCATTACAATTTCATAATCAAAGTGTTAATCCTACATTTACTTATTTCATCAACATACATGTTCATAAAGCATTAAATGACAAACTCAAGTATTTGAAAACAACCATCACACAACATGAAATAATATAATATGTTCAAAGTATCCGATAGTGTCTTGACTTCTCAGGTTGTGAGTATAATAATGTATCACTATGCTACGATGGGTTGGGGTGAGGCCTCACATAACATAACTTTATTCATTAATTCAAATTAAAAATTTTAGTATAATCACCGTTAGGCATGCATATACCTAAACATCATAAGATCACCAATAGGGCATATCTACCATTTGAATTGCATATAACTTAATCATCGTGTTACAAAATTAACATCCTCATTATCAGGTGAAAACACTTCATACCATCATTAGTAAAAATTAATATTTTAAACAGTCGACGTGATGTAGTAGTTCTTGAATCACTAAGTATCTAAAACATGAATGAATAAACTAATCTTAGTTTCTTTTAGGACATTCTCAACATAAAACATTAATTCATTTCTAATACAATCTCCTATAACAATTTTAACATAGGATTCATATTTGATAAATACATATGAGGAGGGTCCTTACAATATTTTTTCTTATCTCCTAAGGTTCAAGGGTTGACACTACCTAATGGGGAACAAGAGTCAAATGTATAATTTTTTGATGATACTACCATTTTATTTCAGCTATGTGAGAGGAATCTATAGCTTTTCATGGGTAAAATAGACATCTTTTGTATTGGTTCAGGATGCAAGATTTCTATTTCCAAGTCTTGCATCCTTGGTTGGAAAAAAAAAACCACCTTCATGGTGCAGTAGATTTGGTATCCAATAGGGAGGCCCAAGCCATATTGTTAAGTACCTTGGGATTCATTTTGTTGTCAACCCCAATACAAAAGACATGTAGGACTAGAGAATAATCAAGGTGGAATATAAGTTGAACAAATGGGATTGTAAGTACATTTCATCAGCTAGTAGGACCCAAGTTTGTCAAAAAAATCCTCTCATCTTACTCAATTTACTTCTATGTCTGGCTATTCAATTTTTCTCAATTTGAAGATGTAAAGAAAAGTATTAGGAATTTTCATTGGTTTGGAAATACTGGCAGCAAGGTCAAGTATGTGGTTAAATGGAGTTGGTGAACTAAATCCAAAGATATTGGGGGCTTGGGGCTTAAGGATTTGAGATTTTAGTATATTGCTTTGGCAATCAAATCGATTGCAAAATCTATAGTCGGAAGTTGATGCAAGGAGGGATCTGAATAGCTAGGGATAGAGGCACTCCTAACCATCCAACCACCTCATTGAGTAAATATTGTAGAAGAAAAAAATAGCAAGAACACCAATGAGAGAAAGAAACAAAAATACTTTATTGATTCAACCAATTATCGACATACATGCCCAACTGTAAGGCCTTCTTGGTTACAACCAAATACAAATAAAACTTTAAAATCCACGATCTAGCTTCAAATTTTCTCTTCCAAAAATATCTCCTTTCAACTTTCTAAGTTATTTTCTAACTGAAATGAAATACCCCTATTTATACTTGCCAAAATGACTTAAAGAAGATTGTAGAACATTACATAAAAGAAAGGTTGACCTTAAAATAGTATGCCCACATCCCAAGACAAGATTTGAACATCAAATTTGTGAGCCAATTTAATTACATATGTTGGCTCAAACTAAGAACCAATCATAGAAAATCTTGTTCAAAGAAGGAACCAAGCATCAGTAAATATTAGGCTCACTTGGCACATGAAGGAACACTCATCCAACACTGGACAACTCAACCAACACTGGATAGCTCGACCAATACTAGACAACTTAATAGCAATTGGAACTTAGTAGTAACTAGAACTTGGTAGTAATTGAAACTTGACAATAATGAAAACTTGGCAATAACTGGCACTTGACAATAACTGGAACTCAGCAATAACTGGCACTCAGCAATAACTAGCAAAATGAACAAAAATAACTAGGATTACAAGGCAACCCAAGATGCTCCTATATCAGAAAACCAGAGTTGAAAGAAATGATTCTTCTAAATCATTGAGATGTGATAACTTGAGCTGAATCCAACTTAGATTGAGAAATTCATGTAGTATCTTCAACTGGTATGTTCTTCTACTTCACCAAATATTCATAGTAATATTTTCCTTTTGTGTGTTTACCAACTCTCTGATCCAATATCTATTTAACCTCTTCAATCTTCTTCTTAGGATAATCATCTAGTACAAAAAATTCATCATCTAACTCATGATACTTATACAAATCAACAATATTGAATATAGGAGATATATCCATGTCATTAGGAAACTCAACTTCATAAGCATTACCACTATCAAACTTCTTCAAGATATTACAAGGTCCAAACTTTTTCATTTTCAGTTTATTGTATGTTCCAACAAGAAATCTTCCTCTCTTCAAATGAACCATCATCTCATTATCAACTTCAAAAACATGATGTCTCCTACACTTCTTACACTTTTGATTACTTTGTTCCAATTTCAACTTCACTTCCTCATGCAAAGACCTCATAAAACCAACAAATACTTCCCCTCAAAAACTTCTCTTCTCTTCACCAGCAACATCCCTAAAATCTGATACTCCTCTAGGCTACATTCTAGTAACAATCTCAAAAGGTGTTTTTCCTGTACTCCTATTCACAGAATTATGGAATGTAAAATTGTGCTAATACCATGGCTCAATTACTCAGCTTAACTCCACCTAAACATCTCAAAAAATTACCCATGCTTTTGTTTAAGACCTATATCTATCCATCTATTTGTGGATTGATTGTAGAACTAAACTTCAACTCAGTATCCATCTTTTTCCACAAAGTCCTCCAAAAAATAACCAACAAACTTATTATCTCCAATAGAAATAATACTTTTTGGTAATCCATGCAATCTAACAGTCTCTTTAAATAAAATCTCAATAACATGCATAACATCTAATGTCTTCTTACATGGTATGAAATGTGTTATTTTAGAAAATCTATCCACAACAATAAGTATGGAATCATACCCTCTTGTTGTCTTAGGCAATCCAAGAACAAAATCCATGTTGATGTCACTCCAAGGTTTCTCAAGAACAAAAATAGGTGTGTACAATCTAGTATTCCAACTTACTCCTTTTGCAGCTTGAAAAATTCCACAACCCCTTACAAACTTTTGAACATCCTTATACATTTGTGGCCAATAATACTTATCCTTAAGAAAACTGAATGTCTTATCAATTCCAAAATGTCCAACCAAAACTTCTTGGTATACAAAATTGAAATCCTTTGAACAACATACCTTATTGAATGAAATACACATCATAATTACTCATTCAATCTGATAGATTTGGTGCTCTTCTCTCTCTCCACACCTTAGAAAAATCTAGGTCAGTATCATACAATTCCTTCATTTAATCAAAACCAAGAACTTCAACCTTCATCTCAATTAACAAAGAATGTCATTTACTCAATGCATCAACAACTCGATTAGTGAATCCACTCTTATTCTTGATCACAAATGTGAAACTCTGCAAGCTCTCAAGCCACTTCATATATCTCTGATTCAACTTATGTTGACTTCCCAAATACTTTAAAGTTTTATGATCAGTATACAACATAAAATCCTTATGAATCAAATAATGTCTCCACCTATTCAAGGCTTTAACAATAGCATAAAACTCTTGATCATACACAAAATACTTCATTTTAGCATCATTCAACTTCTCACTAAAGAAAGGAACAAGTTTTCCTTCTAGACTCAACATAGCTCCTATTGCATTGCCACTTGCATCACATTCAACTTGAAATACCTTATTGAAATCAAGCAAAGCCAATATAGGAAACTCAAAAACTTTTTGTTTCAAAGTCTCAAAACTCTTATTAGCCCCATGTGTCCACTTAAAATCATTTTTATCTCCTCTCATTGTCTCAATCATAACATTACAAATAGAATTGGAATTCTTTATCAACTTTCTATAGAAACTAGCCAAACCATGAAATGATCTTACCTCACCCACATTCTCAGTTGTAGGCCATTTCAAAATTGATTTAACCTTCTTAGGAGCCATTCTCAAACTATATGGTGAAATCACAAATCCCAAATACACAATCTCCTCTTGCTTAAAGGAACACTTCTTCAAATTAATTAGCAGATTTTCCTCTTTCAATCTTTGCAATACTTGTCTAACATGCTCAAGATGTTCTTCCATAGTCTTACTGAATATTAGAATATCATCCAAATAAATAATCACAAAATTACCCAACAATATCTTGAGAACTTTATTCATCAAACTCATGAAAATAATAGGTGCATTAGTCAAACAAAAGGCATAACCAACCATTCATACAACCCATATTTTGTCTTGAAAGAAGTCTTCCATTCATCACCTTCTTTGACTCTGATATGATGATAACCACTCTTCAAATAAATCTTGGTAAAATACTTTTCTCCACTAAAACAATCCATTATGTCATCCATCCTCAACACACAAAACCTATATTTCATTGTGATCTTATTAATAGTTCTAGAATTAGTACACATCATTCTCCATTCTTCTTAGGTGCTAAGAAAATAGGTACAACACATGGACTCAAAATTTCTCTAATCAAACCTTTCTACAACAACTCTTTCAGTTGTGTGTTAAGTTTTTCATTTTTGGTAGGTGTTAATCTATATGGTGTTTTTTTTAGTAAACTAGCTTTAGGAATCAAACCCATACAATGACTTATACTCCTTACTATCAGTGAACCATCAGGTATATCTTCAAAAACAATCTCCTTGTACTGATTCAACAAGTTTTCTATTTCTACTAGCACTCAACCTCCATTACCTTTTGTCACTCAGTCATCATTATTTGTTGTCACTTGGTTGCTACTACCACAACTCAGTCCCTTAGGGATTACAACAAAACACATTTGGCTCCTCTTCGGCCCCCTTTCAAATTATTTCCCATTGACCACACAAACCCAAATAGTAATACAATTAACCTCATCTAGATGTTCAATCAAAGGCAATAATACTTGCTTTCTTCCATTCATCCAAAGAGTATATTGATTCAATATTCCATCATGCATAACATATCTATCATATTGCCAAGGCCTACCCAATAGAATATGACAACAATCCATAGGCATAAAATCCCAAAAAACTTCATAAAAGTACTTTCCAATGTTGAACTTCACAACACATTGTTCACCTACCAACAATTTATGTTCATCCTTGATCTATGAAACATGATCTAGTTTAGGGTGTCTCAACCTCTGCAATTGTAACTTTGTAATAAGCTTCTTTGATCCTAAATTTTATGTAACCTTCTCCATAAGATCTACCTCTACCTCTTTGGAATCTACCACATCTACCTCTTTTTCTTTGTTTATGCTTCTTTGTCAAGATCTCATCGACCTTCAAGGAATACTGATATGCTTCTTCCACACTTTCCAATTTCACAAAACTTATCTCATCTTGAATTCTAGATCTTAATCCATTTAGATACCTTGCAACTTTCTTGACCTCATCATCTACATGTTTAGATTTTATGTCTAATCTATAAAATTCTTCAGTATACTCTTTCACAGTCATGTCCTTTTGTCTCAAATTCTTTACCATTCTCAACAAGCTAACTTCTTAATCAACACCTTCTTCACCTTGTTCACTATTTTCAGCTAGGTCCTGATCTTCTCTTTTCCTCTTATCTATCCATCAATTTGCAAACGCTCCCACTACAGTGAGGCATGACCTTTCAACCTAATGACTACAATCTTCACCTTCATATTATCAAGAGTGCCTTCAAACTCAAAAAACTTCTCCATATCAGAGATCTAATCCAACATAGCATTGGTGTCTAATTTTCCATCATAGGGAACAACTTCCATAGTAGGCTTTGAATGTGTCCTAGAGAATACTCTCAACAATATTTCCTTATCTTGATCTTCCTCGAGTTTTGGATTAGGGTTTGGTGTCATTGCTTCATCACTTCTCACATCATCAAGATGTGCTCCTCTCCTTTGGGTTGTCTCCATAGCATCTAATTTGGTTGCAATTTGTCTCAACACGTCCATAATAGTAGTGTTAGCATTTCTTCTACCAAAAACCATCTTTACAAAAAAGTTCCTAAAAGATCATAACCCTCTACAAGTTATAGGTCAAATCTACAGATTTTCCACCCTACAACCAAATCTAATTAAGGGTTCTACATGATCTAATCTTGACAAAGATTAATCTAGCTCTAATACTACCTGACATAAGGAGGGATCTGAATAGCTAGGGCTAGAGGCACACCTAACTATCCAACCACCTCATTGAGTAAACAAAATGGAAGGAAAAAAATAGAGAGAGAAACACCATAGGGAGAAGGAGAAACAACACTTTATTGATTCAACCTATTATCAACATACATGCCCAGCTATAAGGCCTTTTAGGTTACAGAAAAATACAAAAACAACTTCAAAATCCATGATCCAACTTCAAATTTTCTCTTCTAGAAACATCTATTCTCAACTCTAAGTTATTTTCTAACCTAAACCAAATACCCTTGTTTATACCTATCAAAATGGATTATAGAAGATTATAGATCATTACATAATAGAAAGGTTGACCTTAATACAGTCTGCCCACATCCCAAGACAAGATCTGAACATTAAATTCATGATCCAATTTAATTACATAAGTTGGCTCAAACTAAGAACCAATCACAGATAAATTTGGTCAAAGAAGGAACTGAGCATTAATAAATATCAAGCTCACTTGACACATAAAGGAACACTTGACCAACACTAGACAATTCAGCCAATACTAGATAGTTCGATCAATATTGGACAACTCAACAACAATTGGAACTCAGTAGTAATAGGAACTCAACAATAACTAGAACTTGACAGTAACTGGAACTTGACAGTAACTGACACTTGATAATAATTGGCACTCAACAATAACTAGTAGAATGAACAAAATGAGTAGGATTACAAGGAAACCCAGGATGCTCCTACATTAGAAGTGAACCTTGGAAGATTATTTTTAGGCACAATCTTGTCAGGGCCTCTCCTTGTCATAGTAAAGAGTAATCATTTCAATTCTTTGATTTCACTTTCATTGAGTGTTAATTGCAATATTAAAGGTTCAAATGTTTTTAGATCCTTGTGGAAGTAGTGGAAATTCATAAGGTGAAGTATTGATAAAACATGAAACTTGGTATAGAAAAGGCTTTATGTGGTAGTAAATCTATCTGGTGGAATTTGAAACATGGAGATAAGCACTTAGCCTTAGTCCAAGGATTCCTTGATAAAAGATGGCCTAATAAGGGCATTGATTGCTTCAGTGATATTATGGATGATATGGTCTACTCCCTTGGGATGAGTTGAAGACCAAATTTGATAATCCCCTCACCCAAAGGAGAACCTATTTTATTCTTAAAGAAACCTTATTGGATCAGGATCTCCCTTTGAGATGTTGTACTCCCCTGGATTACCCACACTATCTTTGTTGGCCTGATTCTTCCAATCTCCATAGGATCAAGGCTAAGAATGTATATGAGCTCCTAACACAAGGCTATTCTATCCTTATTCATATTAACAATGTCTATAACCTTAACCTCCCTCTAGATACTTGGAAGAAACATTGCTCTAAAATCTGGAAGAGTTCTATTGAACCCAAAGTTAAATGCTTTATTTGGCATTTCCTTTTGCACAAAGTTACCATTTAGGAAGTCATTTGGTGAACCAAATAGTTGTAGTGTCTGCAACTTACTTAAATATGTTTTGCATGTCTTCTTTGATTGCCCTCTAGCTAAGGATGTCTAGAAACTTTTGGTTTATATCCTTACATGGACTTTTTTGCTAAAAACATTATATTTGGGACTATCATCAACAATAGGAAGAAATATAATAGTTTTTGGTCTATTTTCTCTTACTTATTACTATGATACACGTGGAAAGTGAGTAATAATGATGTGTCTCAAGGCAAGTTTAGGCTTCTTACTAGGTCTCTAAGGAGACTCATCTATTCTAATATTTCCTTGTAGGTAATGGCAGTTATGAAGATAAAAGGGAACAAATTCATCAAACTACTTAATGAGGGAAAAGTTGAATGTGAGAAGCATGAAATGTCATGTGACTTTTTAGTTTAAAGAGAAAAGGACTTGTTTAACATGTCACTAGAGGAGTTCATTAACTAGTTTTAAAAGAGCAAGGAATGGAAGGAGAGGGGTGATGCAGATTCCTACAGTTATGTTGTTGCTTACTAGGTTCTGTGTAGATAGGATCTTTCCTTGCCTACTTCCTAGTCCTTTTCCTCTGAAGACAAAGATGAACTCAACAATATGGATGTGAGATCAAGAAGATACACTGCATGCTCAATGATTGATGTGTTTTTGTTATTTTATGTGATGTTTCACACGATGATATCTTTGTAATCTCTTTATTTTGCTCTCTCAAACATTGTTATGTACTGAGATAGTATAGACGTAATATCTCCCGGTAAAGTTCTTTAATAGATATTGGTGTTGTATGAATTGTTCCTATGTGAAACATTAAAATTTCTTCATTAAAATCCTTACAAACTCCATTCATATATATATTTCTCTATGATTTAAATGACATTCTTGCTATTTCCCATTAGTCACCACTCTTCATAATTTAATCATATATATATATATCAATTTTTATATAAGCATATATTATTGGTATTATGTCCTTATTTATTACTTGACCTTATTAGATTATTTGTCATCTCAATAATATTTTGTTATTTATTAAATTATATTATATTTATTATTTATAATGAACTTATACAATTTATATATCATTATTTACTTCTTAGTATGTAATAATAATTATTATATATAATCTTTTTATATATATTTATTAAAATAATTATAATAAGTATTTTATTGCATTTTTTTTTTACCTATGAAGTCATAATTGGGGGATATGACATTGTACTTTTTTGGCTAAATTATATTCAATATAAAAAAGAAAACTCTTTTAAACAAATGCACAAAGAAACAACTCTTTTGCATTCTAAAAATAATATATGTTTTTACAAAAAAAAAAAATTTAAAAATTATTTGATTTAGAAAAATAAGATTAACCAATTTTATGATAGATTATTATATGTATAAATTAAAATTTACTTTTATAATTAATTCTTTCTAAAATTTCCTATAGCATATTGCAAATTGTACTAAGTGCAAGTGATAGTTGTCAACACCTACAAAGAAAATCTTAAGAGAAATTTGTCTCACACATAATTGCAATACAGACGTCAATTATAATATATACTAATTATAATTTCAAGAAAGAATCTAAATTGTTGTAATCCACTAATTGACTTTATCATTTTATGTTTATAATATAATTAACCGATAGAGTATGTGTCTTAAATCAATTAGGTTTCTGTATAATGTGTCTATGACTTTATATTTTATGATTTTAATGTAATCATTCTAATCAAAAAATCATAAGGAGAATTCATTTCCATCTACATAATTCAGTTGGTGGTAAAAAAGAAATCTAGTATTACAATCATTCTAAGAGCATTTTTCATTGAAATTCGAAGGGGATGATAAAGGTATATTATTTTATGACTCGTTAAATCTTCATGCCACATGGAATCTCTAATCCTAAACTATTTTATACAAGATTATGTTGGATACAAGATGAAGATGAAATTGATTGAGGTTCGTATAATTCTTATTGTACTTATCATAAGCTAGTACTATATTATCCCAATGAAATCTAAACAAAAATGTGCTTTCTTTGTTCAAGATTCGGGTTAATTTTTATCCATTTTTGTTCAAAAAGTAATATTAGTTTTGCACTTATTTTATTTTATGCCCATTTCATTTGTGTTTACATATACAACATTTTCTAATATTGGTACAATTGACATTTACACAATATTATATTTTGGAGATCATTGAAATAGTACAGGTGACATTTACACACTATTATATTTTGGTGAATATTGCTTTCACTTGTGTGACATATCTAGGTTGATTCCATTTAGTACTATACATGTTATTGATTTTTTTAAATTTAACATTTATTTTGGTTTTCTAGGTCATGGCTAATTTTGTGCAACCTTTCCTCTAGTAATACATCAAAGCTAAATACTCTATAACTAGGTTTTAATGTGTCTCAACTAGGGTTCAATGTGTTTGTCATAGCACAAATAGACTCCAATTATTTTTGTATCTATAGTTAAAAAAATATTTCACAAAATGTACCATTCAAATCAACTCTTGAATTGGGATGTTGTACAATGTTTGAACCTCTAAAGTGATTAGTCATGTATATCCCACTATTCTATATGAAAATTTGATTATATTTTATCAATTTGAAATCTTTCCATTAATTTTACATCTCTTAAATTTTTCTTTTCTAATAAAACCTATCGGTGTACCCCTTACACCTCTTTCTAGTGCAAGTGCTAATTTTTAGTTAGCCAAAATGCATAGTTGACTTGTAATGATACATGTAAAATATTTAAAATATGTAAGTAATGTGATTTTGTAACATTAATTTTTGTCTTTTTGGCATGTGCAATAAATAGTGCAATTTTTCAGTGTGTGCCAAAATTTAATAGTATGATCATGCTCACACAAACATGTCATCAAAGGTAATGTCATAGTCTTCTATCCAAACAATGTTGAACAATGTTGATGGCTCTTTGCATTTTATATTTGTCCTTTTTTTTTACAATATACATGCAATTCCTTTTCTCAAATGATGTTGACTCTCATTTTAGCTCATTTTATATATGTATGCAAGCTTATGCAGGCTGCCAGTGCAATCTAGTCAAAGATTGCAGTTATATATCAACTCCCGAATGGCATCCTTTGGATGATGGTGGAGAGATTTCCCTCTGCTGGTAGTTTTTTGTTCACATTGATAGTGCAGACATCTTTGACCTCAATTGCTTATCGTAAGCGGTGGAGCCGATAAGAATTGTCTATTTTTCTGGATTTAGTTTTTCTTTCCTGAGGTGATATCTAGTCTACTTCAACTTTAAATCTTACATTTTATGATCTAATGGCTTAGAGGTCATTGTTCAATTGTCATTCATTGTATGAAATTCAATGAATAAAGCAAGGGAAGAAGGGAATGTCTTGTAGCCACTTCGATTGTACAAAATATCTTGAAATCACTCATTCATTTTACTCTTTAGTAAAGATGAATCACGCTCTTTTGGATATACCCTATTTATTGTGAGATGTTCTAACACATTCTCTTTATAACTGAGTTCAGTTTGGAAAAAGAGGGGTAAAATTTTATTAAGACAGAAAGAAATACAACAAGGAGAGCTCAACAAGGAGCTCGATCCTGAGCAAAAAGATCATCAAATTCTTGCACCATCTCAAAGGAAAGTTGTCCCCTATCCATAATATTCCAACCTGGATCATGACTAGAAGCCCATTTGGCTAAATAATCAGCAGCTCTGTTCCATTCACAAGGAATATTTAAGTGAACCTAATGAACTAAAAAGAGGTAGAGAAGAGAATAATATGATCAACAATAGTGGTCAGCTGCCAACTAACATCCTCAAGCTCTTGCGAGGAAAGCAAGTTCACCACCACTTGGGAATTAGACTCACAAATAATCTTACTCCATCCCTGCAAGCAACACTATTCCACAGCATATAAAATAGCCTGAGCTTCCATGAGATTGTTAGTGTAATCACCCTTATGAATTGAGAAAAAGAATTTAATATCACCAGAACTGCAACGAGCCACTCCCCCAATACCAACAAGGCCTAGATTTCCTCGGGAAGAACCATTAGTGTTCATTTTCAGAACTCCATAGAGAGGAGGAGTCCAATGCCCATCTCGATTCACCCGACCTTTCCTCTAATGTTGAAGCTGCCTGGACATGAAAGGAAACCATTGAGTTGAAACCCCATCCTAAAGATGAAAATTGAGGCGATTGCATATAGCAAGATCAACCAGATCCATACCCCCATCTAGCTCACACTTCACTTGAATAGTTTCCTGAAGAGAATGTGAGATCTTCCACCAAAGATGCAAAACACCAAGCTGAACATCTTGGAATATTCGACAATTCTTCTCCAGCCAGATATGCCAAAGCATGAACAATGGGCCAGCAATCCAAGCAGCATGGAGAGGAGAAGACTTGGAGGGAGCACTGCCCAAGTGGGTCCAGAACTCAGGCAAAGAGGAAGCATGCCTACAAGAGCAACCCCAAGCACTCCACCAAAGGTGCCATAGCTGAATAGAATAGGAGCAATGGAAGAATAGATGGGAGACAGACTCCTCCCCCTTACCACACAAAACACAATAAGAGGGGCCCTGAAATCCATGTTTACAAAGATTATCCCATATCTATTCATCATCATGGTTGAGGGCTTGAGCAGATTCATTAAGTATCAGGTGTCCCAGAATTCTATTCAAGGGTGGCAATGGGGTAATGGTTTACCTTCTCTTTGGCAGTGGGTGATTAATTGAGTTCAATTGTTGTATTGAAGGACATCCAGTTTTTTAGTTGAAATAATAGTAGAATGTGAAAATGACATCTAGATATAAAAGTGAGAAATACAATCTATTTTACATTGTTTTCCTAAGAAATTATTTTAGGATTACAAGAGACTTTATTTCTATTTTATAATTTGTAAAAATAAAATATATCAATTTTTAAAAGGATAATTTAAATTGTAGATTGATATGTGTATTTAGGGATGTGGTAATTGCAACTTGGTAATTAAAGTTATTAAATCATAATAAAATTAAAAACTTGAGTTATCCTTCCATCTTTTTGTGTGAATGTTATATCAAGTATAGAATTAAATTATTCTAGTGGAGTCTTTAAAAATGAGTTTAGGGGGAATTTGATTGTCAAGCTAGGTGATAATATGCATTTAATGTCTTGACGGTATTTGAAAATTGTTGTGATAATTATTGAATTGATTATTCAATCTTTTAAGAGCTGTGATGTTGGAGGATTTTGGTGATTTATATCTTTACAATTTTTATGTGGACTATAGCTTCTTTGGAGATTTCCTTGATTTAGAAGCCATGTTAATGTAATTTGCATAAAGATGTTCTTTTAATAATTCCTTTATATTAGGCTTTTTGGAATACAATTTTTTTATTATTATGTATGGCAGGTTATTGAGAAAGCTGACCTTGATATGAATTTGGATCCACCTCTTGGGTGTAGTAATTGTACCTCAGATGTATTGTGGAAAGTTATAGATTGGGGATTTATCATTTGTGCTAAGTATATCAAGAAGAGAGATAGAAAATGAAAAGATTAATATTGATAAAAAAATAGGAAGGGAAAATAGCTAGAGATAGTGTATATCTTAGAGAGATATGTTGGACTAAACCACCAACGTTCCCCCAACATCAATACATTCAAAGCTCATGATCCCTATCAAAGAAATGAAACCATTACAAGGTAGACCATTAATAGCATTCCAAGAAGAATTAAAATATGTCAAGTACATTCTTATTGATGAGATGAGCTTCATAGGTTCAAAGATCCTCCTTAAATTGACAACTACCTAAGAGAGGCCTTTCCTAATCAATAACATGTATGCTTCAGTGGGGTGTCAATTATACTTTTCAATGACCTGGCACAACTTCTCCTATTATGGAAATGCCAATTTATACATCAAATTCAAATGCCAAGCTACTTTGAGAGCAGTTTACAACAATTGTTACATTACAAATAATATTTTGATAAGAAGGTGACAATAGCACACAAATAGAGTTATGCCAACTTTTGTATAATATACAAGATGCAAAACCAACACAACATTATTGGGATCTATGAATGATTCATACAGACATACACTTAATTGAAGATGACAACAAAGAATTCAACGGGTCTATAGATTTATTCACTACTAGCGTGGTAGTAAAATTTCATAATAAAAAGATGTTAAAATAATTAAATCACCCAATTGCATTAAGCACAACAATAAATTATGTAAACAAAGATAACAACCTTATGTATGATGAACAATTCGAGAAACATGTCTTTCTCTGTTGAGGACAATAGATAATAGGGTTAGTGCAAGAAGTTGGGTCTCACTTTTGGCCAAAAAGTGGAAGTGTTTTTCCTGTTTTTGAAATTTTTTGTCAATTGATGTCAAAATTTGAGGTATTTAGAGATTGAATATAAGAAAACTCCAGAAATAAATTTTTTAGTGTTCAGAATCTAGTTTTTGAATATGTAATTTATTTGTGTACCCATATGATAGATTATTTTTTTGGTATGGATCTTTAAAAACCACTTTTTCAAAATGCCTGTTTCAGGACCATACCACGCTTGTGTATGGATACCATAATTTGACACAAATAAATGAATTTTCGCAAATCCTTTTAAAGGGAGTTACCTAATACACCTAAGATTGATGAAAATATTTTTTCTTAATTTTTTATTGAATAATTTTTTTATTATTAATTATTAATTGGCTATAAAGGTAAATTTAAAAACCTCTCATGTACGGACCACATAATTTGATCAAAATCTCACTTTTTTAATTTATTTTTTGAACATCAAAAGAATTGTATGTAGATTGATGACATATAAATTAATTTAAGAAAAATTATAAAATAAAAAAGTTATTAAAGTTTTAGTGAATGTCACTTTTCAACGTTCAGGAGATAGTTTTGATTAATAAATAATGAAAAAATAGAAAATAAACTAATAACACTATAAAATTTACATTTTTGAAATCAGAACAGTAAGAATGGGTTTTTGTCTCATCAAAAAATTCAATGGGAACGATTATAAAAAAATTACGACAATACCAGAAATTGTCGATTAAATGCCTTAGATGGCTTGGTGGGACCAAGCCTATGCCATGCCTTTCCCCAAGGCAAAACTCCATGCAAAAGTTGAGAGCCATACCAAATTCTCGCTCATGTCTCAAGAATTGGGCACCCGATTTGTAATTCAAAAATTGGGTGCCCGATTGCTTTCAACCATTGTACTCGATTGCTTATAAATCAAGCACCCGATTCTTTTTAAAATTGGGTACCTGATTTATAAACAGGTACCCGATTTTTAAAGAATTGGGTGCCCGATTTGTAAGCAATCAGGTACCTGTTTCTAATGTACCTATTGGGCCCTAGAAGTTGCCCCACAGACCGAATTTCAATGATTGAAATGATTGAATAATAGTTTCAATCTGCAACAATGAATAATGTCATGCTTATTCTATTTTCTTGTCCTCTTATACAATTTGCAAGCTACTAATTCAAATTCAAAATTGGTGCAAACATGGGATCAAAACAACAAAGAAAGAAGAAAGAAAAAGTTCTAACATATGAGGAGATTGCAACAAATAAAGAGAATGAAGCACGACATCAACAAGAGAGAAGATAGAGAATTAGAGACTTGAACAATGTTTCAAAGGAGAAAGACATTGAGGATACCACGATGGATGAAGAGGTCAAAGAAGAGAACCCAATACAAGAAAATTTAGGTGCACATTCTAATCATGCATTCAATACAGGTGTGTCTCCAAACCCTTGAATTTCCCTCATGATGAAATTGGTGATTTTTTAGAAGTAGGTTACGATTTAAACGATTTAGATTTTTTTCAAGAGAAGCAATTGTCAAACGATCATGCACAAAACACTCCAATTGAAATGCCTGCCCCAAAAGAAATACCAAGAAATTTTGAAAATGATATTCAAATCCCAAATAATAGTGAAAATATTAAAGTGTCTGAAAATAAAAATTGCATGAATGTAGACATAGAAACACCAACTACTAAACAAACATGTCAGGATGATAGTAAAGTGTCTGAACATAATTTTCATATTTCTAATGATGTGTTACATAATCTTGAGGGATTGGTCTCATGGAGACAAATTAGGACACATGCTAATAGATTGTATAGGCATTTTTTTATAATAAAAAATTTGGGTTTCAATGTCAGCTAATGTTGCAACTAATTAAAATGTCTAAAATGCGAAAAGTAATGAGAAGGTTGGGAATGTATGCAAAAATAAAGAATAAAAATGAGACTTTAAAACAAGTTGTATCCACTGTTGCTAGTGCCTTTGATGTTATCGAAAAGAGAAGTCAGTCTAAAGATAAGAATGCAACACGAAGAGCAACAACAACAGCTTTAGTTAACAAATCAACATCTGAACAAATATTGATTAGCAATATAAGTGGATATCTTAATGTGAATCGTAAGACTTTAGAAAGAGCTGTAAAGAGAAGGGTTAACTTTGAATGTGATCTAGCAAATATTTTATGGACTTCTAGTGGTAGACTCCCGAGATGTGATATGAAACTTACTAGTGAAGTCAAAAGTTTGATTGAAAATTTTTGGCATGATAATACAAGAGTATCACCTAATTGAAGAGATGTTCCTAAATTGAGAATTGGGTAAAAAGTATGTGATCAACACCTTTTGGACAGGACTCAAACTGAATTGTTTAAAAATTTGGTAGATGGTAAGGTATTAAATATTACCATTAGTCAAAGATCTTTTGAAAAGTGTAAACCATGGTATGTAAGGATTAACAAAGAAAGAATCACATTTTGTTGTAAAACTCATATTCAATTTCGTTACCATTATGATATATTTTGATCTATACGTGGTACCATGCATAGTAAAGAAATGTTGCAAGAATGTGGTATAAAAATACCACCTCACACTATAAAATATTTCATATTAAGTTTGTTTTGTAAGCCACCTAATGATCAATACTTTCTTTTCAATGCATGTCTTTCTAGTACATGTGATATGTGCGGCAATATTTCTTTGTTAGATGAATGTTTGCATGAAAATGCTTTGACTACTTTTGGACAACAATTAGTTGAGGTAAAAAGATTCAAAACTATTGAATATCCATTAAAGGATGGGAAGATTGGAAGAAGGTGTGATCTAGTTACAGATAAAGTTAGTTGTCATGCATTTATGGATGAGTTTAAGAGTGTGATCATACCAAAATATGTTAAACAGTCTCAATATTCTAGATGGCTTGATGGACAATTTCACATATGTAAGAATACATTTCCAATTGGTACTATACTTTCAGTTGTTTACTTTGTAGAGAACTACATGCTTGGACCGCAAGAAGAGGTACAACCACAATATTACAATTCAGTGCAAGTAACAATTTATGTTCATATAGTTTATAGGCATGCACCTGATAGTATAGAGGAGGATCGAAAAATATTGAGAGAGTACCATTTTTATTTAAGTGATAATAAACTCCATTCATCTGAGTTTGTCCAATATTGTTTTAAGGTCTTTTATGATAATTTAAAAGAGACACAAATTCAAATGCCACAACATTGGATATGGTCAGATAATTGTCCAGGACAATTCAAGAATGCTAGAATGTTCTATTGGTTGAGTAGGACACATAGGCAAACTAACATCCAACATGTGTGGAGTTTTTTTGAGGCTGGACATGGTAAAGAAGAACATGATGGTGCTGGTGCATGCATAAAGAGAGCCCTTAGTAGAGAGCAATTAAAATTTGAGGAAAAAGCTAAATTCAAAAATGCACATGAGATTGTCGAATGGTGTAACAAATATTTATACACGGGATCAAGTTAGAACTCTACAATCAAATGTTTCTTCTGCCTAGTTGAAGAAAATAATATCCCTTCAAGATATGATTGTGATACAATTAGTGGGTCAGCTAAATGGCATTCATTTAGGAGTTAAGATTCTAACACTTGGACTATATGGACTAGGGAGCTTGCTTGTTTTTGTCAATTTTGTCTTGCAAGTAAATGGGAAGAATGTGAGAATATAGAATGGGTTGAAGATTGGAAACAAAGATCATTAGCACCCACTGACATGCATTTTGAAGATGATATAGTAAATGAAGGCCATAATGTTACTTTTGCATCAGAAGACTATGATCATATTTTAGACCTCATAGAACCTGGTATGCACAATTTAATTATATTTTTTTGTGATCTCATGCTTCAATTTATATAATTTTCATATGTACACTCATGTGATAAAAGTGTTTCTATACTTTATCTTATCTTGTAGGACATGTTTATGTTGTTATTGCACCTACTGATAATGATGAATAGACTGAGTATTGGCTAGCTAGATGTGTGGAACCTAAGAAAAAATTAACATGTCATCAAGTAGACGATGATGGTTTTGAGTATCCAATTGGGTCTATCGTTGTAGCTGGCACCTGGCTATGTAGATACCTAACAAGAAGAAATGGTTTGCCAACATTTGAAGACTACCAAACCAAAAAGAAGATTTTACACTATTCTCATTTGGTTGTGGCAACAAATATCAAATTAGAAAAATACAAAGGGAGACCTGCCAATAAGGTATTATGGACAATTTCAATGGACGAGCACGAGACAATCATAGATGCATTGCAAAAGAGAGAGGATGCAAATGGTACAGTGAGATGACTACATTTAAATCAAACACATGTAAGTTTTTTCATTATTGTATTATTTTTATATATATGTACTTATATAATTTAATTACATGTATGTTTGTGTTATCAATACCAATTTAGAGAACTTATATACCTCTTATTCAGGTTTCAATTACAATTTATGCAAATTTAAATGTTAAAGTGGATCGAACATCAACATCTTGTGCAATTTCACATAGTAAGTACATACAAATTACACATATATTTACATAGTTCAGATACCTTGAATATTAATTTATGTGTTTATTAACATGTGTGTTTTTGTTTTACATTTTTATTTTATAGGACCTCATTTGAAGAGATGTGTTGAACCAATTTTATGTTTTGACTTCACTAAACTATAAATATATCATTGACATTGTCTTACATATATTGTGAAATATGTTGTACAAACTAATTCAAAAATGAGAGTTTACTTCTATTTGAAAGTTAAAGGTATGCACTTGATAAATTATAAATTAATTGTCAATTTAAGTAATGAACTCCTATTTTGTTCCATTACTTTTACATTCAAGCATGTTTAAATTAATGTTTGTTTGAAGTTTCAAATTACAATTGATTGTAATATTAAAAACAAGTCACTTGCACATGATAATTTAAAGATCATTACTCATTGTATTGATTATATCTTGCATTAACAAACAAAACATTAAGATCACTTATGATATATTGTTAGGTACGTTATCCATACATGTGTGTCTTAAGGGAACATGGGAGTCCTAATAGGTCATAATAATTTCTATACATTTTAATAAGTCTTAATATGTTTACTAGCACATAATAGGTATTATTAGGTGATAATGAGTCTTACATTACCAAACAACACCTTAAGATCACTTATGATACATTGTTAGGTACGTTATCCATACATGTGTGTCTTAAGGGGACATGGGAGTCCTAATAGGTCATTATGTCTATTATAGGTTATGATAGGTATTCATATGTTTACTACCACATAATAGGTATTATTAGGTGATAATGAGTTAGGTTTGAATTTTGTTTTCAAGTGTTGAATATATTATTGAGTTCTAGTTTAGGGTGATTTGGTTTAGTCTTAAGGTCAACGTTTAACTTGGTTCAATCTTAGGGTAACGGTTCAATTTGGTTAATGGTTGGGGAAAGGATTTAAGGTTAAATTCAAGGTTTCTACTGTTAAGTTGGGATATATAATTAGGTTTATGATCATGGTTTAATTCAATTTGGTTTATAAGTATAATATTAATTAGTTAAGGGCCAGGGTTACCTTTCAATCTAGTTTGATATATTCAACTTAGTTTAGGGTTAAACCGGGGGTTAGTTTATTTTAGTGTTAAATATTAAGATATAATGCTTTGATATCACTCATTTTTTGATATTTTGATTATATCACCCCTATACATGTTGATAACTTATATGTGATGAATCTTACAAATATTATTTGATCTCATTACATGTGTCATGGTAATTTTTTTTAGTTTATGTACATGAGATGCTCCTATATATGGTGTTTTTCTTTTCTTATAATATATAGTGTTAAATATATATAAATTTACCTACGTACCCTTCTTGATTATCTATGATGGACATGTCGTAAATGACATATCTCTATATGATTTTTTTTATATGATATGCATGGATAATATATATAATGAAATTTTTAAATCCTTCCTACGCAATAAATGATGTAATTAGATATGTACAATGTTTTTAGATTCACATGTACATGACATGTAGATGTACATATGATGCTCCTCTAGGATAATTTAGTTTAAATCATAATAAGGTTACAATTTTAGGGTTTGACATTTATAAAATTAGTACTCAAGGTAAGATAGGAAAGTTATTTAATTATTTATATATTACCCGGTGTAGGTTTTAGCAAATTAAGATTAAGGTTAAGATGATAGTAAGGGTTATGATTAGAGTTAAATTCAATACAAATTGACATTATAATTAATCCTGAATGACGCCCAGCCAAGGGATCGAAAGAACTAATCAAAAGTTTTACTAAGCAAGCAAAAACATACATACAATAATTTACATTTATAAAAATCACAAGAGATTGCATTCCTTGATGAGCACATTTACATTTCATTTTAAAATAATTATAAGTACTAAAAGTAAAATAAATAACACATCCACATGAAAGAATATTAACTACTTCTGTTCAATCCATTTAAATAATTGATATACATTTGTTCTGAATGCCACTTGGCAAATTAATTCGGAATGCACAATCATCCACTGTACATGTCACAGGGTATGAAAGGGTGAAAGAATATACATTTATAAAATAGTTTACATCATCCATTTTTGATCCATGAAATAAAGTACAATACAATTTAAGTAAAATCATTTTAAATACTAGAAGTTTTTTATTTGGATCCCTTGGCGGGCTATTATGTGATTAAGTACTTAGTTATATATGTTTAGGGTTTTATTGTACATAACTATATGGTTAGGTCGAGATTATAGTTTAAATAACGAATTTAGGTCAAGGTTATAGTTAAAACAAGGTCGAGGTTATATGGTTCTAGGTCGAGGTTATATTTATTTGTAAAATTACATGTTTAAACAATGAATTTACATCTAATCTAATCATTCAATATTGTAATAAATACATAAATTAAATACATTTCAAAACATCTAAAATAATAATTTTTAAAATAAACATTTATGAAACTATATTTTAATTAACAAATATAAAAATTTAAACATCTACTGATTAACAATGTAAATTTACAATTTTACGTATATTAAAAATGAAAAAAACAATAAATTAACATACATATTAAATTGAAAATTGAAAAAAAAAAAGTAAAATAGTACAAAACATATTAAAATACCTGGTATATTGAAAACTATTAGCAAGGGGGTGGTTGGTAGGGCTGAAAATCAGACTCTCGTATGCGTATCTAATCGGGCTCCCATTTTTGGGGTCATGAAAATGACTTCAAAAATGCCAAAAAATGGGGTTAAATAAAGTCTTCCAAATCGGGTACCCAATTTTTAAAAGTATTCAGGTGCCCAATATTTGAGCGCCTTGGGCACCCGATCTGCTTTTGAATATCGGGTACCTGATTTTTGAAATTAGGCTCGGGTGCTCGAAGCTTAATTTTAGAAATGGGTACCCGATTTTTAAAAAATTGGGTACCCGTTTCTGAGAAGTACAATTTCGCAGATCTGACTTCTGCGAAATCGCGACCCAACTTCTTGCGGTCACCCAATACTTACCATGAACCTCTGGATAGAAGTAGGCCTTGTTAATGGAGCTCTTGGTGGGATTACTGATATCATTTATGGACAAGGTAGTAAGCTCCACTAGACTTGCCCATGTATGTTGTTGCATGTTTTGATAATTATAATGGACCACCATGGAATCATGAAGATCCTAAATGTGTACCTATAGTGCCAGTCACTCTAGGTAGCCACAAATAGCTACTAATCACCATGTGTCATTGTTATTACTATTCAAAAATCTTAAGGGCTCACACTATAAAAAGAAACAATGGATATTGGTTCAGTTGAGAAGAAAGCCCTTACTTTTACAACACTTTCTAGAGTGAAATCAATAAAGGGGCTTCACATTTGACCTACTTTCACCTTCGATAGATACTCTAAAATGAAAAGTAATTCATACACAATTATACAGAAAAAAGAGAAAGCTAGCCTAGAAAATGTTACCCTTCAAACAAAGTGTCACTATTCTAACTATATATAGAAATGAATATGTAGATGTTTGAGAAAATGTTTTCTTATCATAAAAATAATAACTATTTAGTCACATTATCAAATGTATACAAGACTATCAACGTAACCCTTGCACCCTTTAAAAGTGCAAGTGCTAGTAGTAATATTCTTTAACTCTTTTCTTTGTCACCTTGACTTTTATGGACTTTCGAAGCCAACCAACAAAATAACTTTAAATTTTTCTCGTTACTTTTTTCATGACTTCTTTTCTTTGTCACCTTGACTTTTATGGAATTTGGAAGCAAACCAACAAAAGAACTTTAAATTTTTTCTCCTTATCTTTTTTCATGACCATTGTTTATAAAACATCTAAATTGTATCATTTACTATAAATATTTATTAGTTAAAAATAATACTTTTATTGTATTTAAATTTTAATTAATAATTAGTAATTACAATAAATGAAATATTCCTGGTGCTGCATAGACGGCCCTTTTCTTGCCTCTTACGCTTATGGACTAAGGAAAGGAAAGGAAAGGTGGTTTTATAGTCCACGACACTATGCCATAGTTTTTGGATTTACATATGGTGACAGTGATATGGGACTACCTCGTACTCTTTTTCAAGAGGCGCTTGGCGCTACAAACAAGGCGTATGTACGACACTATGCCATAGTTTCTGGATTTACATATGGTGACAGTGATATGGGACTACCTCGTACTCTTTTTCAAAAGGCGCTTGACGCTACAAACAAGGCGTACATGTACATACCCTACCCCCAGTGGGATTTGAACTTGTGACCTCTCTTTCAAGAGTACAAATTCTCCACCACTAGGCCAACTATAAAAAAGCATTTATCTTACTTCTCTCTTCCACAACAAATTATAAAAAGAGACAGGATTGTGCTCGCATCATACTTTTTGAAGGCTAGAGAGTCGTTCCGTGAGAAGCAGTGAGCATTAAATTGTCTACGATGGCTGGGGCTGACACCCAACACAGCTTAAGGTCTCTTCTCTGCACTGAAGAAAGAGATTTCTTGATCAGAAACAATGGAGACCAGGTATGAATTTTCACCATTAGGGTTTCAGTATTGGTGATTTTGCACACTATTTCCATCTACTACTTCACTTGTTTCTTCTGAGCCAAAGCTTCCTAATTTTATTTTTTTATGACATGTTTTCTGAATTAAGAAAATCACGTCTTTCTCCTGTGTACTTCACACATTTTCATCTGATTAAAACTCAAAAGATTCCCAATTTTATATTATTGGGTTTATCCTTCAAGATTAAAAGAGTATTTTTTCCTGTTAGATTAAAAATTGTTGCTTGGTATTGGGTTTACAAAATCCTGCCCATTTGCTTATGGGAATGTAACTTTTGCGTTCTTTAAGATTGAATTCGCTACTTGATTAAAATTTTGTTATTGAGTATTGAGAATCATGTTCTAGAGATTTAATTTGCTACTGAGTGCATATTGTTTTATAGATTAAATCTGGTAGTAGGCATATCAAGTTTTTTCTAGTCTAACGATACATCGCAAGTTCTGATCTTAATGGTTTAGATTAACAATTTAGTAGACAGTTCTCCCAATAAAATTCTTTGGGTATCAGCATCACTTTCTTTGATGTTAAACTTGTGATGATTTATTATTCAGACATGGCTGTTTCAAAAATTTCAGGTCAAAATAGAGGAACTGGAAGGTAAAATAGTGGGTTTGTATTTTTCTGCCCACTGGTGTCCTCCATGCAGGAGATTTACCCCTGTTCTTTCAGAACTCTATACAAGGCTAGTGGAGAAAGGGGATTTTGAGATCATCTTTGTCTCTGAAGATAAAGATGAGAATTCATTTGAAGAGTATCACAAGACCATGCCATGGCTTGCCTTGCCATTCTCGGATAAGCAGGTGAAAGAGAAACTTGATCAGCAATTTGATGTAGAAGGCATTCCCACCCTAATCTTTTTGGACCAAAAGGGCAAAATCATTAGTGCTGATGGTGTAAGTATCATTGGAGATTATGGTGCTGAGGCATATCCATTTAGCAAAGAGAGGCTTGCTGAACTTAAAGCTGAGGAGGAGGCCATGAGGCTTTCACAGTCCTTGAATTCTCTTCTTGTCTCTCCTGAAAGAGATTTTGTCATTGGCAGTGGAGGAAGAAAGGTGAGTAAAAATTGTGTTTTCATGATTTGAGTCAGGATTATATTTTCTCATAATAACTTTCTACTATGACTGATACTATGATGGTGTTAAGGATTGCCCATGCCACATCTTTATAGTGCAAATAGTTTAAAATTTGCAAATGATATCATATAAAAATATATGGAAATTCCTAAAATTTGACTTGTTCTTCATAAATAGGTCCCTATATTGGAGCTACAAGGCAAAACAGTTTGTCTCTATTTCTCAGCTCACTGGTGCCCTCCTTGTAAAGAGTTCACTCCAAAGCTTATACAATTCTACAATGATCTGAAGAATAGAGGTGAAGAATTGGAGATTGTGTTTATCTCGTTTGACAAAGATACAGAGTCCTTCCAAGAATATTTTGAAAGCATGCCATGGCTTGCTCTGCCTTATGGTGATCGAAAGGTGAAGAATCTGGGGTGATACTTCGAAATTGAAAGCATCCCAGCCTTGATTGTGCTTGGACCAGATGGGAAAACATTGCTAACTGAAGCTGTCGAACTGGTCAGGGAACATGGTGTTGAAGTTTATCCATTTACAAAGGAGAAACTGGATGAAATCAAAGCCAAAGTAGAAGCAATTCGTGCTGCACAGACCTTGGAATCCCTTTTAGTTTCTGATGACCGCAATTTTGTTATCACAAACAGTGGTGGAAAGGTAAGTGGCTGAACCTTTCATGCCTTAATCACCAGTTTTGAAGATATATTCATCTGAAATTTCCCTTGCATGTGTCTTAACAGCTAGATAGATCAGTTATTATATTGATAAGTAGGAGATAATTTTCAGAGCAAGTCAAATTGTGATATTGCTATCAGGATTTAACTGTGTGATTTTGAGTCAAACTCATTGACCTATGTTTCATGAGTAGTGATTCAACATAAATCCATCTCTCATGAGAATAAATGGAACACTTAGCACTCATTGGATTTAGGTGATGCTCGCAAGGGTGAAGCATGGGACTTTCCAGGAGGTCACCCATCCTAGTACTACTCCAGCCTGAGTGCGCTTAACTACAGAGTTTCCTCCATGGTTATTCCCAAAGCTTGCAACCCCATTTGCAAAACCTTCACCAAATGTTGTGCCTTACGAACCATTCATTAGAAAGCCCCTTAAGCTCATCAATTGATAAGTAGAAGATAATATATTGCTATTAAATATTCAACTGTGCATTTTGTTGAGTGAAGTGCCCATCACCTAGATTCAATTTGTGCTTAGTGTATCGTTCATTCTCATGAGAGATGGTTCAGAGATGGTTCTTGAAGTATTATCTTGAAACATAGGTCAATAAGTTTGATTCAAAAAATACAGAGTTAAATCCTGCTAGCAAAAGTGATAGTTTCAGCTAATCCTCTCCATAGTACAGTAGTAGGCATCCAGTCTATCCAGATCCATCCAAGCCATAAAGCTAATAAGCCAGAACACTTGATCAATAGGGAAAATCAAGAAAACAGCAGTAGCTGCTACCACTGGAGCTGAATATGCAACAGCAATCCAAGGACACATACCCAGACTGAAGATAAGCTCCCACTCAAGACCCATATAGCAAGTTACACCAAGGACCTTGATGCTAAAAATAAAAACTCAAAAAATACAATCTTATAACTGTGACTTATTTCCCAGTAACCAGTTAGATCGATGTAAAGAAACCAGAACACTGGAATGCTGAGAATTGATAGTTTCAGCTAGTCCTCTCCATAGTACAGTAGTAAGCATCCAGTCTATCCAAATCCATCCAAGCCATAGAGCTAATAAAAGCCAGAACACTTGATCAATAGGGCAAATCAAGAAAACAGCAGTAGCTGCTACTACTGGAGCTGAATATGCAACAGCAATCCAAGGACACATACCTAGAGTGAACATAATCTCCCACTCAAAACCCATATAGCAAGTTACACCAAGGACCTTGATACTAAAAACATGAACTCAAAAAATACAATCTTATAGCCGTGACTTATTTCCCACCAACCAGTTAGATCGATGTAAAGAAACCAGAACACTGGAATGCTGAGAATTCAAAAAGATGCATCATATTTCAACTATCCTTAAATTCCATAAGATTCTCCAATGGCAAAATGCAATACAGGTAACATAAATAACATAATAATATAATGGGTCCACGCCCTGAAAGGAGCCAAATCTATTGTTTTAGCAACAATAACTATATTTCTTAAATCTCTCATCCCTGAAATGTTTACCTGTGAAATTTTGAAGTTATTAACTTTGTATCTATTTATGATGTTACAGTTGCCATATCTGTGATCATCCAGCTTCACATCCATCCACATTAGATTAGCAAAAAGAACGAATTCATGTCAATGAATTCTTCCTTCTGGATACTTTTGGATATGATTTGTGTAATAGTCTTTTATCATCGACCTTTAGGAACACACTACATGATCCATCATCATTTTTTACTCTTTGACTCTCTTGCATTCTGATGATGGATCATGTAGTGTGATCCAAAATGTTGATAGTCAAAAACTATTACAAAATCATACCCAGAAGAAAGAAGTCTATCAATTCATATTTGTTGGAAATATGTAATTGCAATGCCCATTTGGATCCCTAGATTTTAATATACCCTTTTACTGGAAAAAAAACCACAAATGACATGATCATCTTGACCATGATTCTGCTGCAGGTGCCAGTTTCTGAGCTCAAAGGCAAGACTGTTGGTTTATATTTTTCTGCTCATTGGTGCCCACCTTGCCGAGCATTCACACCAAAGCTTGCACAAATATACAACAAGCTCAAGGAAAATGGAGAAGCCTTTGAGATTGTTTTCCTCTCTAGCGACAAAGACCAAGAAGCTTTTGAAGAGTACCATGGAAGCATGCCATGGTTAGCTCTTCCATTTGGAGACAAAGTGAAGAAGGATCTAAGCCGCTATTTCCGCATTCAAGGAATCCCATCTTTGGTCATAATTGATCCTGATGGAAAAACTCTGAAAACAGATGCCAGAAACATTGTTTCTCTTCATGGGGCCAAGGCTTATCCCTTTACTGATGCGCGCCTTATAGAACTGCAGAAAGAAGTAGAAGCAGCTGAGAAATATCCAAAGGAAATAAAGCATAAGCTCCATGAACATTCTCTGAATTTGATTCGGAGGATGTCTTATATCTGTGATGGGTGTAGTGAAGGAGGGAGTGCTTGGTCTTTCTATTGCAAAGAATGTGATTTTGATCTTCATCCGGATTGTGCTTTGAAGGATTACAAATCTGATGAGAATGACAAACAGGAGACACAAGGGGAGGGTTTTGAAAATGGGGACAAGCAAGCAGAAGTGATTTGTGAAGGAGATGTTTGTAGAAGGGTTTAAGGATGCAAGAAAGTTAGGGTTTCATGGGGTAATTTTCGCCGGATTCCCAATATAGTAAATAAAGGGTTATATGATATTCAGACAGTTTGCACATACTCTCAATCTCTTTCTTCCTCTGTAAACGGTTACCCACAATGCTGTATGGCCTAGGCTTGTGATAATTGTATCAGGATTCAACTGTGTATGCCCTAAGCTTTGTTTATTATGTATTTGTATGATTTCGACTCACCACGTAAAATAGGGTTCTTAGCTGCTACTTATGTTTTGACTGCTTTTGGATGTTTATATTGTGGTTTTCTTGTCTAATCTTCACAGTTTGAAACACTAATTTAGGTTTCTCATGCAAATGCGAATATAAACAGCTATAAAATTTCGCCTGTGGTGCCACAAAAAAGTTATAAAAACCGCATTTGGTATAGTTGGTGATTGCCATGCTCATGCCGTGGCAGGATCGGAGCAGACTTATTAAATGCCAAAGCAGCTGCTGACTACTACCTAGTCAACATCGACAATATAAATATGTTTACCAAATTTTTCACAAGTGTATAATTCTTTTCATATTTCTTTAAAAACATATAAATTGTCAAACATCAACCAACAAGTGCCACATGGTAGCCGAGTAACATAATTAATTATGAATTTAAATGGTTTATAATAATTTATTATTATTATTATTATTATTTTATTGAACCAAAGCAAGTTTACAATAATTTATTGTGTTAAGTTGAACTACCTTAAATACATAATTTCTATGTTAAAGTTCAATTAGAAATATAATTAATTCTAATTTTAACTTTTATATAAAGTAATATCTATGTATTTTTAATTTAAGCTAATTATTAAATATATAATTTAAACAATAAATTAATTAAATATTTATATTTTTAACTTTAGTTAATTATAAAAATATATAATTTAAACAATAAAAGTTCAAACATAATGTCACATTGATTTCAATGTAAAGTTTTTTCAATATATATTGAATAAAAAAGAGGTAAAATATATTTGACATAATTTTGAAATTTAAAAGTAAAAAGAACACATTAAATAACATCATCTATTATTTAAAATAGATTAGAGTACAATATAACATGTTATTCTATTTATTTAATTTTTATAACACTTCAAATCTACTAACCAATGAAGATAAACATTTTTTAAAATGTAAAAACTTAATAACATGCATGTAATTTGAAAAAAATAAAATAGACTAAAAAAATAAAATAAAATAAAATACTAGTAATTCATTACAATAGACTATGCCACTCATAGAATGTATGGTATAGAAAGAAATATATGAGATGTAGTAAGAATAAAATTCTGATATTTATTATTACTATATATATATATATGAGATAAAATTTTGAATTTGAGAAATATATGTTTAATTTTGAATTAAGAAATTAATGGTTTTCTTAGTTTTCATTTTTAAAAGCAAGACATGAATTTGATTGTATTTAAGATTTGTTTTCCATAAGAGTTACAATAACATTATTATTTATTTTAATTTAGAATTTAATTTGACCATATATTAATAAGTCAATAGTTTCAAATAGGATTCTTCATTTTTTGTTTAGCATTTAGTTAGGTTTACAGCTTCTATTTGACATTTATATTTTATAATTTGATATTAAAATTAAAAAATATTGTATGATAAATTAATTATATTATTTTATTCCTTAGCTATGTTTAAAGTATGGTTTTAATTTCATTATGTTTAGGATTTATTTTGGGTAAGGGTTACATCAAATGTAGGGTTAGGGTAGGGCTTGTTTTGTTCAAAATATTAAAAAAAAACTTTTCTAGTTTTGAGTAGTATTTGGGTTTCTTTTCATTTGGGGCTATATGTAGCATTTAGTTATCATGGCCATATATGTGTTTTCATGATTTCAGTACCCTATCTTTTTCAAGCTTTCAGGTCAAGTGCTAAGTCATTGTTTCATGTCTTGTCTTGGTATAGGTTGTCATTAGGGTTTCCTCTCTCATCTTTCCCTCTTAGTTGCCTAGGTGGGAATACAAGTCAAATGCAAATATTTTCAGCCATGCTAGGTGATTAGGATGGGAAGGGTAAGTTAATACATTCCCCAAATGAGAGAAAGAAACAATTCTATTGATAAGAAATCCTAACTCTATCATCAAGTGTTCTATTGACAACATGATGCAAATTGAATGAAAAGATTATGAGCATATTTAGAGAAAAATGCCAATGAAGAACACAAAGACTAAGAATAAAGAACATGTCATAAATGTGTGAACAAGCTAAAGAATGATTAGTTGACTTCAAGGTAGAATAAGTACTAAAATATGTAAAAGTATGGAAGAACAAGGTCAAGGGCACGAAGATACAAAAGATAGCTTCAGTTAAATCGAACATGTTCTCCCACCATCACATTTGATATAACAACTAAGTGCCTTTAAGTCGCGAGGATACGATGATGGGCCCAATAGTTAAGACTTAAACTTTCCCATAGTCACATGTGGTTAGGGTTAATCATAAGCTAAGGTTGTGAAACCACAAAAAGAAATATGAACAATTAAGTTAAAAAGAGCACAACCTTGCATACAATGAAGACAAACAGTTGTGAAGATGTGACAAAGAAAACATAATGACATGTATTTACATGGTCCCATCATATTCTATAGTCACCAAACTCTCCAACCAATGAAATAGTGCCACTTGTCTACCATGATTTATACAGCTGGAAGATGGACACACACTACATAAGTGAATAAGAGAGTTAAGACCTTCTAATCTTAGTCATTAGACCTTAAAGATCAACACTTATAACAAGTTCACAGGTGATTAAAGATAACCCATAGTCAACATGACAAAGTTGCGAAAGCCATTGATCACATGGTCACAAGTGGTTAGAAGTAACCTAGAGTTAGGGTCATGACAAAGCGAAAAGCATGTGTTCGCATGGTTGCAGAGGGTTGAGAGCAACCTATGGTTAAGGATGTGATGTAGTGAAAAGCTAAAGGTCGCATCATCACTGGCAGTTTAAGTTGAGCATGAGTTAGGGTTGCAACAGAGAAAAATAATAGAGTTAAACTTTTTCGTGTGATTGCAGTCTGAGAAAATGTTAAGGTATAAACCGCAATGAAAGTGCGGAAGACAATAAAAGTTATGGTGCACAATTTTTGCGAGGTTGCCAACTAAGAAGCATTCAGTACATTTTAAGCTGTGACCCGACAAAAGTGATAGTAGTCTACCTCAAATGATCATCGCAAGGTCACAAGTTGGAATACATTGAAGTTATTTCAAGTTGCAAAGGCATGATTATGTTAGTGTGTAGTTGTCACTAAGTCACAATGGTTAGTAAAATGGAGACATGTCAAGCTGTGAAGTGGCGAATAAGAGGAATCACAAGGTTGCAGGGTAAAAATAATTCAAAACATTTCAGGCTGCAAAACTATGAAATGAAATACTAATTGTTGAATTGCATCATTGCATCAAGTAAAGATATCAAATGAAAGAAAGTTGCGTAAAAGTGACAAGGGAGAAATAAAGAGGATTAGTAGGTTTTGATCGTGATCAGTGATAGGAAATTGGTGGTGGAGATTTAAATCTACAATGATCAGAGAGATTCAAATTATATGAATTTGGTGCCAATAGATCAGACAAGAATATGAACCATCAAGGGGATTTCTAATCATTTCCGCTTTCTTTACTTGATGTATTGAATTGTAATTGATCACTGTTGGATTTTTGAGTGATCCATGTGCTTTGTTAATAGAACTAATGAATATGTAATTGGCCAAGAACCCTAAGAGGGGGTCTATATATGTAATTTTCTAAGTTAATATAAAGGATCAATAAGTTTCATGCATTTCCTCTCCCTGTAGCAGAGACTATTGAGTGAAAATTGAGAGGTGTATGGAATGAAGCATTAGATGGATGTTTGCAGCTAGGTAATGTGATGTTATAATTCCACTTAGAAGTAGCACCTAGGTTTCTTTCATTGTCTCCTTCTATTGAGCTAACATGCATGTAGAATATTCTTTTTGGAATTGTAGGACAAGTACTTGTGAAGTTGTTAGTATTTGGGGTAATTAGAGTACTAGTACAATGTTAATAGTATGGGTAGTTAGAGTGCTATCTCTCATAGGTATTTTTGCTCTTTTCTAGAGTTGCATAGAAACCTACATTTGTGATGTGAAGTTTGGATTGAAGTGTGTTGGGAGTTTTCCACTGGGTAACCTTGACTGGTCAAAAGCCACTTAGGGCCATAGATGTCCTTCTTTCATTACATATCCTTGCATCTCGTAGTCCTAGATGCATTTAGGAGTAGAGTTAGTGTTAGACCTAAAACCTCGCCTAGGTTGCTTATGTCTATGAGTAATCTGGTTAGCCTCGTCTACTCTCAAGTTAAGAGCATACCCATAGTCACCTGTTTGATCACATAAAAGCACCATTCCAAGTATATCTTGCATATAAGGGAGTTTTATCTTATAATTCAGAGGGCAGTGATATAACACATACACTGACCCATTTGTTGGTGACATCCTTTTGTTTCCACACATTTTGGGTGTCTAGAATCAAGATAAAGCCAAGTTAGAAAGAGGGACAAACTATTAACCAACAATATTCTATGTCAAAACCTTTCTTTTTTAATTTTTAATTTTTTTATATCTCTACTTGGTTTTAAATACAACTAGTAAGCAGATCTATTATTAATCTATAAATAGATAGCAATGTACTCCTTCTTTTCTATTGTAGAAATAATCTTAGATATATAATTTATATCTTTGTAAAAGCTATGTATATTTTTCTTTGTATAGAATAGAGAAAAATAAATATAACAAACATATTTTAAATGACATCATAACAATCTAGCCATTATTTTAGCTAAGCCTTTATCACTAGCTCCTCATAATACATTTTACATTAGTACCATGACTTTCATTTGCAACTCCAACTCCTACAAACTGGTTGCTTTTCTTTCATTCTCCTTTATAACATAGCATTGAATGTAGAACTACATTTTTCTATCATCATTTGAGATCTAAACTTTACTTTAACTATTAAAAAAATAAAGAGACTACAATTAGTTGGGAGACTTTCCCATACTTGTTACAACATGAAAATATACTACAACACAAAGGAGAAACGAAAATAACTATAATCTTCACTTCCAAGCTTTAAAAGGACAGCTAAAGCATAACCTACAATATAAGAGGAAATACTATGTCATTGAAAGCTCATCTCCTAGCCTAGGCCTTTACAAGGCCACCCCCAAGCTAGGAGAACTAGATACCAAACTAGGGTACACACATACCACACAAAATATCAAAGCTACAAATCAAGAATATTCACAAGTCAAGAAAAACCCATTTTCATTCCCAATCTTCACAATGACCTACAATGGTTAATAATGGAACAAACCATAAAAAAACAATAAAAACCCTTTAACCAAACTTGTACAATAGGCCGCACAAGGTCCCATTAATGAGAGTGAATTTGTGCCAAACCCAATAGGAGAAAACAAAAAATAATTAATACCATGCTTTGATAAGGCTTCAAATTCCACATAAGCAATACCATGCCTTCACAAGGCTTCAAGATGCACATGCCACTCTTCTCTCAAAGTCTAGCCTTATCACCCCTAAATGTAAAATAAGATGTGGCACATGGAGCCCATACTCAATTATTTTTTATCTCTTCCCCCTAAGGGAAGAGACTCTACACTCACGGGATGACTCAACTAACCGCTTCACTCACAAGGCTACTACTTTCTTCCCAAAGGTAAGTGATTCCTTGACCACCCATTACAACATACATGGAAAGAAATAGGAAAAAAATGTCATCCAAAATATCCATTGTATTCAAAGAAACAACATTTACAATACCACTTTTTCATAAAGAACATGAGATACACAAAGTAAGAAGAGAACCAACCTTGGTCCAAGCTATGGCAAGATAGTGAAGAGATCACTTCCAACCCTCCAAAATTCTTCAACTCTTAAGCTTGTCTCCCAGGTTTGGAGAGTGGGTAATGGTTTTCCAACCATGGAGAAACCCACTAAAAGGGATCTATACATTTCCCATGAGTCTCTTGGAGAAAGTGTGATCTCTCATTGGTCACTCTCCCCAAACCCTTACAAGATCTATTTTTGGAAACAAAAAGGGCGGCTTTAGAAAAAATAACAGTCATTTTGCACAAAAAAAGAAAGCTTTCCCAACCAAGGTCATGTTTCCAAAAGTTGAATTTTTTAATCTTGGGAAAACAACTTTTGAAAGGCCTCCCAAGTCGACTAAGGGTTGTCCTATGGTCAAAATTGACCCTTACAGATAGTTATATCAAGTGGGCTTGCTAAAAGAGGCCTAACTCAACCTTAGGTGCTTAAATGACCTTCCAAAAACTAATCTAAAGTTTACATATAGTTCCTAAGAGATTTGACCTATCTTGAGGCTCTCTAACCAACTGGATCACATGGGGAATATTATAGAATGATATATAGTCAAGGTAGGCTTCACATGTTGCTAAGTGGACATGTCATGACCACGTATAAATAAAGCACATGTGTCAAGTGACACCACATTAACACATTACAAGAAACATGACATGTCCACCTAGAAATTAGACATTTATAATTAACAATAATAATTAAACACATGGAATCAATTTATATTTATGAATAAAACACATTTACAAATGAGGTTTTGTCTTTTCAATAGATGCATTTTTGGTTGATTATTTCAAAATGTTTGGTTCTATTTCTCCAAATTATATTCCATGGACTTTCCTACATATCAAAGTGTAAATATCAGTAGCCTAAGAAATCTCTCTCTCTCTCTCTCTCTCTCTCTCTCTCTCTCTCTCTCTCTCTCTCTCTCTCTCTCTCTCTCTCTCTCTCTCTCACACACACACACACACACACACACACACACACACACACACACACACACACACACACACACACACACACACACATAACAATGTGCAAAAATCATAACATCACATAATTCAATTCACCTTTCAACCAATTCAGTCTAATTCTATATTTTTGCAATATACATATACAACATAAATGATTAACATTTAAACCATAACTATCTTACATTAACTATATTCGCCATCTACAAAATCATCTCATATAAAATATATCTGTCACAACATTGTATCCTTCAATTAGATTGATCATAATGAAATTACTTACAATACCATCATGAGGTAAGCATCAAAAAAAGATAGAGTAATTAACAATAACATCATATATGTTAGCTAATCAAGATGCATGTATAATAATGTCAACATAAGTGAAGTATCCAATCATCATGTAAAAACATCACATTCTATGACATCAATCCTTGTCGTTATAGTCCACTCCATAAATCATCAACATGATGTATCAACAAAATGGTTCTAATGTCAAAATGTATCAAATGCTATGATGGGCTCATGGTGGATCCACTCACCACATAAAATTCCTTAAAATCAATTTAAAAACATGAAAACACTTCAAATATTCAATCATCTTTAGGAGGTAAAGCAAAATAGAACCAGGTGCACAATTCATAGAAACACTTAACTAGTCAGGATACACACATATTATTGTTACATTAGTTTGACAATCAACTATCAGGTAAAAGAACTACATCCCATGTTGCCTCTATAGTCATAAACATAAACACTATCATATTAATTTAATATCATCCAACCTCTTCTTATTCTAATGCAATCTCTATCTATAATCCCTAAAACTTCTCTCAAACAAAGATGCCAAGTTATTCTACCCTACTAACCATCTATAATCTCTAATAAGGAAGGAAGTATACCTAAGCACTCAACCAAGGTAATTTTCTAATATAGTGACACATCAAGCCTATGCTCACTAAGTCTAACCACATAAACCTAATGTAAGTAACTAGGAGATCCAATAATGAAAAAAAGAGATTGAAAACTATATCAGTCTCAAATAGGTTCTCACAATTAATCAAGTAACAAAGAAAATATCATACAAGAACCATAGAAATCTTCTTAATGACATCCCTATGAAAATTCTCTACATGAAGAAATAATAAGTGATTAACAACAATATTCTCCAAGAAGGTCATCACTTTACTCTCAAATGAAATGTCTCATACTTGATCTTTCAATTTCTCTAACAAGGGCTCTTTTATAAAACTTGGATTTTATCAAGAGCATAAGAGAAAGGGCATCACATTAGTTAGGTTTATATTTCCAATTAAATGTAGGGGTAAATATGAGTTCTGGTTAGCATTCAAGTTCCAATAGAATTATGATTTCTTTTAGTTAGTGTTGAAGAAGTCTTAAGATTATTCTAAAATATTGGTCAAGTATTATGATCAAGGTTCTCTCTATGCTTGATTTGATTTCAAAATAGGTAGAGGGTTTTGTTCAGCTATCGTTAGGCGTGATGCTAAATGGTAGGAATTCTTGTGAATTCCTCTCTTGAAAAGTTAATCTTTTGAATCAACTCCAAGGTTCCGAGTTGTCTTATAATGTACTAAAATCTACTCAGTTGAAGATAAATGTGATTTTTCAAGAGGAGGCCTTTTCTGGTTCATTTTGATTTCAGATGAGATGTCGAATCTATTCGCTATTTCAAAATATGCACACAAAAGAACTATGTTTTTGTATTTTCTATTTTTTATGAATGAAATCTACAATACAACTAGTATGAATTCCTATTCTAACAAGAGGTTAGAAAAGAAAATAATGAAACTTTAAAGAAAATAACATGAAATTGAAATCCTAACGGACATAAACTACAGAAAAGAACACGTCTATGAGTTAAATCGTTGAAGAAATTGGTGGGTAACCAATGAAAACAAGAGAAACACTTCCTAGATTCCAGTGATGTAATTTTTAGTGAGAAACTTTAATAATCATATGATATTTCACCTTCCATCAAATCACAAGACCATGAAAAGTGCACTCATGCGAGACAAAAAGTTATGCAGGTGCAATTCAATGATTTCTTCTCAAGCTAGATACATCAACGAAATTTGTAAAATTGGAGCAAACACCAGAATTAAAAGATTACACAACCAAAAATAATGTAATAAACCTTTGGCTCAATCACAATCTCATGAACAAAATTCACAAAACAATGACACATTTAGGCAAGAATGACTACACTCCAAATGTGAGCACTAAAAGAATAATTTTATTGCATAATAACAACAGCCCCAATTACAAATTACAATGGAGTATTTATAAGAAATTGTCTCCTCAATTTCTGTTGAGAGTGAGAGATATTCTTCATGTAATAAAATGTTTTTAATCAATAAAAAAAACTAATTATATACAAGCTAACAATTTAACTGGTGCTTAGTAGGACCCCTTCCATGTTTTATTCATTAATTGGATGCATGAGCCTTTACATGTCAGAAACAAAGAAATTATGAGAGAAAAAAGAATGAGGAAGCCATCAGTTGAAGTGGAAGTGTTTGGAAGTGCTAAAATTGGAAGCTAAACCTTCACTAGGTGTTTGTCAAAGCTAAACTACTTTCAGAATGTGTTTCTGATGCATGGAAAGCTTTATTTTTGCAATTGGTAGTTAATTGTCGGTGTACCTCTGGAAAAGTGCACTTGCATACCTACAGAGCTATGGAACTACACACTTGTGCACCTGTGCACCTCGACAAGTTTCAAAATTTCAAAATTTTACTAAGTGTGAAAATTGAAATTCTAGCTTTTGGGTTTTGCTCCCCTTCATCCCAAAGCTATGTTTGGATGTTTGCCCTTGAATTTCTCTATATCTTAGTAATTTTAACCATATCTAGTAAATTTAAAGCCTCATAATTTTCCTTGACCATCTATCTATAATTTTCTACCTCAATTTAGGTGTCAGCAAAATCCCCAAGTTTGGTATCCAATTCTGACAAGGCTTCTTTTGTTCTAAAGGCTTGCCAGATGTCCTCATTTGTTGGATACAATTATCCAATTGTGTGTTGTCTTTGACGTTACAAAAATGTTATACAAGTCATCTATTAGCACTTACTAAGCTTAGTTGGTTTGCAAGAAGATTTACAGTGTCTATCGAGCATTCTCAGGCTTTACCTTGTGCAGACAGTTGTTACCGAGCTTTCAAGGTTAGCAAAGGAAATTCAGTGTCTACCAAGCTTACTCGATCATCAAAGGAAAATGTGGTAGAAAATAGTTCTTACTGAGCTCTCATGGTCAGCAAAGGAAATTTAGTTCTTACCGAGTTCACTTGGCAACTAAAGGAATTTGCAAAATTTGCAGCATTAACCAACTTGAGATGGTTAACTCAGGAAATTGTTTCTGAAGCAGTGTTTACCAAGCAGAGTCAGCTAGTAAAGGAATTTGTTAATTTATGATTTAATGCTTAATTGTTTTAAGTATTATTTCCAACCAGCTATGGTAATGATTATAGGTGATTGTAACTTTTAATTGAGCCGACTTAATAATATGAATGGTATATATGAGAGGTCAAGTTGCAAATTTTAAGTGTGATGAATTTGATGTGATATGAATGTGAAGGTGGACTAATTATTGTAAGAGTGAATTTTGAAGGATGATTAGAGATCATTAAGGAGAAGCAAAGCTATATTTGATCAAGGAGGATCTAACGGTGTAGAATAGAGATCTGTAATCAACAAATTCAATTGCATCTTATTCAAGTCATTTCATTGTTACTTTCTAACCATTGTAGCAATTATTCCAAAATCTCTTAACAAAGTTGGTTTAACAACAATTTTGCAAATCCTCTAACAAGGTGATAGTTTAGTTGAATTGTTCTAAAGACCTCTAACAAGGCCTTTCCTAATAGGGTGAATAAATCCTCTAATAGGGTCACACGTAACAGTGTGTTTTGTAAACCTTTAACAGGGTTGGCTCCTAACAGGGCTCACTTCAGAAAAGTGAAAATTGGTAGCTAGTTACTTGGTGGTTTTTCCCATATTGGGTTTCCACGTTAAATCTATTGTCTCTTGTGTTCATGTTATTTACTTTTTCATGCATGTTAATAATTATGAATGCTTAAAGACCAGTAACAAGTTAATCTACCAAGTTACAACATTTTTGTGAGTGTTTACCAAGTGACAACAGTAACTAGTTATTTAAGACATCTAAGGGATATGGATTTGTTTTTGTGGTAACTGATTCACCCCCCCCCCCCCCCCCCCCCCCCCCCCCCCTCTTAGTTACACCATCTATTATTCCAACACTCATCATTAGTATCTTCTTCAAAAATCTTCTTAAAACTCTTCACTACTACCTCTATAGGCAACAACTTATCCCGTTCCTCATCTTCAAAAATTTCTAAGCATGCATCGCTATAGTGTCTCTCTACTTCCAAAATTTTCTCTTAGGCTTGGTCCTTGAGCTGATGAATCTCCACATGTAATGTTTCCATTACTTTATTACTATCTGCTATTTTATCTATCCAATCATCAATCATGTCCAACTCTTCCCATGTATATACATTAGTCAAAATTTGGTATCTTTGCCCCTTTATTGCTTGCAAAACTTGCAAGTCCTTACTCGAGGCTCTTATCTCATCCATAATGTTGAATTCCCACTTCAAAATTTCCACCATTTTATTCACATTCTCTTGTGTAGAATGTAGTAACTTCAAGTTTCCCTAGATAATCAAAATGCCCTTCTCTTCAAAACCTACCACTGTTGACAAGCTTTCAAAAATGGATCTATATGCACAACTCCCCCTTCTTTAAGTATAGTATTTAATGTATCCTCGAGGAACTTGTGATCTAAGGGACCAATGACTTCAGCTAGATATCCTCTTAGGATTTCATTTTTCCTTCAAAGTGTATGGAGTTCTTCCTCTTCCTATTCCATACTTCTAGAAACCTCCTTGATCCCAATAGTCACCATTAACCTACCTATATCCCATGTAGGCCTACCAAGTATGACCTCTTTGATCTGATTATCTTGTGCACCGAGGCTTTCTATATTTGTGTTATCAGGAGGGATGGCCACTTATGGAAATAAATCCTGATCCTTGGTGTTGTTGACAAATGCCAACTATCTTGCTTCATGTGTAAGGGACTTAGGTTTGTTCAAGACCTCTATCAATTTAAGGAGATCATCCTCATCAACATAGAATTATGGCTTCATGCTCCTCATTACTTCTTTTTGGAGCCACCTTGGGACTCATTCAATGGAAGACCTGCCTCTTGAGGACAAAGGAGTATGTTCAGCTACCTCCTTTCCCTTATCGCTCCTCCTTGGAGTACTTTCCCTCTGTGAGGGCTCTTCTTCTACAACCTCTATTTTTGTAGAGCCTATAGCTTGCACCTTAGTGTCTTGGGAAGGTGGTTGAGAATATTATACCATTTGTCCCTCCTTTGACACTTCATCAATCACCATTTGTTCTAGTTCTATCTCTTGTGATGGTTCCTTCTGAACTTGCTCCTCTTTTGAACTCTAGGGTGGAGGAGTAACCGAGCCTTTATCTACCACTATGACTTGTGGTGGAGATGGGGGAGTAAGATTGGGACCCTGTGAATCTAACAACATCTATGTCCAGTCTTCTTGTTGTGGTTCACCTGTAGAGGTATCCCTGATCTTGTCTCCAACTAGCTCTGTTCTCTTAGGCATAAAATCAAAATTTGACATTTTGAAAATGTCATTGCCCTCTTCACTCTGCTCATCCACCCAATGTTGTACTTCACCTTCCAAAGAAGAGACTTCCAAGGGTTCTCCTTGGGCAAATGATGATGTCACCATGGTACTCCTTCTTTGTTGTTCAATGACTCTAGTTAGCCAAGTTCTTCCTTGTAGGGGTAGTTGTTCCTCTTCATCTTTCTCTTCTTCTCCCTCCTCTTCTCCCTCTGGAATGTTTTTAGGAATAGAAGGGAAAGGTACCATTCTTTTAGTCATCTGTTGCCTCTTCTTCATTTAGATCTTAATCCTCTTTTGTTTCATAGAGGCAGAAGGGGATGTTGGCTCTTCTTGTGGAGGAGGAATAGAAACCTGCTGACTCTCTCCCTCTTCTAAATGATTGGGCACAAAGGGAGGCAATTGAGGGTCATCTTGGACTTGTGCAGCTCCAGTATCCTCAGATCCTCGTACACTCTCTTCCTACTGCTAGGGAGGTGCTTGTGCTTCAATTTCTTCTATTTCGACTCTTTGAGGAGAGGTCTTCTCCCTTCTGTTCTTTCCTTTCCTCTTAGGAGGGTGATAGTATCCAACTAGGTGGTCAAGTTGGTATACTATTCCTTGCCTGATGGGAGATTGGGCCACAAAGGTAGGAATTGTAACTTTCTTCTCTCTACCTTTCTTTGGGTGGGCTTGTGCGTGAAAGACCACGATGTTAGGTATTGGATCAAGTTGAAGAGGCTTCTTGATCCAATCCTTTGTCATTCTAATAACATGCCTCACCTGGTGATTATATTATTGTCCTCCTCTCTGTCAACCTTGGCATTCATGATGGGTCTCTCCCCTATTTTGTCTGAATTGAATAGGGGGTCTAACAATTCCCTGGATTCTTGTTTCCTTATTTCCTCCAGACTATTCAATTTGAGGGCCTTCTTTTGCCAAATACAAAGTCATCCTACAATAGTCCCTTATACGGACATCATAGTCATTTGTTCCATTCATCCAATGGTCTTCAATGGCATCTTCATGGTGGAACTCCCTACCTGCTAGACTCTCCACTCTCCCAATATTATCAAAATAGGGCTTAGGGGAATTGTACTCCTTGAGGGGATAGTTCTCCCATTCCTAGTTAAAAGAAAAAATATCTTGTTTCTGATTTACTTGATATGGTCCAATGACTAGGGGGCATGCCCAACACGGTCTTCTTTGCTTCCTGACCCTATCAGAGGTAGACTCAATTTGTTGTGCAATCTCTAGAAAAACTAGTTTATCACTTGGATATCTGGGGAGCTTCTTGGGGTTGGCAAAAGCACCATCTACCTGCAGATATGTGAATGTCTTAAACTGGATGTAATAGACCCCAAGAGTTGTTATCTATGTTATTGCCTCATCAGATAACCTCTTTTCATAATCACCCTCTATGAATCAGATGACCACAAAAATGAATGCATCATTCACGATTCTGTATTCCTTGTTCTATCCTAAGAGTTCATTCCTCACCACTTGAGGGTAGACAATGTAGGTCCAACCATTAGGATCTTGCATATTGCCTCTTTTGTACAATCCAAGGTAATTTGTGGCCCTTGCTACTAGAAGATATACCATGTAAGAAGTCATGTAGAACTTCTTCTTGTCTTTGACTGCACTCGATTGCTCACACAAGTTTTCACTTAATGTGGTGGCTCAATCTAGTGGCATCTTTGTCATCTTGATTGTTTCAAGGAAATTGACCATCAAAGTGCTAAGGTAGCCAGTTGCTGGTAGACCCATGACTCTGCTCAAAAGAATGATAGAATAGCCAATATTGTCCTTCATGTATCCCCTAGTCATATCCACCTTTCTTGTTATCCTACCTTGAGGAGTCTTCTCAATAAGGTAAGATGATTGAATGATTTCTCTCGCTTCTTCCAGGTGTTCCCCATACCACCTCTCTATTGTTTCATAGGAAAGTCTTATGAACTGATCCACCTTTGGGAGATGAAAGAATCTTTCAATATTGGCAGGTTGTAGGTCCAAAACAACTTGTCTAGTTACACTTTTAACCACTCTCTCTTTAGGAACAAAATGTTGAGCTAGTGTCATGATCAACTCTGTTGATTGTACTAATCTTGGATGCAAAGCTACACTCACAAACCTACATCGGATCAAAGTAGATACTAGAGTTGATCTCTCTGTGGGTTTGTTGCAGATTTCGAGGAACTCTCCCAGGTTTGTATGTCCCAAATCAATGTCTTTGATTTCTACATAGTCATCTTGGAACCTCAACTTTGATGGCACACCTTGGAAATTGAACACAATGGGCTTAGGTTCCATTTTCTCTCCAGAGGTGGATGCCATTATATCTGCATCACACAAGAAAGACATTTATTAGTTCATAAAAACAAAAGCCCAAAAATTAATAGAAAAAATAATTCAATTCCCCTTTGATTATTTATCAACAAAAAATGAAAATAGAGTTAGCAAAATTTGGGGCAAAAGCGAGTGCACACAGCCCACCTTGTCTTGTGAAACTTTTGCGCAATTTTGGTGCACAAATGTGCACCTAATGAGGTGCATAAATGCATATCAAAATATTTAGAGTAGTTGGTTTTTTATATTTATTCATTATTTTATTTTATTTATATATAAAAAATCTTATATATATATATATATTTTTCTAGGGTTTTAGAGCAGGTGCGGTGCGCACAAAGTGGTGGTGCATGGGAGGCATAGTGCACGTGGCTGGTTTAAGATGTGCACATGTGTGGTGGTGGGTGTAGTGTGGTGCATGTGTGGGGTGCATGCAACAGAGTGAGGGCATAGTGCGGGTCACGCATTGCACACGACGTTGAGGTGCTTGCATGGTGCAGGCGTAGTGGCATGGATGTAACAACATGAGTTGCGCATTGTGGTGTGCATTTTCTGTAATGTCCCTACTCAAATCTGATTGAAAAATTCTGATTGAAGGCTCAAGAAATTTTGTCAAACACTTTGCATATAAGGGTCATATGACTAATATAGCTTTTCAATTTGCTAAAATGACTCTTTTCTTCAATTTGCATTAACAAGAATGCTTGCAAGAAGACTCCAGATTGTCTAAACAATGACCTAACATGAATGTGTAACTAATTTTGGCAATATTCAATGCATATATATGATCTAAGCATGAGAAATGAACACCTACAACCAACTGGCATTTTTACAAACAGTTGGTATGCAAACTAATTAGCTGATAATAAATGATAATGAATTGCTCAAATGACACCAGCAACTATTATCTCCTTAATTGCAATGAAATTTCTAATACAATGCTCATGAAATATGGCCAAGACTCTTGGCATTTACATAGATTATAAATTATGATAATGTTGGTATAATGCAAACCTACAGCTGAAACTTATAACACCTAAAATGCATGCTAACATGAATGATAAACAAAGGAACCTGATTGTAGATGGTTGTAATAATTTTCACCAATGTTGCCTTTCCACTTTTCTTTTCGGATCTATTTTTTCATTTTGCTTTTTCAGATCTACTTTTTTCAGATTGCTTTTTTGGATTGCTTTTTTTGGACTACTTTTTTGGATTGCTTTTTTGGATTGCTTTTTTGGATTGCTTTTTCGGACTGTTTTTTGTACTCAAATATTTTCCTCAATGTAGCAATAATAGAAGACTGAAGTATCTTCCTCCCAACTACAATAATTCAAGTGATATTTCACACCCTCAAAATTGCTATCAAGAGGAAGTTTTCATTTCCTATGACAAAGAAGTAATCTGCAAAAACCCTAGGCTCCACAAAGTGAAACAACAACAACAACATAAAATATGCCTGCCCAGAATGAAGCCCAGGATGCCTATATATTCTTTTTTCTCCACTTTCTCCAAAAACTTCTAGAACATTATTTTATTTATTAAGTGACTTTATAAAATATTGTATAATTCAATTCACTTTATTAAATTAATTAAATATAAAGTTACCTTTTAATATTTGTTGATTTGATAACTTTATAAATAATTAACTTAATACCACTTATTTATTTAATTAAAATAATTAATTAGTCATCCTCATAAAATATTCATTATTTTTGACAACTTAATTAATTAAATTTATTAAATCAAATTACCTCCAAAAAGGGGACATGACAGTCCGCCCCCCTAAAATTGCTTGTCCCCAAGCAATCTTAGCAACAAGTACCATTCTCCTCCACCTGGATCCCAAGTGAAAATCTGTGTAATGTCCCAATCCTCACCATACTCTTGTGAAGAAATCATCAGCATCAACATTACAAAAATCAACAACTGAGAAACTGCACTCAACACCCAAACAACTAACATCACTGACCAAATCATTTGAAGACCAATTGTAGATGTCGATAGAAGAACCCATTTTGGGGAACTCAAGCCAACTGAAACATCGATCTATCAAAACTCAAGTCCCTGTCTAACTGACACTTGTACCCAATTGCACTGTGGATATGACAACAGCCATAGGTACCTGAGTCACTACCACCAAATCCAATCTCTAATAAATTGTCCTGGGTGTGTCGATAGTGTAGGCTGTGTAACTTGCAACTGCCAATTCCATCAGCAAAAGATGGTGCCAATCCATCCCATAATGGATGGTAAGAAATTGGAGCCGATCTACACCTGTGTGAAATCAAATCTTCTATCTCTAGGTCAAAAGAAAAATGATGAGCGTACTCCACCGTATAATGCCAGTAGGAACCCCCAAACTTCGCTACTGGCTCACCATCACTGAACTGGGAATCAACAAATGGCTCCAATCTCTGACTCTGAGTGGCTGTAGGATGGATAGGATCCTGTGCAATTCGCTCAAAAAACTAAACCTCAAAATCCTTGTGGGGTAGCATAGTAGAAAGGATCACTATAATCTCACCAACCAAACTACGAATAGCACTAGTACCTCAAATGAGAACACCTTCTGACACTTTATGTGAATCTAGACGAACACATGCACTATCCAAAAAATACTCCATGAATGGTTTAGTGCAGTAAAAATTATATGAGGAAGCATCAACATACTCCCCTGCACACCATAACTGATCCCTCTATAAACATGGCATGGCCAACTGTACCACACTATCATCTGTGTGAGAAGAATCAATCTGGAGACTCGACTCCATTGGTATCCCAAACTCGTTAGGACTAGGTACTCCCAAATCCTAAACATGTGTGTCAGCCCCAACAACATGTTCCTTAGTAACAACTGCAGGAGCGTACTCACCACCAACCACCTCAATATACAAATGAACTGGGTTTGGGGCTAGTGTAGACTAAAAATGCTCCAACTCTAGGGTCACCTCCTATAACTAAAATTGTGACTCCTATAGATCTCGCTGTGTGACCTCCAAAGCCTCAGTCGTTGCTGTGAGCTCTTGGGTAAGCTCACTCACCTCCTCCTCACAATCCAAGAGTGCCTCATAGGCTATACTCCCCGACTCAACCAGGTGATCACGATCGGATACCAACTGTAAGTAATCCTATCTCAAAACCTTGACAGCTTCATGCAAGGCATGAACCTCTAGCAAAGAAAGGTAACCACACCTGGACTCATTTGTCATAGAAGCACCCCAACGAATAACGACCAACAACTGACAAGTAGTATTAAAATTATCAAGAGCAGTAGTGATATCTCTCTCACCAACTCTCAACTGGCTAGTCACATGGTGACTTTGCACTATGGGCCTCCTCTTAACCGTCTCAAATACACTGTCCACACTATGAGAGAAAGCTGAATCAAATGAATTCCCCTCAAGATCACCAATGTTCAATGTACTTACATTTGAGTACATCTCCATACTCTTGACACAAGCATCAAAATCATCCTCATCTAACTCTAAAGAAGCTACTGCTGAAACTATATCATCATCACAATCTCCAGCTCCCTCGTCCTCTGCAACTAACTAAGAGTCTAGATCCCAACAAATATCATCAGGGGTCGCTGACAAAGTAACTCCCTCAACTAACAAGGTAGCCCTGGCTGAAACAAAATCCTGTCACTCAGACTCTACCTCATCCTCATTCATCTTTAGTTGGTTCCTCAAACTGTGTAAACCATGCAGAGTATCTCTAGCTTCATCCTTGAAGTCCTCCTGAAGTATTGTGTGCCCAACATCTTCCTCCAAGCTAGTCTAATTTTTGTCCTCCCTAAATTTGGCTATATGCTGGTCACCAACTACTACAAACTCCTTGTGGAGGTTTCTAGATACCTCACTTGTAGAGACCTCTTGTTCCTCTTTCTCTTTGTTCTGTGATTTAGTCCTCTTAAACATGGAAACCATCAATTCGTTCATCCTTTTCTGACTTTCATCTAACCTTTTCAAATTTTATTTAAGCTTCTTCATATCCTTGTCCCACTACTTCTAGGTACTTGAAGTAAACATGATTAACTAACTAATTCAATGTCCAATCTATCCAATAGGATGACAGATCAATAGCTCTGATACTACTGTAATGTCCCTACTCAAATCTGATTAAAAAATTCTAATTGAAGGCTCAAGAAATTTTGTCAAACACTTTGCATATAAGGGTCATATGACTGATATAACTTTTCAGTTTGCTAAAATGACTCTTTTCTTCAATTTGCATCAATAAGAATGCTTGCAAGAAGACTCCAAATTGTCTAAACAATGAACTAACATGAATGTGCAACTAATTTTGGAAATATTCAATGCATATATATGATCTAAGTATGAGAAATGAACACCTACAACCAACTGGCATTTTTACAAATAGTTAGTATGCAAACTAACTAGCTGATACTAAATGATAATGAATTGCTCAAATGACACCAGCAACTATTATCTCCTTAATTGCAATGAAATTTCTAATACAATGCTCATGAAATATTACCAAGACTCTTGGCATTTCCATGGATTAAAAAATATGATAATGTTGGTATAATGCACACCTATAGCTGAAACTTATAACACCTAAAATGCAATGCTAACATGAATGATAAACAAAGGAACCTGATTGTAGATGGCTATAATAATTTTCACCAATGCTGCCTTTTCACTTTGCTTTTCAGATCTTTTTTTTTTGTTGTTCTTTTTTTGGATTTCTTTTTTTAACTACTTTTTTCAAATTGCTTTTTTGAATTTCTTTTTCAAATTGCTTTTTCAGGCTACTTTTTGTACTCAAATATTTGTTCTCAATGTAGCACAAATAAAAGATTGAAGTATCTTCCTCCTAGCTACAATAATTCAAGTGACATTTCTCACCTACAAAATTGCTATCAATAGGAAGTTTTCATTTCCTATGACAAAGAAGTAATCTGCAAAAACCCTAGGCTCCACAAAGTGAAATAACAACAACAACAACATCAAATCTACCTGCCCAGAATGAAGCCCACGATGCCTATTTATTAGATTTTTTCTCCACTTTCTCCAGAAACTTCTAGAACATTATTTTATTTATTAAGTGACTTTATAAAATATTTTATAATTCAATTCACTTTATTAAATTAATTAAATATAAAGTTACCTTTTAATATTTGTTGATTTGATAACTTTATAAATAATTGACTTAATACCACTTATTTATTTAATTAAAATAATTAATTAGTCATCCTCATAAAATACTCATTATTTTGGACAACTTAATTAATTAAATCAAATTACCTCCAAAAAGGAGACATGACATTTTCTCCCTCACAAGTGTGAGGGTTTGGGGGTGCACGACAGTGAAGATCATATCCACGGGTGTCTGCGACAAAGTGTGCCATGGTGAGGGTCGCATCCATAGGTGCATAGAGAAAACTATGGAGTGGTGTACAAGTGCAAGGTGTAGTGTTTGCAGCACGAGGTGCGCTATGGTATAATGCATGCAGTGCATGATGAGTGCGGTGGTGCAAGTGTAGTGATTTGGAGGTGTGAATGGTGTGGGCACATGTGTGGTGGGAGGACTGGTGTGTAGGGGAGCTAAAGTAAAATGCGCACCTATTTGAGGTACGAAAGCATAGCAGGGTGCACACAAAAGGAAATCCTAATTTTTAGACTAAAAGTCTCTCCATTTCTATAAGCAATGTTTGTTGCTCAATTGGTATAAGACACACAATCATCCACATGTTTTGACAAGGAAATACCTCTTTCTGAAATCAGAACCAAAAGAGTAGTTAGTAAAATCTCGAGATAAAATCTCAAATGCACCTTACCCCTATGGACTAACACAACTTTGAAAACAAACACACAACTAGAAGCAAGCACACAACTGAAAGAAAATATTCTTATAGAAAATAAACACACTTGTAGCAATAAAATCTAACTAATTTTTTTGTTTCTTTTAGGCTTCAAAATAATGTTTCAAAAATTGCCCATTTACAAGCAAGGGAAGAAATTCCCTCTATAAGGAATTGAGCCTAAAAGTGTTTTCTTCGATAATTTCTATGATTTGATAAGGGCCTGTCCAGAAGTGTTGAAACTTGGTATGGCTACCCGAATTTTCTTTCACCTTATCTCATAGTAGAACCAAGTCAGAGATCCTAAATAATTTTATCATGGATCTCTTGTTGAACCATCTCTTCATGACAACTTGATGTTTAGCCATGTGCTCCAATGCAATTGTCTATTTCTCATCCATCTCTAAAAGATTCATCAATTTGATTTGAACTTTGTGAGCATCTTCAACATACCCACTCATGAATTTCAAAATAGGAATCTGGAGGTTAAGTGGGAACACTGGTTCTTGTCTGTAGACAAGAAAATATGAAGAAATCCCCAAAGCATTTTTGACTCTTACTCGATCTGTCCATAAGGCATATTTCAATTGCATACACCAATCTCTAGGGTTCTCCTTTAGCAATCATCTTATTATTTTGATCAAGTTCTTGTTTGTAGATTCCGCTACCCCATTTCCTTGTGGGTAGTAATTCAAAGAGAACTTGATAATGACTTGATTTTCAAATGCCCATTGAATCAAGAATGCAAATGCAAAAGCAGACCCATTATTGCATACAAGGGCGAATGGAATTCTAAATTTGGTAACAATGTGTTCTTCCAAGAAGTTTGTCACCACCTTAGCAGTGTAGTTTCTAAATGTTTCTACTTCTGTCCATCGTGTACAGTAATCTATAGCTGTGAGAACAAATGTGTGTCCAGTTGATGATGGTGGATTGATCGGACCAATAAAATCTAGCCCCCACTTTGTGAAGGGGGGCACCTCGTACACTGGTTGTAATGGTATCACCAGGTGCCTTTCTCTATTGGCACTGGTTTGACAGATATGGCAAGAACACACATGTTCAAAAGTGTCTTCGAATATCGAAGGCCAAAAATAACCCAATCTTAAAATCATGTGAGTTGTTGCTTCTGTCAAACCATGTCATGTACCATACTTGTCATGAAAATGTTCTAAGACTTCCTTTATTTCTTTACGTCCTAAGCATTTTAGATAAATTCCTTCATAGTTCCTTTTATATAACTTGTTGTCACGTAGCATGTAGGACTCACACTTCATTTTGAGTACCCTATGTTGTGAACTATTCATCCAACTAGGGAATTGGTCCTGTAGAAGATAATAAACAATGTCTTGATACCAAACATCTGTCACCACACCTTGGTCAATATCAACTCGAGATACAATCATTTTATTCTGATCATCCTCATTTGTTTCACTATCAAACTTGAATTCATTTTCATTTCCATCCTGGTTATCGACTATCATCTTTGATCACCCTTGACCTTTAACTAATCTCATAGGTTGAATTTCTAGATCAAATTCTTGAAGTATGGAAATCCATTTTCCTCTTCTTTCACTGAGTTCATTTTGCATCAAAAGTTTCTTAACTACTGGATCAAGTAATATTATATACACCTTACTTCTTAGTATGTACTTCTTTACCTCCTTGATTAGTGCAAAATATTGTTTATCAAGGTTTGAATAATTCAACTCTACATTCTTCAAAGGGAAACTCATAAAAGAAATTGGTCTTTCATCCTCCTTTTCCTTTTTCTATGTCAGGATCCCAACACAAGAGTGTTTTGAAGCAAAGGAATATATCTTAAAAGGTAACTCATAATCGAGACTCATCAAGATTGAGGCTATAGAAATGACCACCTTGATATCTTCAAACGATTTCTTAATCTATGGAACCTATTTCATCTTAGCCCCCCTTTTGAGTAAATCATTATGAGGATGAACTATCTGTGCAAATCTGTTTATGAATTTTGGCACAATATTTATCTTTCTAAAGAAAGACTTTAGTTCCTTTCGATTGAGGAGGTGACAATTTTAAAATAGCTTTGACTCTATTAGGATCAATGGAGATTCTAGCTTCAGAAATGATATGCCCCAGGAGCTTTCCTTTAGTAACGCCAAATGAACATTTCTTGGGATTGAGAGATATGCCATATTTACGACACCTATTGAATACCTGCCTTAGATCAGCAATGTGGGTACATTAATCTTTTGAAAAGAAAGTCAAGTCATCCATATAAATGACTATAAATTTATTAATCAATCCTTTGAAAGCTTCATCCATTTCCCATTGAAATGTAGCTCATGCATTAATTAGTCCAAAAGGCATCCTTCTATAGGCAAAAGTTCCCCATTTTGTTGTAAAAGCCATCTTTGGTCGATCCTCTGCATTGATCATCACTTGATTGTATCCTGAATATTCATCCAAGAATAACATCATCTTTCAACCATTTACAATCTGCAATACCTCATCTAGTGAGGGCAAAGGATAATTGTCCTTTTGAGATGCTAAATTTAAGTTACGAAAATCAATGCAAAAGAAAATCTCTCCAGTCTTCTTCCGTATGAGAAGCAGATTAGCCACCCATTAGAATGGTAGATGGGAAATATGATCTTAGCATCTAGTAATTTCTTTACTTCTTTCATGATTAGTGGTTCAAGGATAGGATTTACAGGTCTTTGTCTTTTCCAAAATGGTTTGACACCTGGTTTCAATAGGATGGCATGCATAATAATCTTAGGATCATACGTTTTTAGTTCTTCATAGCTCCAAGCAATAACATCTTTATACTCAGTGAGTAATTTGAGCATGTGTCTTCTCTTTCCTATAGATTGCACACTTTTCCTATCTATACCATTTTTGGTTCTTCATCAATACCCAAGTTGTACAAGTCACATTCTTTAATTCCCTTTTCTTGAGTCACCCTCCTATTGAGTGTTGATTCATCACAATCAAAGATACATTATAATTCAACCATCCCTTTGGGAATAGTAGTGGTTTTTAGATTAAGAATCCCATCCTCATCTTCAAGCTCATCATCTTTAGGTTTTTCATCCAGTGTATCATCAATCTCTTGTCCCTCAAAGTGGCGACTGCACATGATAAAATCAAATATATGTTGATCATCTGGAAAGACTTGAAAGTTTGTGATATTGTTAGGAATAGACGGAATGACAACCAATTCCACTAAAAATCATTCCAAGTTGGTTCTTTTGACTAGTTATAATGCACCTGCTGAAATGGCAAGAGCATCTGCTACCATGTTTTTCCTTAGAAAGGATTTTATGTTTAGAGTTTTAAAGTCATCCAGTAGATCCCACACTCTTTTTCTATAAGAAAGTAACCTTTTATTGTTGCAAAAGTATGGTGATTTCACTTTTCATATGACTAACTGAGAATCCCCTTCGATTATTAGAGTTGTGACTCCTTTCTCTAGTGCAAAGAGAAGTCTTCAAATTAATGCTTTGTATTCTGCAAGATTGTTAGTACATCTAAACTGTAATTGATATATGGCATAGAAAGACTTACCTTTTGGGTTGACTAATACAATACCTGTGCTATCTCCTAATTTGCACTTGGAGCCATCAAAGTGAAGTGTCCAAATTGGATCTTCCTTGGGTTTTTTGACTTTATGTTTGTTCGTCCTTAACTTCTCTTTCACTTGAGCATTAAATGACTATTTCTTAGGAACCCATTGCAACTTTCCTTGTGGAGGACTTGATGATTCCTCTTTGTAACTTGTGGATAGAGGAAGTGTGTGTTTTTCTTGTTTATCCTAAATTTCCCCTATCAGTTCTTTGATTTCCTCAACCTTAGGTTCAGGATGAACGACTACTAAAGTCCATCCTTGACCTTTGATGTATCATGTTCTTCTCTAAAATTTAATCATCCCTGGGGAGGAGAAGACAAACCTCCGCCATCTGAAGATTTGTCACTATATGAAACATTTAGATTTTTTATTTCCTCTTCAATCTTCTCAACAAAGTTAGATGAGTTTATGAAACTTTGGTTTTTCATAAGTTCATCTTCTAGGAACTTGTTATCCTTGTTTCCCATCATGTGAGTTAATACCTTCACAACTACTTCTTGACATGATGAGCATTCAAATTATGAGTGACTAACTTTATGCAACTGGAAAAATCCTAGGAGGAGGAGGATATTGGGATCATCTTCCTCTCCCAAACACTATAAATTAGTCATCATATTGTCTATGAATTGTGTCATGGTCTCACTCTTGGGACTAGCATCTTGGACACTTTATCTTGATCTTGGGATGCTTTGGTTGGAATAGTGTCGAATACCATCACTTTGTATGAACCCAGATCTACTTGCAAGAATGCTATCTCATTCGGGGCATTGTATTCTGTAATCATCATTTTCAATTTGGGTTCAACATCTATTTTGATCTGATTATTCAATCCTTTCCATGGTAACCACAATTGGGTGAAGTCTATAGAAAACCATCCTCTTAGACACTTTTTCCATTCTCTTCTTAGAAGTAACCCGCATGTTTCTAGGATATCAACCACACGTATATCAATAGCATCCTAAATCTATTAACTGTATCTAAACATCTTTCAACACACCAATGACTTTTACTTTTGTTTTATCCAACTGTATCACTACTCGATTGGAGGGTTGAGGATTAACTCCTAGCCTTTGGGCTATTGATAATGGCATGACATTACATGAAGCTCCTAAATGAATAAGGCAATTGTGAATATTCTTCCCATATATCCTAATACTGAGCAAAATGGGGGTACTTAACCTTATCTTTGAACATAGTGGGCATCGCTTCTGCAACATTCACTTGTTGAGATATTGTCTTTTAAGGAATAATATTCATACTATGGGGAATCTTTGTAAGATCTAGAGTCTTCATAAGAGCTTCATTTTGTTGTGGAAAATTTTGCAACATGTCAAACATGGACATATTGGCCTTAGTTCTTTTCAAGTCCTCTACCACATTGTACTTTTCAATAGACCAAGCAGGATTTTTCAATATTGTTGGTACATTCACTTGATTTTGATTCTGTTGTCCTCCATATGCTAGTCTTATTGGTGTTGGATTGTTACTTCCTCTTGGATCAGGTGGAATTGGTTGTAAACATGGAGGAATTCCATCCATCAAGGGTTCATTTCTACTGCTGAGATTGTATGTATTATGATTATCATTGCGAAAGGAAAACATCTCATCATGCTGAAGGGTTTGGTTCTTGGCTAAATGGGAATTAGAACTTTTCACTTGTTAGTTTTTCTACTTGTACATTTTGTGTAGAACCATAGGATTCCAATAGCATGGCATTGAATTTTATAGGAGGAGTGTTGTCATTTACCTATGAGCTTTGATTCACCTCTTGATTGCCATTATAGTACGAACCATTGTTGTTAGGCACACTTTGACTATCATCATATTGATTGATATCTGCATACTGAATGTTGTTGTTGTTATCAGTAGGCATGCTTCCATTATTCATATGAGTGTTCCATTGTTGGTTTTTCCTTCGGAAGCCATTATTACGATTAGGAGGGTTGAAGTTGTTCCATCTACTATTGTTTCCTACATTGTTGTTATTGTTCCTCTTCAAGTTCCTGTTATAATTTTGGCCAAAATTGTTGTTGTAGTGGCCAACATTGTTTCTTTGGAAATTGTTATTCTATCCTTGTGATAATCTAAGACATGTCAATTCATTATTTATTTGTGACCTAGTCTTCAATTGACCAAATTCTGAAATAAGGTTATTGTTTGCTTCCATGAGAATTGTTGCCTTCTATTCAATGAAGGTAGTTTTTGGAGGCTCATACCCTAGATATGATATTGCAAGGTTATGTGGAGTGTGTACCTATTGTAATGGACCAAGATTCATGGGTATGAATTGGCTAGGCACTGTGGGCGCTCCAATAGGGTACATTGGTATTGTAGTGACAACTTGCACTGGAAGCATCATTCCTTCTCCATTAGAATTGGCTTGTTTGTGAACTTGATTACTTCTGCAAAGACTTTTTCTAATGTATCGACATTACCTAGAGGAAGTCTTCTCAGAAAGATCACAGTAAGAACATCCATAGCATTCAAATAAATCTGAATAGCGACTTCAACTAGTATAGTGTATGGTGTTTCCAACTTGCAGTATGCCATGTGAAAGTGGTGGTTGAAGTGTGAAACTATCTCAACTGGGTCCCTTTTTATTGATATGAATTGTTGATGTATCACAGTTGCGTTGATGAAAGTTTTGAATTGTTTTAAGAATTTTTTTTCATAAGTATCCCAATCTCAAATACATCCTAGTGGCAAATTTACATACCAATTAAAGGAAATTTCCCCCAAAGAATAGGGGAATAAACGAAGAACCACATCCTCCTTGGCAATCTCCTTTATGTTAAAAATTTCTTTGAATACTTTAATGTGATCTTCAGTAGTTTGTGTTTCTCCATAAATGAACCTTGGTTAGAACTTTTCGGGATTCTTAGGGAGTTCATGAAATGCACCTCTCAAGTTGATGGGTGAGTCCATGGTATTTACAAAAAAGGCCATGGGAGGATTTGGTGGACCTAAAGGTCGTTGGAATGGTCATGGAACTGTTGGAATATGTGGGAGTCCTCTTAGTGGTTAAAGTGGTGGTGAAGTAGAAGAAGATGATGAAATGTTGAATGGAAGTGGTTGGATTCGAGATATCCCTTTGTCACTACATGGTTTATGGAAGTGGGTAAGCTCAAGAAACTTGTGTGCACTTGGTGAAGATCTCAATGCTCACTAAAATGGGGATTTTGGATCAAAATCCTCCAGTTTGCATCAATTCTAGAAAAAAGCACACCTCTACAGAAGCACACTTTTTCTCAAATTAGGTGCACCATAGAGTTTTGCGTGTGCAGCTATGGATATGCAAACCTACATACTTACGGACCTGTGCACTTGAATTTCTCAAAAACTCAAAAAAAAATTTGAACTAGTGAAAAATGAAAATTTTTGCAAGAGTGCAGAATTTTGAAATTTTGGCAAATTTTCCTTCTTTTCCAAGAATCAAAAGTGTGGCCTTCCTGCTAGTGCCACTTCTATTGAGCTATCGTTAGGCACGATGCTAAATAACATGAATTCTTGCAAATTCATTTCTTGAAACGTTAATCTTTTGAATCAACTTCAAGGTTTCGAGTTGTTTTATGATGTACTAAAATCCACTTAGTTGAAGAAAAATGTGATTGTTCATGAGGAGGCCTTTGCTGGTTCATTTTGATTTTAGATGAGATGTAGAATATGTTCTCTATTTCAAAATACACACACAAAAGAACTATGTTTTTGTATTTTCTATTTTTTATGAATGTAATCTAACAATGCAACTAGTATGAATTCCTATTCTAACAAGGGGTTAGTAAAGAAAATAATGAAATTTTAAAGCAAATAACATGAAATTGAAATCCTAAAGGACATAAGCTATAGAAAACAACACATATGTGAGTTAAACCTTTGAGGAAATTGATGGGTAACCAATGAAAATAGGAGCAACGCTTCCTAGATTCTACCGATGCAAGCATTGGTGAGAAACTTTAATAATTGTATGATATTTCACCTTCCATCAAAACATAAGGCCATGAAAAGTGCGCTCATGCAAGATGAAAAGTTATGCAGGTGCAATTCGATGATTTCTTCTTAAGCTAGATACGTCAGCAGAATTTGTTAAGTTGTAGCCAACACTAGAATTAAAAGATTGCACAACCAAAAATAACACAATAAACCTTTGGCTCAATCAAAATCTCATGAGCAAAATTCACAAAACAATGACACATTTAGGCAAGAATAACTTCACTCCAAATGTGAGCAACAAAAGCATAATTTTATTGCATAATAATGGCAACCCAATTACATATTACAATGGAGTATTTATAAGAAATTGTCTCCTCAATTTGTGTTGAGAGTGAGAGACATTCTTCATACAATAAAATGCTTTTAATCAATAAAACAAACTAATTATATACAAGCTAACATTTAACTGGTGCTTAGTAGGACTCTATCCATATTTTATTCATTAATTAAATGCATGAGCCTTTACATGTTAGAAACAAAGAAATATGAGCGGTAAAATAATGAGGAAGCCATCAGTCAAAGTGGAAGTGTTTGAAAGTGCCAAAATTGCAAGCTAAACCTTCATTGGGCATTTGTCAGAGTTAAACTATCGTCATAATGCATTTTTGATGCATGGAAAGCTCTAGTTTTGCAATTGGCACTTAACTGTCAGTGCACCTTTGGAAAAGTGCACCTATAGAGCTATGGATCTGCACACTTGCAGACTTGCACACCTTGGCAGGGTCCAAAATCTCAAAATTTGACTAAGTGTCAAAATTGAAATTCTGGCTTCTAGGTTTTTCTTCCCTTTATCCCAAAGCTATGTTTGGATGTTTTCCCTTGAATTTCTCTATAATCTCAATAATTTTAGCCACATCTAGTAAATTTAAAGCCTCATATTTTTCCTTGACCTTCTATCTATTATTGTCTACATCAATTTTGGTGTCAACAAAATCCCCAAGTTTGGTATCCAATTCTAACAAGGCTTCTTCTATTTTAACGGCTTGCCAGATTTCCTCATCATTAGTAGCTTCTTCAAAAATATTCTTAAAACTCTCCACTACTACCTCTATAGGCAACAACTTCTCCCATTCCTCATCTTCAAAAATTTCTAAGCATGCATCGCTATAGTGTCTCTCTGCTTCCAAAATTTTCTCTTGGGCTTGGTCCTTGAGCTAATGAATCTCCACATGTAATGTTTCCATTACTTTATTACTATCCACTATTTTATCTATCCAATCATCAATCATGTCCAAATCTTCCCCTATATATACATCATTCAAAATCTGGTATCTTGGCCCCTTTATTGCTTGCAAAACTTGCAAGTCCTTACTACAGGCCCTTATCTCATCCATAATGCTAAAGTCCTACTTCAAAATTGCCACCATTTCATTCATGTTCTCTTGCGTAGCGTGCAATAACTTCAAGTTTCCCTAGATAATCAAAATGCCCTTCTCTTCAAAACTTTTCTCCACTATTGACAAGCTTTCAAAAATGGGTCTATATGCATAGCTCCCCCTTCTCTATATATAGTATTTAATGAATCCTTGAGGTGCTCGTGACCTAAGGGATCAACAACTTTGGCTAGATATCCTCTTAGGATTTTGTTTTTCCTTCAAAGCATATGGAGTTCTTCCTCTTCTTGTTCCATACTTCTAAAAACCTCCTTGATCCCCATAGTCACCACTAACCTAGCTATATCCCATGTACGTCTCCCAAGTATGACCTCTTTGATTTGATAATCTTGTGCACCAAGGCTTTCTCTATCTATGTTATCAAGAGGGATGACCACTTGTGCAAAAAAATCCTGATCCATGGTACTATTGACAAATGTCAACTTTCTTGCTTCATTTGTAGGGGACTCAAGTTTGTTTAAGAACTTTGCCAATTCAAGGAGACCCTCCTCATTAGCACATAATTGTGGCTTCATGCTCCTCATTACTTCTTTTCGGAGCCACATTGGTACTCATTGAGTAGAAGACCTACCTCTTGAGGATGAAGGAGTATGTTTGGCTACCTCCTTTCCCTTATCACTCCTCCTTAGAGTACTTTCCTTCTGTGAGGGCTCTTCTTCTACGACCCCTATTTCAGTAGAGCTTATAGCTTACGCCTCAGTGTCTTGGGAAGGTGATTCAAAATATTCTACTAATTTTCCTTCCTTCAACACTTTTACTAAAATTTTACACATGTGTAAAATTTAAGTATGAAGACAAGGAAAGTACATGAATGCTATTCATTTCACAAAAGAATGTCCTTGTATTCTTCATTTTTTGAATATACAATTGATATTTACAAAAGTATGAAATGAATGGAAAAATGTTGGAAATGGAAAATCTCACACAAGCCATGAGTCTACCACTATCTTTCATATATATTAAGAACAAGAAAAATACAACATAGGAAGATAGAGTTAGAGGTAACCAGTCATTGCCTTTTTAGTGTTTGACTAGTTATATGATCTTGGATGACGCTCCTTGTACAGCCCTCGATCTGGTAGATTTTGATCTTCATTCTCCTGCACGAGAAAATAAAATGGAGTTAGATCTCAAAAAGATCTAAGAAATGAATGATTACCTACAACTATGTACCCACGCATGATATATATTTCCCATTCCAAATACACATCAAAAATAGTAAAGTGTATTCTAAAGTGTACAAGCATGTTGATTTCACAAGCAACAAGTGCAAATCATAAAAGGATAGTTTATGAGCATCATGAACCTATGCTCAAACCTCATGAAATACAATTTCAAACATCATCAAAAATCAAAGTACCCAACAATCAAGAGATTGTTATTTCAACATGCAAAGATAGTGAGTTATTTAGTTGAACTTCAACATCTAAAGTTAGATAAGAAGATTATGAAAGAATCTAGAACAACAGTTCTTGTGACAATGTACAAAGAGAGTAGCAATGGCAATGAAATCCTCAATCCAAATGGAACTATTAAGGAATTTGCAAAAGAGATTCATCTATAACATGGCAAAAGAGAAAACATAACATTGTTGATAAAATGCTATAATACTCTTTACTAGTGAGGGTTTAAGAAGCAATAAACACCACTATGGAAAAGGTGCATAGGAGCTGAAAGTCATGATTTCATTCATAGCAAAACTCCAGAAAGTAAGAAATGGAACACAAAGACAAGATGACTATGACATTTCCTTCTATAATAAGAAACAACCTATGCAATCATCATTATCACTGCTATAACTCACACAATGTCCAAATCAACAGATAAATTGATAATACAATTTTCAATATGGAAACACACAACCACAAGTATTAAGTGGCCTGAGTTTTCATGTGCAAGTTGGTGAAACAATTGCTCTTATGGGGCCATCAGGAGGTGGAAAGACAACTCTTTCCAACTTATTACTTTGCCTTTATGATCCTATTGAACTACATACTTGAGGATGATCATGATATAAGAAACATCAATTTGAAAAGTCTAAGGCAATGCATAGAATTAGTTCCACAAGAAAAAGTTCTTTTTGCTGCAAGTATTGCAAAGAATATTGGTTATGGAAACATGCCTAACACAATTGACATGAAGAAGGTTGAACAAGCTGCAAAATTAGCAAATGTTGATGGATTTATTAGAAGCCTTCTGAAAGAATATGACATAGATGTTGGTCAATGTGTCTCTTGTTTGAGTGGAGAGCAACTAGTTTAAGATTCCAGTTACAAGACAAAGAACTAGAGACTCGGGAGATGAAAATAAATTTGCACAAACTTAGCTCTACATTAAGATAGAGTGATGCTCAAAGGGAGGAATTAGAGAAGAAATTAGCTTAGGTACTCACAAACATCCAAACAATCTGAATTTTGTTTCATCCCAGCTAGAGGGACATTTTGCATCAAAATAGCTACAAAACAAGCATCTGTTGTTGACATGTCAAACACGTGGAATGGGAATTTTCCTTTTTGACACAGAAGTTGGTCAATGTGGCTCTTGTTTGAGTGGAGAGCAACTAGTTTAAGATGCCAGTTATAAGACAAAGAACTAGAGACTTGGGAGATGAAAATAAATTTGCGCAAACTTAGCTCTAGATTAAGACAAAGTAATGCTCAAAGGGAGGAATTATAGAAGAAATTAGCTTAGGTACTCACACACACCCAAAAAATCTGAATTTTGTTTCATCCCAACTAGAGGGACATTTTGCATCAAAATAATTGCAAAACAAGCATCTATCATTGACATGTCAAACACATGGAATGTGAATTTTCCTTTATGATTTATAATTCCCTGATGTATAGCTTTCCACCCATCAATGAGATTGACATGTTAGAGCAGGAAGATATGAACACCTCAAGTGATGAACAATCAGATGCTAAAGGTTGTTGCACATGTAGTCGTGTCTCAGGCTGTAGGACTATGAGGTGTGGATGCAAGCTTAATAAGTGTGCAAATAGGGAAAATATGGAGATGGAAGTGGAGACATTAACTATGAATGATATGGAAGTAACAGAACCTGTGGAGATTCTTGGAATGAGCAAGGTGCACCAACAAAACCATGGGAAGGATGAGATCAAGAGGGTTGACAACAACATTGGACATGGCTCAACTGAAACCAAGGCTCTTGTTGTGCATGGAGCATCATTGCTAGAGAATGCATTAAAAGAATCACTTTCAAGGCAGAGATTCTTTCTCCAAGTGCATTGGAAAGTTGGATTCATGAGCAACATGACATCAAAGAATGTTTCTCCTAGAGATTTAAAAAATAATCAATAATAATTATACAACTTCAAAAAAATGATAGTTGAGGCATCTATCATCCACCCTTCAAAATGTATAGCAAGGTTGTTGCTAGCAAAAGAGAAATATTAAAAAAAAACCCAAAAATAACAATAAAACCAATATGTAAATTAATAGATAAGGGTTTGTCAAGAGAGCCTTGCATTTTAAATAGCAGCAATGGAACCCAGCTAAATTTTTTTATTTTATTAACAAGTGAATCCATGAAATGAATACTCATAGCTAGCGAAAGCAAAATTCAAAGCTCTAGCAAATGCATCAATGGAGGCTTTAAATTTTTATTACTTTCCATCATTGAAAACAACAATGTTCTAGTGGTGGCTTCAAAGTTTTGTCATCCTCAAAGACCAAGGAGCTTAGAAAATATGCATGGCTACCACAAAACCAAGAAACCCTTGATTCCAGCTCTAGTAAATCAACAATGGCAGCCAAAACAAGACCAGTGACAACCTTCATTTCCCTCTTGACACTTCTAGACTATTCTTGCAAACTAAGTAATGTTTAGGGTTACAAAACCTTATGATGCCCTTTTCCACATTTCATATACATTTTGAGGTCCACGGGGTGGGGGGGCGTTGGGGGTTTGTGTGGGATTTTTAATCCTTTTTCACATATTTATATTTGTATTATGTTTTCAAATATTTATATTTGTAAGGGGTTTTTTGTTAAGTTGTTTCTTTTTGCATAATTATTTTTGTAAAGAGAACAATATTTAAATGATAATATTATGAGTCATTTAACATTTGTTTTCTATTTTAAATGCAAAAGAAAGTTTGGAATTTATATTCATGTCATGATCATTATTGTAGAAATCAATTTAGAAACATATGGAGGCAATATAGGGCTTTTGAGGTCGAATGTGACTTCATCCTGGCAGTTAAATAGCCTTTATTGACTGGTAGAGCATTTTTATGGTCTTTTTGAGTGAGTCATGGGGTCTATTATGAAGTAGTGGGACATTCTTAGGGATAGGACTTAATTTCATGAGTCTTTAAGTCCTCTTTTTTATGCTATATTTCTGGATTCAACCCAGGGGGTTGGGTTTGTATTTAGTGATTTTTTGAACTTGTTTGAAGCAGTTTTGATTATGCATAGAAGTTTTGTGATTCTTTTCTAAGTCATGGACTTTATTTGTAGAATTTGTAATTCAATTTTTGAAATTCAATACAGGTGACAGCATTTGTCTTCATGTTATTTTGGTGTTAAATTGAACCTCCTTTCTTCCTGTAGTTTTATATGTGATGTTAGAATGATTTGATAGAGTAATCTATGAATTATTATTATTCCTTGCTATTTTGTCTCATTCTAGCATCTGGTTGTAGGAAAGTAAGTTTATCTACAGGTTGTAATTTGTGTTCTTAAAGGTGAAATTGGTTCATTCTTTGAACCTTATTACAAATTATTTATGCAGATCTTTACAGAAAGAAGCGTTTTTCATGTACTCCAAGTACTTATCTAATCCTTCTCTGTTAAGTGTGTTTGAGTTTTCATCATCATTTTGGTGTATCACCATCTCCTAGTTTAGGCTGTAGGTTTAGGTTCATTTTCAGTAATTTCTTTCCTTTTCCCTGAGTTGAAGTTAGGATCTTGAAAATATTACTAAATATCCAATAAGAGCCAGCCTAGAATCTGAAGGTCTCATTTCATTTGCATTTCCCACGAAGTGAAGTGATTCCCATGTTAAGTTAGAATTACTGAACTTTCAAAATTTAGTATTGCATGCAAATTCTGATACTTAATAGTTTTGGCATGCTCGGTGGGACACATAGGTCATAGTCTCATAGTTCTTGCTGGGTTTTATATGCATCCAGTAGGTTACAAACCTTTGAGAGGTCATTATTTTGCATATCTAGTGACTCAAAGATCATATCGACTGGTTTTAAGTAGATTTAGTGCTTAAAATGGATTACCATCGTCCATTTCATGAAATTCTTCCTCCATTCTCTGAATTTCAATCATCTCAAAATGGTTGTATTGTTGGTTTCATGCCAGAATTCGAAGAACAACATTCATCTTATACTCACCACCCACCCACCCTTGGTGAAGGATTTTGAAAGCATCAACATGCATACCAACAACCTAATGAAGAGATGCATCACTTAGAAGAGCAACACAAATTTGATATGTAGCAACAAGAGCCTAGTTTTCAAGCTCATACCCAATAGCAAGAGATGTTGGTTATTCAAGAGAAACATCATAAAGAGATGGGAGAGAAAAGAAAATACTATGAAGAGCTTTTGGAAACATAGAAAAACATATGCAAGCACAAGCAAAGGAGCAATTTGATGCCAAATGGAAGTAGTACAAAGAGGTCATTATAGGATAGCAAAAAATTCATGCAACCCTTACAAGTAATCTCGCAACATTGTAGAAAGTTTATGAGGAGGAAATGATAAAGGTCACTGGTGCTATAGTTGGAAAAGAAGAATATTTTCAAAGAACATTAAGAGTTCATGAAGAATTTCATGATAAAAGGCTAGAGGAGTATAGTGAGAAAATGGAAATCCTGGTTGATGAATCCATGAAGAACAAAGAGGCTTAGACTCATCATGAAGAAGTACTTGCTCAACAAATTTGAGAGAAGGAGGAGCAAATGAGGTTTTTACTTACACAAGTACAAGGGCTAGGGGCTCAACCTTTTCATGTTCATCCTATGAGTGAAGAAGTTCCTAACCTTGTTATTCCAAGTTTTAAGGTAGAAACTTCTTCTCAATCCCCAACTCAGTTTTTGAAGCCAAGGATTCCATCTTTCAAGGCTTATAGTTTAGCTAACCCAATACAACATCCCCTAAAAGAACCCTTGATTGAGCATAGACAACCAAGCCATTTTTTTAGTTCCCCTATTCAATCATGTCAACAACCTGTTAGTAATCGAGATGTTCATCAAACTTGTTAGTTTGCATGGACCAGGTATCCTAGTTATGAAATTCCAAATCTTGTCAAGGATGCCCCATGTGAGCCAATCCAAAGTGAAGAGACTGAAGATGAGGTCATTATAGCTCATTCTAAACTACAGAGTGTAGAAATAACTATGGAAGCCTAGTTGGAACAACGAGTTTCTAAACAACAAGATGAAGAAACTTCATTAGTTGTAGGAAAAGACATGGGTAAAGAAACCATTATGTGTTTCTTTGATGAGTTACCCTTATTTATAGAGCAAGAGAGGAGTATTGATGTTCAAGACATATTCATCCAAGCTTTGCAACAGAAGGACATAAATGATGAAGTTATACTTGATAAAGTACCCACTCAAGATATGGAAGATGGTGAGGTTCTAGGAGAGGAGTGTTTTGATAGCATTATCAAATATTTATGTGAAAATCTTGCTGTTGAAATTTCAAGTTGTGAGCCTATTAACGAAAGCCCTATATTGGAAAATACTCTTCTTGAAGATTTTCTACCTAAGTTCAAATTTGAGCTTATTGTCAAGAACGTTCTACAGGCTGATAGATTAGAGAAGATATTGAATGTTTTGAAAAAAGATGGTGAGCCTCTAACTCAAGAGGAAGAGATGAAATGGCAAGCAATTATGCAGAGGGGTCATGATGTGCTACAACGAGGAGCCAACAGGATGAGTGCAAAGTTTTTTATTTCTAGAAGCTGCCCCATCAGGCACTTAGCAAGAATGGAGGCAAAAAATGAAGGACTAATCAAGCAAGACATTGAACATGATCCTCCATTAAAAGATGAAGTTGAGGATGCATTTGCAGCTAAGTTGGACCAGTTTCAACACATTCCTACATTCATGAGTAGTCATACAATTGATCAATTAAAGAGGTGCGTGCATTTGCATCTATCATTCTATACATAGTGCACAAACCACTTTGTTATCTGTGTGTCTTTCATGTATTCTCTATTGCCTTTGAGTGTGGATTTTATTGCACATTGAGAAGGAAAGGCAAATATTTCTCAGAACCTATGAATGGATTTGTTTGACCAAGCTTCTATATTGGTTAGACTAGGGTGGGCTAGGTGTTTCATTGTTTTTCCTAAGTGTTGTCAAAGCACATGTCAGTTTTTTTTTTCTGTCCTAGGTTAGTTGTTAGTCTTGTTTTGTAGTTTTAGGTAGGTCAAGTTGCTGGTTTGTGTTGTCAAGCTTCATATTTTTCCCATCCCATTCATGCTCGCATCAATACATGTGTTTGAATGTCTACACATACTTAGTATATACATGCATACACATATACATAATGTTGTAGCTACTCAAAGTCCTGCTGCCAACCTTACATACATGCATATCCACATTTCCACTATTCACATGCATCCATTCAAATCCATGCATTCATCCACACATAATTGAGATGATCAAATGATGAAGGATTTGGCTTCAAAGCTACTACTTGAGTTCGATCATGGATATCTGTCAACCTAATAAAAGCTCTATGAAGCTCATGTACATGCATTCAAAACTAAACCAACAACTTTAGAAGTCACTTTTTGTTAGTTCTAGATGCTAGGGATGCATAATTTCAGACTCCATGCCCAATGAATAAGAACAAACTGGTCAAATGTCTAGCCGATAGACATACAACAAAAGTCACCAAAAATGTTACTAAAATTTTACATTATTAAAATTTAAGTGTGAAGACAAGGAAAGTTCAAAAATGCCATTCATTTCACAAAAGAATGTCCTTGTATTCTTCATTTTTTGAATATACAACTAATATTTGCAAAAGTATGAAATGAATGGAAAAATGCTGGAAATGAAAAATCTCACACAAGTCGTGAATCTAACTATTGTCTTTCATACATATTGAGAACAAGAAAAATACAACACAGGAAGATAGAGTTAGAGGTAACCAGTCATTTCCTTTTTAGCATTTGATTGGTTATATGATCTTCGATGATGCTCCTTGTACAACCCTCGATTTGGTAGATTCTAGTCTCCATTCTTGTGCATGAGGAAACAAAATGGAGTTAGATCTCGAAAAGATCTAAGAAATGATTGATTACCCGCAACTATGTACCCACACATGCTATATATTTCCCATTCCAAATACCTATAAAAAATAGTAAATTGTATTCTAAAGTGGATTTCACAAGCAATAGGTGCAAATCATAGAAGGATAGTTTATAAGTGTCATGAGCCCATGCTTGAACCTCATGAAATACAGTTTCAAACATCATCAAAAATTAGAGTGCCCAATAGTCAGGAGATTGTTATTTCAGCATGCAAAGATAGTGAATTATTTAGATGAACTTCAACATCTAAAGTTAGATAAGCAGATTATGAAAGAATCTAGAATAATAGTTCTTCCAAAAATTTATACAGAGAGTAGCAATGCCAATGAAATCCTCAATGCAAATGGAACTATTAAGGAATTTGCAAAAGAAATTCATCTATAACATGGAAAAAGAGAAAACATAACATTTCTGATAAAATGTTGTAATACTCTTTGCTAGTGAGGGTTTAAGAAGCAATAAACACCACTATGGAAAAGGTGCATAGGAGTTGAAAGTCATGATTTCATTCATAGCAAAACTCTAGGAAGTAAGAAATGGAACACAAAGACAAGATGACTATGACATTTCCTTCTGTAATAAGAAATAGCCTATGCAATCATCATTATCACTATTGTAACTCACACAATGTCCAAATCAACAGATAAATTAATAATATATTTTTCAATATGGCAACACACAACCACAAGTATTAAGTGGCCTGAGTTTTCATGTGCGAGTTGGTGAAACAATTGCTCTTACAGGGCCATCGGCAGGGGGAAAGAAAACTCTTGCTAACTTATTACTTCACCTTTATGATCCTATAGAACTGCATACTTGTGGATGATCATGATATAAGAAACATCAGTTTGAAAAGTCTAACGAAATGCATAGAATTAGTTCTACAGGAAAATGTTCTTTTTGCTTGAATTATTGTAGAGAATATTGGTATGGAAACATGCCTAACACAATTGACACGACGAAGGTTGAACAAAATACAAAATTAGAAAATGCTGATAAATTTATTAGAAACCTTCCAAAAGAATATGGCACAAATGTTGGTCAACATGGCTCTTTTTTGAGTGGAAAGTAGCTAGTTTAAGATGCCAATTACAAGACAAAGAACTAGAGACTTAGGAGATGAAAATAAATTTGCACAAACTTAGCTTTGCATTAAGACAGAGTGATTCTCAAAGGGAGGAATTAGAGAATAAATTAGCTTAGGTACTCACAAACATCCAAATAATCTAAATTTTGTTTCATCCCAACCAGAGGGATGTTTTGCATCAAAACAGTCACAAAACAAGGATCTATTGTTGACATGTCAAACACGTGGAATGAGAATTTTCCTTTATGATTTATGCAAGGCTTCACGCATTTCCCTAATGTATAGCTTTCCACCCATCAATGAGATTGACATGTTAGAGCGGGAAGATATGAACACCTCAAGTGATGAACAATCAAATGCTAAGGGTTGATGTCTTAGGTTGTAAGACTATGTAGTGTGGATGCAAGCTTAAAAAGTGTGCAAATTGGGAAAATATAGAGATGGAAGTGGAGCCATTGACTATGAATGGTATGAAAGTAATAGAACTTGTGGAGATTCTTGGAATGAGCAAGGTGCACCAACAAAACCATGGGAAGGATGAGATCAAGAGGGCTAACAACAACATTGGAGATGGCTTGACTGAAACCAAGGCTCTTGTTGTGCATGGAGCAGCATTGCTAGAGAATCACTTTCAAGGCAGAGATTGTTTCTCCAAGTGCATTGGAAAGTTGAATTCGTGAGCAATATGACATCAAAGAATGTTTCTCCTGGAGATTTAAAAAATAATTGATAATAATTATACAACTTCAAGAAAATGATAGTAGAGGCATCTATCATCCACCCTTCAAAACATATAGCAAGGTTGCTACTAGAAAAAGAGAAATATATAAAAAAACCCAAAAATAGCAATAAAACCAATATGGAAATTAATAGATAAGGGTTTGTCAAGAGAGCCTTGCATTTTAAAAAGCAGCAATGGAACCCAGCTAATTTTTTTATTTTTATTAACAAGTGAATCCATGAAATAAATACTCATAGCTAGCAAAATCAAAATTTGAAGCTCCAGCAAATGCATCAATGGCAGCTTCAAATTTTTATTGCTTTCCATCATTGAAATAGCAATGTTCTAGTGGCAGCTTCAAAGTTTTGTCATCCTCAAAGACCAGCGAGCTTAGCAAATATGCATGGCGGCCACAAAACCAAGAAACCCTCAATTCCAGCTCCAACTAATCAACAATGGCAGACAAAACAAAACTAGTGACAACCTCGTTTTCCTCTAAACACTTCTAGACTATTCTTGCAAAATGAGTAATGTTTAGGGTTACAAAACCTTATTATGCCCTTTTCCACATTTCATATACATTTTGAAGTCCGCAAAGGGGGCGGGGGCGGGGTGGGGGGTTGGTTTGTGTGGGATTTGTAATCTGTCTTCAGATATTTATATTTGTATTGTGTTTTCAAATATTTATATTTGTAAGGGGGTTTTTGTTAGGTTATTTCTTCTTGCATAATTATTTTTGTAAAGAGAACAATATTTAAATGATAATCTTATGAGTCATTTAATATTTTTTTTTTCTATTTTAAATGTAAAAGAAAGGTGGGCATTATATTCATGTCATGATCTTTATGGGAGAAATCAATTTAGAAACATATGGAGGGAATATAGGGCTTTTGAGGTCGAATGTTACTTCATCCTAGTAGTTAAATAGCCTTAATTCACTGGTAGAGCATTTTTAGGGCCTTTTTGAATAAGTCATGGGGTTCATTATGAAGTAGTGGGACTTTCTCAGGGATAGGACTTAATTGCATGAGTCTTTAAGTGCTCTTTTTTATGCTATCTTTCTAGATTCGATCTAGGGGGATGAGTTTGTATTTAGTGAGTTTTTGAACTCATTTGAAGTTGTTCTGATTATGCATAGAAGTTTTGTGATTCTTTTTTGAGTCCTGGACTTTATTTGTAGAATTTGTAATTCAGTTTTGGAAATTCAATACAAGTGACAACATTTGTGTTCACGTTATTTTGGTGTCAATTTGAACCTCCTTTCTTCTTACAATTTTGTGTGTGATGTTAGAATGATTTGATAGAATAATCTATGAATTGTCATTATTCCTTTCTATTTTTTCTCATTCTAGCACCTGGTTGTAGGAAAGTAAGTCTCTCTGCAGGTTGTAATTTGTGTTCTTAAAGGTGAAATTGGTTCATTCTTCAAACCTTATTACAAATTATTTATGCAGATCTTTACAGAAAGAAGTGCATGTACTCCAAGTAGCTATCTAATCCTTCTCTATTAAGTGTGTTTGAGTTTTCATCATCATTTTGGTGTATCACCATCTCCTAGTTCAGGTTATTGGTTTAGGTTCATTTTCAACAATTTCTTCCCTTTTCCTTGAGTTTAAGTTAGGATCTTAGAAATATCATTGAATATCTAATAAGAGACAGCCTAGAATTTGGAGGTCTCATTTCATTTGCATGTCCCACGAAGTGAAGTGATTCCCATGTTAAGTTAGAATTATTGAACTTTCAAAATTCATTATTGGGTGCAAATTCTGATACTTAACAAACACTTCATCAGTCACCATTTGTTTTGGTTTTGTCTCTTGTGGTGGTTCCTTCTAAACCTGTTCCTATTCTGAACTCTGGACTGGAGCAGTAACCGAGCCTTTACCTACCACCATGACTTGTGGTGGAGATAGGGGAGTAAGATCAAGATCTTGTGAATCTGATGACATTTATTTCCAGTCTTCATGTTGAGGTTCACCTGTAGAGGTATCCCTAATCTTGTCTCACACTAGCTTTGTTCCCATGGGCATAAAATCAGAATTTGACATTTTGAAAATGTCATTTCTTTCTTCACTCTACTCATCCACCCACTATTGTACTTCATCTTCTGAAGAAGAGACTTCCATGGATTCTACTTGGGTAGATGGTGATGTCATGGTGGTACTCCTTCTTTGTTATTCAATAGCTCTACCTAGTCGAGTTCTTCTTTGCAGGGGCACTTGTTCCTCTTCATCTTTCTCTTCTTCTCCTCTCTCTTCTCCCTTTGGAATGGTTTCGAGAATAGATGGGAAATGTGCCATTCTCTTAGTCATGCTTTGCCTCTTCTTCATTTGGATCTTAATCCTCTTTTGTTTCGTAGAGGCAGAAGGGGATGTTGGCTCTTCTTGTGCAGGAGGAATGGAAACCTGCTGAATGTCTCCCTCTTTTGAATGACTGGACACAAAGGGAGGCAATTGAGGGTCATGTTGGACTTGAACAACTCTAGTATCCTTAGACCCTTGTACACTCTCTTCTTGCTAATGGGGAGGTGCTTGTGCTTTAGCTTCTCCTATTTTGACTCTTTGGGGAGAGGTCTTCTTCCTTTTGTTCTTTCCTTTCCTCTCAAGAGGGTGATAGTATCCAATTGGGTGGTCAAGTTGGTATATTTTTCCTAGCTTGATGGGAGACTGGGCCGCAAATGTAGGAATTGTAACTTTCTTCCCTCTACCTTTCTTTGGGTGGGCTTGTGTGCGAAAGATCACGATGTCAAGTATTGGACCAAGTTGAAAAGGCTTCTTGATCCAATCTTATTTCATTCTAACAACATGCCTCACTCGATGATTAATATCGTCACCCTCCTCCATGTTAACCTCGGCATTTATGATGGGTATCTCCCCTATTTTGTCCAAGTTGAATAGGGGGTCCAGCAGCTCCCTAGAATGTTGTTGCCTTGTTTCCTTTAGAATATTTAGTTTGAGGGCCTTTTTTACCAAATACAAAGTCATCCTACAATAGTCCCTTATATGGACATCATATTCATTTGTTGCGTTCATCCAATGGTCTTCAATGGCATCTTCATGGTGGAACTCCTTACCTGCTAGACTCTCCACTCTCCCAATATTATCAAAATAGGGCCTAGGGGAATTGTACTCCTTGAGGGGATAATTCTCCCATTGCTAGTCAAAAGATAGAATATCTTGTTTCTGCTTTACCTGATATGGTCCAATGACTTGGGGCCATGCCCAACATGGTCTTCTTTGCTTCCTGACCCTGTCATAGGCAGACTCAATCTGCCATGCAATCTCCAACAAAACTAGTTTATCACTTGGATATCTGGGGAGCTTCTTAGGGTTAACAAAAGTAGCAGCTACCCATAGATACATGAATATCTTAAACTGGATGTAATAGGGTCATCGGAGAGCTATTATCTATGCTATTGCCTAGTCAGATAAACTCTTTGCATAATCACCCTCTATGAATTGGACGACCACGAAAATGAATGCATCATTCATGATTATGTATTCCTTGTTTTGTGCTGAGAGTTTCTTCCTCACCAGTTGAGGGTAGAAAATGTAGGGCTAGGCATTAGGATCCTACATATTGCCTCTTTTGTAGTCTGGGGTAATTTTTGGTCCTTGCTACTAGCAAATATACCATGTAAGAAGTCATATAGAACTTCTTCTTGTCTTTGACTACCCCCAATTGCTCACACAAGTTTTCACTTAATGTAGTGGCCCAACCCAGTGGCATCTTTGCTATCTTGATTGTTTCAATGAAATTGACCATGAAAGCACTAAGGTGGCCAATTGTTGGTAGACCCATGACTCTGCCTAGAAGAATGATAGAATAGCCAATATCATCCTTCATGTATCCCCTAGTCATGTCCACCTTTCCTATTATCCTACCCTAAGGAGTCTTCTCAATGAGGTAAGATGATTGAATGATTTATGTCACTTCTTTTAGGTGTTCCCTATACCACCTCTCTGTTGCTTCATAGGTAAGTCTTATGAACTGATCCACCCTTGGGAGATGAAAGAACCTTTCAATATTGTCGGGTCATAGGTCCAGTACAACTTCTCTAGTTACAATCTTAACCACTCTCTCTTTAGGAACAAAGTGTTGAGCTAGTGTCATGATCAACTCTGCTGATTGCACTGATCTTGGATGCGAAGCTATGCTCACAACCTAGATTGGATCAAAGCGAAAACAAGAGCTAATCTCTCTATGGGTCTATTGCAGATTCTAAGGAACTCTCCCAAGTTAGTATGTCCCAAATCAATGTCTTTGATTTATGCATAGTCATCTTAGAACCTTGACTTCGATGGCATGCCTTGGGACTTGAACACAATGGGCGTAGGTGTCATTTTCTCTCCGGAGGTGGATGCCATTATATCTGCACGACACAAGTAAGACATTTATTAGTTCATAAAAACAAAATATTCAATTCCCAATAGTGAAAAATATTCAATTCCCATTCAATTATTTATCAATGAAAAGTGAAAATGAAGTGCACAATTTTGGAGCAAAAGTAGGTGAGCACAACACACCTTATTTTGTTAAACTTTTGTGCAATTTTGGTGTGCAAATGCACACCCAATGAGGTGCACAAATGTACACCAAAATATTTAGCGGAGTTGGTTTTTTATATCTATTCATTCATTTATTTTTCAATTTTATTTATATATATATTTAATCTTTTATATTTTTATATTTTTTCTAGGGTTTTAAAGTGGGAGGCATGATGCACACAAAGTGGCAGTGCGCGGGAGGCATAGTGCACATGGTTGGTTTGAGATGCACACATGTGTGGTGGAGAGCATAGTGTGGTGTGCATGTAGTGGAGTGAGGGCTTGGCATGGGTCACACGTTGCCCATGGCATAGAGGTGCATGCACAGTGGCGTGAGTCACGTGTTGTGGTGTACATTTTCTTTCTTGCGAGTGTAAGGGTTGGGGGTGCACGGCGGTGAAGGTCACATCCACAAGTGTGCATGACAAGGTGTACCGTAGTGAGGGTCACATCCATGGGTGTGCAGAGTGAACTACATAGTGGTGTACAAGCACGAGATGAAGGGTTCACAATACAAGGTGTGCAGTGCACACAACGGTGCAAATGAAGTGGTTTGGAGATGCAAACAGTGTGGGTGCACACGCGGTGGGAGGTGTGGTGCACAAGGGAGCCAAAGTAAAATGCGCACCTGTTTGAGGTGTGAAAGTGCAGCGAGGTGCCCACACGAAGGAAGCTCGAGTTGAAGGACGCAATTTTTCTTGTCATAGAGGCAAAAAAAAAAACAAAGTGAAAACATGATGAGGTTTTTGGAGGGAGGTTGGGGCTTATATAGCCCCACCCATCATCAGGGTTTGTGGTGTGCCCTTGTAATGGTGCACATGTGCACATCGTGCACCACCAAGGTTGATGTGCCCCCTGCACACCATGCCGGGTGTGCAGATGCACAAAATTTTATTTTATTATTTTTAATTTTTAATATTTCCAAATTTTATATTTTTAATGTCCTTTTCCAATTTTTTGATTTTTTGATTTTTTGGTTTTTTCAATTTTTACTTTTTCGACTCTTTAAATTTTCTTGGATCCTAAATTATGAGTCTGGGGATTCGAAAAAAGTAGGGGGTCCCCATTCCTAGTAGGGAATGGGGCATGTGTTTTGGAACCACAACAGGTTTGATTTGTTTTATGCTTTCCATAAAATGGGTAAAGATTAGTTTTCTGACAAGGGTTCAATTCATTTCCAAAAAGTGTAACTTTAGTTAAAGGTAAAGGTTCAATTTGGATTAAGGCATGGATTTATTTTTTGTTATTAAGTATGAACATAATAATGTTGATCTCTAAGCCTAAGTTTCCTATTAGTTCCCAATGCTTAGTCATTCTCTAGACAAAGTTGGTTGGTCATCACTGCGACCAAGCCATCTATAGAAGGCTGAATTACAAAGGACTTTTTAAATATATCATTACATGTTGAGCAAGTCAAAGGTTGTCGAGCGCCCCAGTAGAGACCAAGAAAGCATGCGTGCTGAGAAAAATAGTGGAGACCAAGCAATGTTGAGTTAAGTCATGCCAAGTGAGTCAATATATGTCAATCCTATAGAAGCTGAGAGACATCATGAATGTTATTTATGACCAAGTGGTAGAGCATTCAATTGCCAAGTAAACCAGTTTTGACATATGAGTTTGTAATGACACAAACACTTATGCAAATCACTTTAGCTGACTTCTAAGCAACAATTAAAGATTGTAGAGATAATTAAGGAGCATTACACATTTTGTTAAAAGGAATTAATCCTCAGAAAAGTAGATTAACAAATCAAAAAATAGAAGGGTGAAATGGAAATAGGATGAAATATGGATCATTGATTAAGATCCCTAAAATTAGTATGATGCAAATGAAAGTAAAATGAAATTGTGAAGAAGTGAACAATCTTAGAGTAGAGAAAGGAAGGCTAAGTCAGATAAGAAGATTAGAAAAAGAAACCTAGCAATGAAGATAAAAAAACATGTCAAATTAGATAAGGAGATTAGTTTTGAACACTGAAGAGAGGAAATTCGTAAACAAATTTAAGAGCAAACCAAAAGATTAGGTAGCAAGATTTTCTAACAAGTGAATCATGGCAAATCTTTTAACACAGTGGTTTTAACAAACCTTATTCAAATCTCCTAACAAAGTCCTTACTTCATTGTTAGTGTAAAATCCTTTAATCAAAGTGAGACCTAATAGTCTTGTAAAGCTTTTAACCAAGTAGACCCTTCACAAGGTGGATCATCAAAAGTGATCAAATTATAGCCTAACAAGTGAACTTTTTTGTTGCAGAATGTGGTGCCTCTCCCATTTGATTTATGTAAGTCATCTTGATGGATGCAACCTTGACGATCTTACCTTTTCATTGGTCTATGCCCTTGGGGTGATTTGATTGTGTTATTATATTAGCTAGATTAATTTATGCTTATGCCTAATTTTTTAGATTATGATGTGTTAGATGGTTTCACTGAGGTTTGTGCTAGTGGTTACCAAGAGTGATGTGGTATCATGATGTTATTTTGTGATTACCCTGAGATGTCAACAATGGTTACACTATGTATTATTTGTCCTACTGCACTTGACCAGGTTCCTATAGTAGTATATACTCATGTGTTTGACCATGCCGACTTATGTGTTTTAGTATCTTTTTATGTTTTTTAACAACCATTATTAATTCCATTATTAAATGCTTAAATAATTAGAATTGATTTATCCATGTTGGATTCATTAGTTTATTGTGTGACAGATAAGTAGATTGTCTTTTCAGCGATTTATGCAAAATGGGCTATTTAAATGATTATTTCAATAAAATTAATTAGATGCTTTATTTATGTGATTACATATAATTTTGCTTCATCTATTAAATATTGTGCATCCACACTTGATTGTATTTGTTTATTGTGTAGGACTTATATCCTTGACAGTGGTACATGGAGTTAGGGATTAAACCTTTCATGTTGAGCCAATATCAACCCTGTATGGGCAATGTATCTTTTATTATTACTATTTTAACCCTCTGGTAATTGGTAAATTTGGATTCATGATGCATTATAAGAATTGAGCTATAAGCATGTCTATGCATTCAGGATTCCTCAATTGTTGTGAAAAGGATTAAATTAATGCTTTAATGGCTTAAGGGGATTTTATTTAATTGATTTAATTTATCGACAATTTTACCATAGTTGAATTCCATTTAATTAGAATTGCCCGAGTTTGTCTAGGTTAAAAAATGATTTAATTAAGTGAGACAATTATTTTCCTATTTCACTTTTGAAGTGAATATATATCCCAAAAAGTGAGTTCTTTCTCACTTCTCACTTTTAAAACTTGATTTTGAGAGTAAATCCCAAAATCTTCTTAATGAGGAATAATTGTTTTTCTCATTGTGGGAGTTGCGGGCATGGAATTGGTGTGAGGTTGATCTCATTGGATCCAGCTTGGGGAGACCTTGATTTGTCGAGATTTTTGGCAGTTTTAGCAAAGCAATTATTTTATCGTGAGCATTCTCATATTTTCCCTTTTGGCTGCTAGGTAGGCCTCTCCCATTTATAGGTTTCAAATCTCTTTTAGAGTTTTTTTAAATTTATTTTTATGGTAGTTTACTAGGAGCCAGAGAACTAGCGTTCCCCTCCATTCCTATATGTTGGCTCTACCTGGTTGGGTGGGTACAGGAATTTGATTGCCTCTTCACTTAGGGTTTTGGGTTTTTAGACTGTTACACTGATCATTTTTGCATATGGACTCTAAACCCAAATTTTATTTTATTTTGGATCTTTTATACCCAATTGTAAAAAAGGGTTCTAATTTCATTGATTTTTGTCAACATTGAATTTTGGGTATTTTTTACTTCACCTTGATTTGTGTGCCACCCAATTTTCTTGGGTGTTTCTTAGAACTAGTGTTAGTTGTGGATTTAGATTATCCATGACAATTCCAATCAAGCCATAGATGTATTGTACTTGCATTGGGATTCATGTTGAATTCGTACTCTCAACAATGTGCCTGGTTGAGTGAGATTGTACTTGTTTCTTTTGTTGCAATTCTCATATCCGACCCTTGCATTAGTTCCATTTATTAATTCATTTAGTTGGTTGTACCCACACATGAGAATGTGCTCATGTATTTGATGAGCTATTGTGAGACTAAACTCCTAGATTGTAATGTCCTCACTCCTTGGGACAATTTTACCGATAGAAATCATTAGCAACATAGACTATTAAGTCCATTTCTAGCAATATAATTCCAACTAGGAATGTCACTACTTGTACACATCCTCAAGGATTCCTTTAATCAAGCTTCCTAACCCCCTAGGAAGATCCCCTATGTCCCAAGGAATGATCCTTGATTACTTAGTCTTCCTCCTTGAAACTACCTTTCAAGTCAAGCTTCATAATCCTCTTAGAGGATCCTCCATGTTCCGTACGATGACCCTGGATTAGTTAGCCATCTTCTTAAAGGGTTACCCTTAAGGTCTATGAGATTTGTCTATCCAATCTTCTACCTTAATATCATAATCAACCATTAATCCTTGATATTAATAATCCCATATAAATATATTTATTTTTATGATCTTAGTTTATTAATACAACATGATCATTATTAATTATTAGGAATCCTAATTAATACCTTTAATATATTATAATATTTATTTTAATAATTATTTATCTCATAAGAAATTATACTAATATTTTATAACCAATTAATTATTCTTATAGTATCAAATATTTAATTATCACTTTTTGAATTAAAATTCATTTTCCAAATATTATTAATATAAAATAAATATATTTTGTAAACTTTCATATATGAGTTCACACACACACACACACACATAATAATATCAAGAAAATTGTATATTAAAAACTCACTTAACAAATAATAAATAAAGAAAATCTTTCTAATTAATTAAATGCACTTACCTTTTTACTGCATACCTTTCAAATTTTACTCCTAAAGTATTGGCTATTATTTCTCTTCCCTCCTTATTTGGTGGACCTCATTTTATTTATGCATTTCTTTATTAAATTTATTTCCCATACTTCTCAATTCTTTCCATTCCCAATTTATACGGGGTTGATTGCATTTTTTGTTTCATTATTTTCACTTCCTCTTTTTTCGATGTCATAATGTTATTTAAATACTTATATTTTTGTTTCATTATTTTCAATCCCTACTTTTTGGCATGTCATAATGTTATTTAAATACCATCGCTCTGTTGTTTTCAAAGTATGTGACTTTTGAGTGGTGTTTCTCATTAGTCCAAATATTAGTTTGTTATAAGTATCATTTTCTAGTTTATTATTTATTATTTTATATGTTTGTTAGTTGTTATGTTTGTTGTTATTTAATAATATGGAATTTAATCATTTAATAAATGTAGATTTAATATTGCTTATCTAATCAATTATTAATTATTAATATTAATTGGTAATATATTTAATTATTAGTTTAGTTTAATACTAATATTATTTATTTTTCTATTATATAAATTTATCAATCAATTAGCTATTTTTATTGAATGATTATTATTAGAGGGGATATTGCAGTCCTACCCTCCCAAAATAGCTTGTCCTCAAGTAATTACAATTTTGATTTGATATGTTAGATCGTAATGGATCCTTAGATTTCGTTATTACAACTTGTTGAATTCCTAAGATTGAATTTGACAATATAACCAAGTGTTACATGATAAATTGATAAGTGCACTCAATGAGTGAGTTGGCATTGTATGATAGATTCATGCTTGATGATGAATGGTATCGCATGATTGATCTTTATAGTATTGATATGTTTTCCTTGATGATTCATTTAATGAAATATATAGGTTAGCATATCGAGATCAGGTCCTTTTTTGTTTCATACATTACCTCCTTAAGAGGATGAAAATCTCAATGTCGCAAGGTGCTAGATACCTATCTACAAGTAGGCTCCCTCAAGGCATTGGGACTACATGTTCATACCCATCGATGATTTCTTCTCAAGCTAGATACGTCAATAGAATTTGATAAACTGTAGCCAACACCAAAATTAAAAGATCACACAACCAAAAACAACACAATAAACCTTTGGCTCAATCACAATCTCATGAACAAAATTCACAAAACAATGACACATATAGGCAAGAATGACTACACTCCAAATGCAAGCACCAAAAGCATAATTTTATTGCATTATAATGGTGGCCCCAATTACATATTACAATGGAATATTTATAAGAAATCATCTCCTCAATTTGTGTTGAGAGTGAGAGATATTCTTCATGCAATAAAATGCTTTTAATCAATAAAGAAAATTAATTATATACAAGCTAACAATTTAACTGTTGCTTACTAGGACTCCATCCATATATTATTCATTAATTGGATGCATGAGCCTTTACATGTTAGAAACAAAGAAATATGAGAGGTAAAAGAATGAGGAAGCCATCAGTCAAAGTGGAAGTATCTAGAAGTGCCAAATTGAAACCTAAACATTCACTTGGCATTTGTCAGAGTTAAACTACCGTCAGAATGCATTTTCGATGCATGGAAACCTCTAGTTTTGCAACTAGCACTTAACGATCAGTGCACCTTTGGAAAAGTGCACCTGCGCACCTACAGAGATGCAGATCTACACACCTATGAACTTGCGCAGCTTGACAGGGTCCAAAATCTCAAAATTTTATTGAGTGTCAAAATTGAAATTCTGGCTTCTAGGTTTTGCTTCCCTTCATTCCAAAGCTATGTTTGGATGTTTGCCCTTGAATTTCTCTATAATCTCAGTAATTTTAGCCACATCTAGAAAATTTAAAGCCTCAATATTTTTCCTTGATCTTCTATCTATTATTTTCTACCTCAATTCAAGTGTCAACAAAATCCCCAAGTTTGGTATCCAATTCTAACAAGGCTTCTTCTATTCTAAAGGCTTGCTAGATGTCCTTATCATTAGTAGCTTCTTCAAAAATATTCTTAAAACTCTCTGCTACTACCTCTATAGGCAACAACATCTCCCATTCCTCATCTTCAAAAAATTTTAAGCATGCATCGTTATTGTGTCTCTCTACTTCCAAAATTCACTCTTGTGCTTGGTCCTAGGGCTGATGAATCTTTGCATGTAATGTTTCCATTACTTTATCACTATCCACTATTTTATCTATCCAATCATCAATCATGTCCAAATCTTCCCCTATATATACATCAATCAAAATTTGGTATCTTTGCCCCTTTATTGCTTGCAAAACTTGCAAGTCCTTACTCTAGGCCCTTATCTCATACATAATGTTGAAGCCCTACTTCAAAATTGCCACTTTTTATTCACATTCACTTGTGTAGCGTGCAATAACTTCAAGTTTCCCTAGATTATCAAAATGTCCTTCTCTTCAAAACTTTCCCACCACTATTGATAGGCTTTCAAAAATGGGTCTATATACATAGCTCCCCCTTCTCTATGTATAGTATTTAATGAATCCTCAAGGTGCTCTTGATCTAAGGGACCAACAACTTTGGCTAGATATCCTCTTAGGATTTTGTTTTGCCTTCAAAGTGTACGAAGTTCTTCCTCTTCCTATTCCATACTTCTAAAAACCTCCTTGATCCCCATAGTCACCACTAACCTAGTTGTATCCCATGTAGGCCTCTGAAGTATGACCTCTTTGATTTGATAATTTTTTGCACCAAGGCTTTCTCTACATGTGTTATCAGGAGGAATGACCACTTGTGCAAACAAATCCTTAGCCCTGGTACTATTGACAAATGCCAACAGTCTTGCTTCATGTGTAGAGGACTCAAGTTTGTTCAAGACCTCTACCAGTTTAAGGAGATCCTCCTCATTAGCATAGAATTGTGGCTTCTTGCTCCTCATTACTTCTTTTCGGAGCCACATTGGGACTCGTTCAGCAGAAGACCTACTTATTGAGGATGAAGGAGTATGTTCAGCTACCTCCTTTCCCTTATTGCTCCTCCTTGGAGTACTTTCCCTCTTTGAGGGCTCTTCTTCTATGACCTCTATTTCAGTAGAGCTTATAGCTTGCACCTTAGCGTCTTGGGAAGGTGATTCAAAATATTCTACCATTTTTCCCTCCTTCAACACTATTACTAAATTTTTGCACGTGTAAAATTTAAGTATGAAGAAAAGGTAAGTACATGAATGCTATTCATTTCACAAAAGAATGTCCTTGTATTCTTCATTTTTTGAATATACAACTGATATTTACAAAAGTATGAAATGAATGGAAAAATGTTGGAAATGAAAAATCTCATACAAGCCATGAGTTTAACTACTATCTTTCATATATATTGAGAAAAATGAAAATACAACACAGGAAGATAGTCACAGGTAACCAGTCATTGCCTTTTCAATGTTTGATTGGTTATAGGATCTTTGATGGCACTCCTTCTATAGCCCTCGATCTGGTAGATTCCAGTCTCCATTCTCCTTCATGAGAAAATAAAATGGAGTTAGATCTCAAAAAGATCTAAGCAATGACTAATTACCTACAACTATGTACCCACATATGCTATATATTTCCTATTTCGAATATATATCAAAAATAGTAAAGTGTATTCTAAAGTGTACAAGCATGTTGACGTCATAAGAAGTAGGTGCAAATCATAGAAGGATAGTTTATGAGTGTCATGAGCCTGTGCTCGAACCTCATGAAATACAATTTCAAACATTATCAAAAATTAGAGTACCCAATAGTCAGGAAATTGTTATTTCAACATGCAAAGATAGTGAGTTATTCAGATGAACTTCAGCATCTAACGTTAGATAATTCGATTCGGAAAGAATCTAGAATAACAGTTCTTGAAACAATGTATAGAAAGAGTAGCAATGGCAATGAAATCCTCAATGCAAATGGAACTATTAAGGAATTCGCAAAAGAGATTCATCTATAACATGGAAAAAGAGAAAACATAACATTGCTAATAAAATGTTGTAATACTCTTTACTAGTGAGGGTTTAAGAAGAAATAAACACCAATATGGAAAAGGTGCATAGGAGCTGAAAGTCATGATTTCATTCATAGAAAAACTCTAGGAAGTAAGAAATGGAACACAAAGAAAAGATGACTATGACATTTCCTTCTATAATAAGAAACAACCTATGCAATCATCATTGTCACTATTGTAACTCACACAATGTCCAAATCAACAGATAAATTAATAATACAATTTTCAATATGACAACACACAACCACAAGTATTGAGTGGTCTAAGTTTTCATGTGCGAGCTGGTGAAACAATTGGTCTTATGGGGCCATTAGGAGATGGAAAGATAACTCTTCCTAACTAATTACTTCACCTTTATGATTTTATTGAACTGCATACTTGTGGATGACCATGATATAAAAACATCAGTTTGAAAAGTCTGAGGCAATGCATAGAATTAGTTCCATAGGAAAAAGTTCTTTTTGCTAGAAGTATTGCAGAGAATATTGGTTATGGAAACATGCCTAACACAATTGACATGAGGAAGGTTGAACAAGCTGCAAAATTAGCAAATGCTGATGGATTTATTAGAAACCTTCTGAAAGAATATGACACAAATGCTAGTCAATGTGGCTCTTTTTTGAGTGGAGAGCAGCTAGTTTAAGATGCCAGTTACAAGACAAAGAACTAGAGACTCGGGAGATGGAAATAAATTTTCATAAACTTAGCTCTACATTAAGAGAGAGTGATGCTCAAAGGGAGGAATCAGAGAATAAATTAGCTTAGGTACTCACAAAAATCCAAACAATCTGAGTTTTGTTTCATCCCAACCAAAGGGACATTTTGCATCAAAATAACTGCAAAACAAGCATTTGTTGTTGATATGTCAAACACATAAAATAAGAAATTTCCTTTATGATTTACAAAAGACTTCACACTTTTCCTTGATGTATAGCTTTCCACCCATTAATGAGATTGGCATGTTAGAGCACGAAGATATGAACACCTCAAGTGATGAACAATCAGATGCTGAGGGTTGTTGCACATGTAGTCGTGCCTCAGGTTGTAAGACTATGAGGTGTGGATGCAAGCTTAATAAGTGTATAAATAGGGAAAATATGGAGATGGAAGTGGAGCCAGTGACTATGAATGATATGGAAGTAACAGAACTTGTGGAGATTCTTGGAACAAGCAAGGTGCAGCAACAAAACCATGGGAAGGATGAGATCAAGAGGGCTGACAACAACATTGGAGATGGCTCGACTGAAACCAAGGCTCTTGTTGTGCATGGAACATCATTGCTAGAGAATGCATTAAAAGAATCACTTTCAAGGTAGAGATTGTTTCTTCAAGTCCATTGGAAAGTTGGATTCTTGAGCAACATGACATCAAAGAATGTTTCTCCTAGAGATTTAAAAAATAATTGATAATAATTATACAACTTCAAGAAAATGATAGCTGAGGCATCTATCATCCACCCTTCAAAATGTATAGCAAGGTTTGTGCCAACAAAAGAGAAATATATTAAAAAAACCCAGAAACAACAATAAAACCAATATGGAAATTAATAGATAAGGATTTTTCAAGAGAGCCTTGCATTTCAAATAGCAACGATGGAACCCATCTAAAATTTGATATTTTACTAACAAGTGAATCCATGAAATAAATATTCACAGCTAGTGAAAGCAAAATTTGAAGCTCCAGCAAATGCATCAATGGCGGCTTCAAATTTTTCCTGCTTTCCATCATTGAAAACAACAATGTTCCAATGGTGGCTTCAAAGTTTTGTCATCCTCAAAGACTAGCGAGCTTAGCAAATATGCATGGTAGCCACAAAACCAAGAAATCCTCAATTCTAGCTCCAACACATCAACAATGGTAGCCAAAACAAAACCAGTGACAACCCTCATTTTCCTCTCAATACTTCTAGACTATTCTTGCAAAATGAGTAATGTATAGGGTTGTGAAACCTTATTATGCCCTTTTCCGCATTTCATATACATTTTGAAGTTCATAGGGGAGGGGGGGTTTGTGTGGGATTTTTAATCCCTTTTCACATATTTATATTTGTATTATGTTTTCAAATATTTATATTTGTAAGGGGGCTTTTTTTAAGTTATTTATTTTTGCATAATTATTTTTTTAAAGAGAACAATATTTAAATGATAATATTATGAGTCATTTAATATTTGTTTTCTATTTTAAATGCAAAAGGAAGGTGGGGCATTATATTCATGTCATGATCTTTATGGGAGAAATTAGTTTAGAAACATATGGAGGGAATATAGGGCTTTTGAGGTTGAATGTGACTTCATCTTGGTAATTAAATAGCCTTTATTGACTGGTAGAGCATTTTTAGGGCCTTTTTGAGTGAGTCATGGGGTTCATTATGAAGTAGTGGGACTTTCTTAGAGATATGACTTAATTTCATGAGTCTTTAAGTGCTCTTTTTAATGCTATATTTTTGGATTCGACCCAGGGGGTTGAGTTTGTATTTAGTGAGTTTTTGAACTCATTTAAAGTAGTTCTGATTATGCATAGAAGTTTTGTGATTCTTTTATGAGTCCTGGACTTTATTTGCAGAATTTGTAATTCAATTTTGTAAATTCAATATAGGTGACAACATTTGTGTTCATGTTATTTTAGTGTCAATTTGAACCTCCTTTCTTCTTGCAATTTTGTGTGTGATGTTAGAATGATTTGATAGAATAATTTGTGAATTGTCATTATTCCTTTCCATTCTATCTCATTCCAGCACCTAGTTGTAGGAAAGTAAGTCTATTTGTAGGTTGTAATTTGTGTTCTTAAAGGTAAAATTGGTTCATTCTTCAAACCTTATTACAAAATATTTATGCAGATATTTACAGAAAGAAGTGTTTTACATTTACTCCAAGTAGATATCTGATCCTTCTCTATTAAGTGTGTTTGAGTTTTCATCATCATTTTGGTGTATCACCATATCCTAGTTTAGGTTCATTTTCAACAATTTCTTCCCTTTTCCCTGAGTTTAAGTTAGGATCTTAGAAATATCACTGAATATCCAATAAGAGCTGGCCTAGAATCCAAAGGTCTCGTTTCATTTTCATGTCCCATGAAGTGAAGTGTTTCCCATGTTAAGTTAGAATTATTGAACTTTCAAAATTCAGTATTGGGTACAAATTTTGATACTTAATAGACTCTTCATCAGTCACCATTTGTTCTAGTTTTGTCTCTTGCGATGGTTCCTTCTAAACTTGTTCCTCTTTTGAACTCTGGGGTAGAGGAGTAACTAAGCCTTTACCTACCACCGTGACTTGTGGTGGAGATGGGGGAGTTAGATCGGCACCTTTTGAATTTGACAGCATCTACATCCAGTCATCTTGTTGAGGTTTACCTATAGAGGTATCCCTAATCTTGTCTAAGACTAGCTCTATTCCCATAGGCATAAAATTAGAATATGACATTTTGAAAATGTCATTTCCCTCTTCACTCTACTCATCCACCCATTGTTGTACTTCATCTTTCGAAGAAGAGACTTCCAAGGGTTCTACTTGGGCAAATGGTGATGTCACCATGGTACTCCTTCTTTGTTGTTCAGCGGCTCTACCTAGCCAAGTTCTTCCTTGTTGGCTCTTCTTCTCCTTCCTCTTCTCCCTTTGGAATGGTTTTAGGAACATATGGGAAATGTACCATTCTCTTTGTCATGCTTTGCCTCTTCTTCATTTGGATCTTAATCCTCTCTTTTTTTGTAGAGGCAAAAGGGGATGTTGGCTCTTCTTGTGGAGGAGGAATGAAACCTACTGACTCTCTCCCTCTTTCGAATGACTGGGCACAAAGGGAGGTAGTTAAGGGTCATCCTAGACTTGAGTAGCTCCAATATCCTCGAACCCTTGTACACTCTCTTCCTACTAATGGGGAGGTGCTTGTGCTTCAGCTTCTCCTGTTTTGACTCTTTGAGGACAGGTCTTCTTCCTTTTGTTCTTTGCTTTCCTCTCAAGAGGGTGATAATATCCAATTGGGTGGTCAAGTTGGTATATTTTTCTTGGCCTGATGGGAGATTGGGCTGCAAAGGTAGGAATTGTAACTTTCTTCCCTCTACCTTTCTCTGGGCAGGCTTGTGTGTGAAAGATCACAGTGCCATGTATTGGATCAAGTTGAAAAGGCTTCTTGATCTAATCCTTTGTCATTCTAACAACATGCCTCACCCGATGATTAATATCATCACCCTCGTCCATGTTAAACTCGACATCCATGATGGGTCTCTCCCCTATTTTGTTCGAGTTGAAAAGGGGGTCCAGAAGCTCCTTGGAATCTTGTTTCCTTATTTCCTTTGGAATGTTCAATTTGGGGACCTTTTCTACCAAATACAAAGTTATCCTACAATAGTCCCTTATATGGACATCATATTTGTTTGTTGTGTTCATCCAATGGTCTTCAATGGCATCTTCATGGTGGAACTCCTTGCTTGCCAGACTCTCCACTCTCTCGATATTATCAAAATAATTCCCCTAAGGGGATAATTCTCCCATTCCTAATCAAAAGACAAAATATCCTATTTCTACTTTACCTGATATGGTCCAATGACCAGGGGCCATGCTCAACATGGTCTTCTTTGCTTCCAAACCCTGTCATAGGCAGACTCAATCTATCGTGCAATCTCTAGCAAAACCAGTTTATCACTTGGATATCTAGGGAGCTTCTTAGGGTTAACAGAAGCACTAGCTACCCACAGATACGTGAATATCTTAAACTAGATGTAATAGGGCCCTCGAAGAGCTGTTATCTATGCTATTGCCTCATCAGATAACCTCTTTGCATAATCACCCTCTATGAATTGGATGACTATGAAAATGAATGCGTCATTCACGATTCTGTATTCCTTGCTTTGTGTTGAGAGTTTCTTCCTCGCCAGTTGAGGGTAGACAATGTAGGGCCAGGCATTAGGATCTTGCATATTGCCTCTTTTGTAGTTTGGGGTAATTGTGGCCCTTGCTACTAGCATATATACCATGTAAGAAGTCATATAGAACTTCTTCTTGTCTTTGACTACCCCCAATTGTTCACACAAGTTTTCACTTAATGTGGTGGCCCAGTCCAATGTCATCTTTGTCGTCTTGATTGCTTCAATGAAATTGACCATGAAAGCACTAAGGTGGCCAATTTCTGGTAGACCCATGACTCTGCCCAAAAGAATGATAGAATAGCCAATATCATCCTTCATGTATCCCCTAGTCATGTCCACCTTTCCTATTATCCTGCCCTATGGAGTTTTCTCAATGAGGTAAGATGATTGAATGATTTATGTCACTTCTTTCAAGTGTTCCCTATACCATCTCTCTATGAACTAATCCGCCCTTGGAAGATGAAAGACCCTTTCAATATTGTCAGGTCATAGGTCCAATACAACTTCTCCAATTACACTCTTAACCACTCTCTCTTTAGGAACAAAGTGTTGAGCTAGTGTCATGATCAACTCTGCTAATTGTACTCATCTTGGATGCGAAGCTACGCTCACCAACCCAGATTGGATCAAAGTGGATACAAGAGCTCATCTCTTTATGAGTTTGTTGTAGATTCTGAGGAACTCTCCCAAGTTAGTATGTCCCAAATAAATGTCTTTGATTTTTGCATAGTCATCCTAGAACCTCGACTTTAATAGCACACCTTGGGACTTGAACACAACGGGCTTAGGTGTCATTTTATTTTCGGAGGGGGATGCCATTATATTTGCATGACACGAGAAAGACATTTATTAGTTCATAAAAACAAAAGCCTAAAAATTAAAAGCGAAAAACATTTTATATTTATTCATTTATTCATTTTTTATTTTAGTTATATATATGTTTAATCTTTTTTTAAAATTTTTTTCTAGGGTTTTAAAGTGGGAGGTGCGATGCATGCGAAGTGGCAGTACATTGGAGGCGAGGTGCACAAGGTTGGTTTGAAATGCGTGCATGCACCGCGATAGGTGCAATGTGGTGCGCACGTGACAGAGTGAAGGCCCAACATGGGTTGCGCATTGCACGCGGCATAGAGGTGCATGCACAGTGGCATGGTCATAGCAGTGTGAGTTACACGTTGCGGTGCACATTTTCTCCAATGTGAGTGTAAGGGTTTGGGGGTGCATGAAGATGAAGGTCACATCCACAAGTGCGCACGACGAAGTGTGCCATGACAAGGGTCACATCTATGGCTATGCAGAGTGAACTGTGGAGTGGTGTACAAGCACATGGTGTAGGGTTCATAGCACAAGGTGTGTGATGGCATGATGCACATGGAACATAGTGCACATAGTAGCGCAAGTGAATTGGTTTGGAGATGTGAAAAGTGTGGGTGCATACGTTGTGGGAGGTGCGGTGTTCAAGGGAGCCAAAGTAAAATGCGCACTTGTTTAAGGTGCAAAAGTGCGATGAGGTGCGCACATGAAGGAAGCCCGAGGCGAAGGACATGGTTTTTCTCATCAAAGAGGCAACAAAAAAACAAAGTGAAAACATAGTGAGGTGTTGGGAGGGACGTTGGGGCTTATATAGCCCTGCCCACACTCGGGGTGCACAGTGCACCCTTGCGTTGGTGCACATGTGCGCATTGTACACCACCAAGGGTGATGCACCCCTCGTGCACCATGTCGGGTGCACGAGTGCATAAATTTTTATTTATTTTATTTTTATTTTTTAAAATTTTATTATTTTTTATATTTTTCCAAATTTTATATTTTTTATGTCCTTTTTTGATTTTTTGATTTTTTGGTTTTTTTGATTTTTCAATTTTTACTTTTCTGTCTCTTGCACTTTTCTCGGATCCTGAATTGTGAGACCGGGGATCCGAAAAACGTAGGAGATCCCTGTTCCTAGTAGGGAATGGGGTGTGTGCTGTGGAACCACAACAAGTTTGATTTGTTTTATGCTTTCCATAAAATGGGTAAAGATCAATTTTGTGACAAGGGTTCAATTCATTTTTTTAAAGTGTAACTTTAGTTAAAGGTAAAGGTTCAATTTGGATTAAGGCATGGATTTATTTTATGTTATTAAGCGTGAGCACAATAATGTTGATCTCTAAGCCTAAGTTTCCTATTAGTTCCCAACACTTAGTCATTCTATAGGAAAAGTTGGTTGGTCATCACTACAACCAAGCCATCTAGAGAAGGTTGAATTACAAAGGGCTTTTTTAATATATCATTACATGTTGAGCAAGTCAAAGGTTGTCGAGCACCCCAGTAGAGACCGAGCAAGCATGCATGCCAAGAAAAATAGTTGAGACCAAGCAATGTTGAGTTAACTCATGCCAAGTGAGTCAGTATATGTCAATCCTATAGAAGTTGAGAGACATCATGAATGTTATTATGACCGAGTGGTAGACCATTCAATTGCCAAGTAAACTAGTTTTGACATATGAGTTTGTAATGACACAAACACTTATGCAAATCACTTTGGCCAATTTCTATGCAACAATTAAAGATTGTAGAGATAATTAAGGAGAAAATTACACATTTTGTTAGAAGGCATTAATCCTAAGAAAAGTAGATTAACAAATCAAAAAATAGAAGGGTGAAATGGAAAAAGGATGAAATATAGATCATTGATTAAGATCCCTAAAATTAGTATGATGCAAATGAAAGTGAAATGAAATTGTGAAGAAGTGAATAATCTTAGAGTAGAGAAAGGAAGGCTAAGTCAAATAAGAAGATTAGAAAAATAAACCTAGCAATGAAGGAAAAAACATATCAAATTAGATAAGGAGATCAGTTTTGAACACTGCAGAGAGGAAATTAGTAAACAAATTGAAGAGCAAACCAAAGGATTAGGTACTAAGACATTTTAACAAGTGAATCAGGGCAGATCTTTTAACATAGTGGTTTTAACAAACCTTATTCAAATCTCCTAAAAAAGTCCTTACTTCATTGTTAGTGTAAAATCCTTTAATCAAAGTGAGACCTAACAGTCTTGTAAAGCTTTTAACCAAGCAAACCCCTCACAAGGTAGATCATCAAAAGCGATCAAATTATAGCCTAATAGGTGAACTTTGTTCTTGCAACATGTGGTGCCTCTCCTATTTTATTTATGTAAGTCATCTTGATGGATGCAACCTTGACGATCTTACCTTTTGAGTGGTCTATGCCCTTGGGGTGATTTGATTGTGTTATTATATCAACTTGATTAATTTATGCTTATGCTTGATTTTTGAGATTATGATGTGTTAGATGGTTTCACTGAGGTTTGTGCTAGTGGTTACCAAGAGTGATGTGGTATCATGATGTTATTTTGTGATTACCCCAAGATGTGAACAATGGTTACACTATGTATTATTCATCCCAGTACACTTGACAAGGTTCCTATAGTAGTATATACTCATGTGTTTAACCATGTCGACTTATATATTTTAGTATCTTTTTATGTTGTTTAACAACCATTATTAAATTCTTAAATAATTAGAATTTATTTATCCATGTTGGATTCATTAGTTTATTGTGTGATAGATAAAAAGATTGTCTTTTTAGTGATTTATGCAAAATGGGCCATTTAAATGATTATTTCAATAAAATTAATTAGATGCTTTAGTTATGCAATTACATATAATTCTTGCTTCATCTATTAAATATTGTGCATCCACACTTGATTGTATTTCTTTATTGTGCAGGACTTATATCCCTAACAGTGGTACATGGAGTTAGGGATCAAACCTTTCATGTTGAGCCAATATCATCCCTGTATGGGAGATGTATCTTTAATTATTATTATTTTAACCCTCTGGTAATTGGTAAATTTGGATTCATGATGCATTATGAGAATTGAGTTGTAAGTGTGTCTATGCATTTAGGATTCATCAATTGTTGTGAAAAAGATTAAATTAATGCTTTAATGGCTTAGGGGGATTTTATTTAATTGAATTAATTTACCGACAATTTTACCATAGTTGAATTCCATTTAATTTGAATTGCCTGAGTTTGTCTAGGTTAAAAACAGATTTAATTAAGTGAGACAATTATTTTCCTATTTTCCTATTTCACTTTTCAAGTGAATATATATCCCAAAAAGTGAGTTCTTTCTCACTTCTCACTTTTAAAACTTGATTTTGAGAGCAAATCCCAAAATCTTCCTAATGGGGAATTATTGTTTTTCTCATTGTGGGAGTTGTGGGCATGGCATCGGTGTGAGGTTGATCTCATTAGATCCAGCTCGAGGAGACCTTGATTTGTCGAGACTTTTGGCAATTTTAGTGAAGCAATTATTCTATCACAAGCATTCTCATATTTTCCCTTTTGGCTGCCAAGTAGGGCTCTCCCATTTTTAGGTTTCAACTCTCTTTTAGAAATTTTTTTTTTTTTATAGTAGTTTACTAGGAGCCAGAGAACTAGTGTTCCCCTCCATTCCTGTATGTTGGCTCTACCCCGTTGAGTGGGTACAGGAATTTGATTGCCTCTTCATTTAGGATTTTGGGTTTTTAGACTGTTATGTTGGTCATTTTTGCATATGGACTCTAAACCCAATTTTTATTTGATTTTGGATCTTTTATATGGAATTGTAAAAAGGGGTTCTAATTTCATTGATTTTTGTCAACATTGATTTTTGGGTATATTTTACTTGACCTCAATTTGTGTGCCACCCAATTTTCTTAGGTGTTTCTTAGAACTAGTGTTAGTTATGGATTCAGATTATCCATGACAATTCCAATCAAGCCATAGATGTATTGTACTTGCATTTGGATTCATGTTGAATTCATACTCTCGACAATGTGCCTAGTTGAGTGAGATTGTACTTTTTTCTTTTGTTGCAATTCTCATATCCAACCCTTGCATTGGTTCCATTGATTAATTCATGTAGTTGGTTGTGCCCACAAATTAGAATGTGCTCATGTATTTGATGAGTTGTTGTGAGACCCAAACTCCTAGATTGTAATGTCCTCACTCTCTGGGACAATTTTACTAATAGAAATCATTAGCAACATAGACTATTAAGTCCATTTCTAGCAATCATAATTCCAACTAGGAATGTCACTACTTGTACACATCCTTAAGGATTCCTTTAATTAAGCTTCCTAACCCTCTAGTGGGATCCCCTATGTCCCAAGGAATGATCCTTGATTAGTCAGTCTTCCTCCTTGAAACTACCTTTCAAGTCAAGCTTCATAATCCTCTGGGAGGATCCTCCATGTTCCGTAGGATGACCCTCGATTAGTTAGCCATCTAGTTAAAGGGTTACCCTTAAGGTCCATGGGATTTGTCTATCCAATCTTCAACCTTAATATCATAATCATTCGTTAATCCTTGATATTAATAATCCAATATAAATATATTTATTTTTATGATCTTAGTTTATTAATACAACATGATCATTATTAATTATTAGGAATCCTAATTAATACCTTTAAAATATTATAATATTTATTTTAATAATTATTTATCTCATAAGAAATTATACTAATATTTCATAACCAATTAATTATTCTTATAGTATCAAATATTTAATTATCACTTTTTGATTTAAAATTCATTTTCCAAATATTATTAATATAAAATAAATATATTTTGTAAACTTTCATATATGAGTTCACACACACACACACACACACACATAATAATAATAATAATAATAATATCAAGAAAAATGTATATTAAAAACTTAACAAATAATAAATAAAGTTAATCTTTCTAATTAATTAAATGCACTTATCTTTTTATTACATACCTTCCAAATTTTATTCCTAAAGTATTGGTTACTATTTCTCTTCCCTCCTTATTTGGTGGACCTCATTTTATTTATTCATTTCTTTATTAAATTTATTTCTCATACTTCTCAATTCTTTCCATTCCTATTTATACAGGGCTGCTTGCATTTTTGTTTCATTATTTTCACTTCCTATTTTTTTGATGTCATAATGTTATTGTACTTGTCGTAGGCTAGTACTATTGCATTCAATTTGCACTATTATGGAATTAGTTTGAAATCTATCCACCAATCACAAGTAATGATTTTTGAATAATTAAAATATTTCTAAATTTTTTTTATTCTTTTATAAATTTTATATTTTGTACAAATTGTATGATTGGCTCAACTCATTTTTTGTTATAGGAGCCCTTTTATCAGTAGTTCTCCATAATGCAATATTTTTGGCTAGATTGATGTAATGATCCCATCTTTTGGCCTTCACGTTCTCCAAAGTCTAAGTGGAGGATAAGAAGAAATTAAATTAATTTCTTATAAAGTCATTCAATTTAAAGGTGAATTTGTATTTAATTAATTTAATTATTAATTACAAGGGAGTAGCTTCTAGGGTATGTATTAATTATTGGAAGGACGGAAGCCTCTCGATTTAATTAATTATTTCTAGGGAGGAGTTTTTAGGGTATGCATTAATTATTGGAAGGAGGAAGCTTCTAGCCCTTGCAATTAATTAATGTTTTAGTTCCTTCCAGAAGGATGAAGAAAAGGATAAATAGGGTTGAAAGTCTCATTGTTGAGGAGGGGATTATTGTATCGGAGGATTATGACTTGCATTTGATAAGAGCTTGGATGTGTGAATCACACCCCCTTTTTTGGCAATAGAGGACATCCATTCTCTATTGTAACATTCTAGACGTCATTCCCTTAGGGTTTGGCCTTTGGAATACATCTCTTTGTAATTGATTGCAACATTTTTAGCATTAATATAATTTCAGCCTTGGTTCAGCTTTTGGGCATTCCTAGGTGTCCATTACAGTGGTATCAGAGCTATAATTCCTACCATCCTGTGGAGATCATATTGATAGCTAAAGATGTATATTAGTCCAGATCAAGATGTGATGTTCAGATAGTTATTGGGTACATTAGAGAAGGGGCAACATATGCAACCGGAGCAGAATAGGCAAATGGATATGATGTTGCAACTTATGGCTAGACAGATGGGCATCAACATTGATGATTTGTATGTTGCTCCAGAGTAGAAGGTAGTTGATTTCTCAGGTGGGATCGAGACACGTATAGAGTCAGCCATCTATGATGTTGGTGATGTGGGCATTTCAGCAGAGTCAGTAGAGACGTGTGCAAAGTCAGGATACCACATATGAAGCCTTGTCAAGGGATGATGACGTAGCAATAGTGGAATTAGGAGAATGCGAGGATACTATCATATCAGCAGCCACTTCTATGTCAGTTGAAGCATCCAATGAGGAGTTTAATGTTAATGTTGTTCCTATGTCCATATATTTCGATGCGGCAACACCTATTGTTGATACAATTAGCATGAGTATATATGGTTCACCTACAACTACATTTTTTTCAATGCATGATGGTGATAATATGCATTCCAGTCCAAAATATATTATGTCGATGGATAAAGGGAAGAAGACGTTTCATAGATCTTCTATGGAGTTGCCTTATGGTGACATTCTGACTTCATCAACACAAGTTTTGAATGTTAGGCTACAGGGGTTGGTCCTAATGAAGTGGGTTTGCAGTTGGTTTAACTTCCATATGGATATCACATATTGGGATCCAGGTGGAGGTTGGAGTTCATTATGTTACTTAATTGCTTGAGGACAAGCAATTTCAAGGAGGGTGGATTTGTAATGATCCCATCTTTTGGCCATCACGTTCTCCAAAGTCTAAGTGGAGGATAAGAAGAAATTAAATTAATTTCTTATAAAGTCATTCAATTTAAAGGTGACTTTGTATTTAATTAATTTAATTATTAATTACAAGGGAGTAGCTTCTAGGGTATGTATTAATTACTGGAAGGATGGAAGCCTCTTGATTTAATTAATTATTTCCAGGGAGGAGTTTTTAGGGTATGCATTAATTATTGGAAGGAGGAAGCTTCTAGCCCTTGCAATTAATTAATGTTTTAGTTCCTTCCAGAAGGATGAAGAAAAGGATAAATAGGGTTGAAAGTCTCATTGTTGAGGAGGGGATTATTGTATCAGAGGATTATGACTTGCATTTGGTAAGAGCTTGGATGTGTGAATCACACTCCCTTTTTTGGTAATAGAGGACGTCCATTCTCTGTTGTAACATTCTAGACGTCATTCCCTTAGGGTTTGGCCTTTGGAATACATCTCTTTGTAATTGATTGCAACATTTTCAGCATTAATATAATTTCAGCCTTGGTTCAGCTTTTGGGCATTCCTGGGTGTCCATTACAATTGAAGGTAAAATAGGCAATTTATCTATTATTTTTGAATTCTTAAACAACTTTTCTTACATCTAATTATTTTGTTAAATGTTCTAAATTTCTTATATTATTATATTTTTGCAAATATATCACACCCAAGGGATATTCAATGTCAATTTGGGAAATAAGGTAGGTATATTTTTATACGCTTATGTTGACTATAATTTTAACTCTCAACTTTATTGACAACCCTAACATCAACCCTAGTTCTAATCCTACCATAACCTAAATACTAAACCTTAATCTTAAACAAGATTGTAATCCTAATTCTAAACCTAATTCTAACTTTAATAATGGTATTAGTAATTAGCTAATAGTATAAAATGATTAATATTATATTATATGAAGTTTGAAAGAATAAAAATATAAAACTTTTAAAAAGATAAAAAAATATTGATATAACTCATTGCCAAATACAAAAATAATTTTACAGTATTAAAATATTTGAAAAACTTTTTTTTCTACTACTCTATCTTTTCAAACCTGAAATGTTGTGATATTGCCATTTAATATGGAGTTCTTGAATCAACCTAAAATATAGAAATTAAAAAAGAAATAAATAGAAACAAGAAATATAAATTTAAAAAAATTCAAAAACAAAATATAATTGAAACTGAAACTGAAATTAAAGAAAATTAAGCCTAAAATAAGTTGATTAAATGGTTAAGCACATCATTAGCTACTTCAACATTGAGGCCATTATCATTGCATTGCTAGGCTCCAATAAGAAAACTAATATTATTATTAAATCTACTACATACTTTTAAAAAATAAACACAAAACTATATATTATATTTATACATTAATAAATAATTTAAGTTTTTAATACTATATATTATATTGTATCAATATATATTTTTACAATATACATCAATTTTTACTATTTTACTAACTAGTGTAAAAAAATATTTCTAAAATTGGAAAAAAAAGTATAACAATTTTTTCAAACTATCTACTATGACTAAAGGCAAGTACATGCCACTAGGTGGCACTTGTTTAAATACTTGTATTTTTGTTTCATCATTTTCAATCCCTACTTTTTGGCATGTCATAATGTTATTTAAATACCATCCCTATGTTGTTTTCAAGGTACGCGACTTTTGAGTGGTGTTTCTCATTAGTCCAAATATTAGTTTGTTATAAGTATAATTTTCTAGTTTATTATTTTTTATTTTATATGTTTGTGTTTTATATATGTTTGTTAGTTGTTATGTTTGTTGTTATTTAATAATATGGAATTTGATCAATTAATAAATGTAGATTGAATATTGCTTATCTAATCAATTAATAATTATTAATATTAATTGATAATATATTTAATTATTAGTTTAGTTTAATACTAATATTTTTTTTTTTTTTATTATATACATTTATCAATCAATTAGCTATTTTTATTAAATGATTATTATTAGAGGGGATATTGCAATCCTACCCTCCCAAAATTGCTTGTCCTCAAGTAATTACAATTTCCATCTGATATGTTAGATCGTAATGGACCCTTAGATCTCGTTATTACAACTTGTTGAATTTTCGAGATTGAATTTGACAATATAACCAAGTGTTACATGATAAATTGATAAGTGCATTCAATGAGTGAGTTGGCATTGTATGATAGATTCATGCTTGATGATGAATGATATCGCATGATTGATCTTTATAGTCTTGATATGTTTTCCATGATGATTCATTTAATGAAATATATAGGTTAGCATATTGAGATCAAGTGCTTTTTTGATTCACACATTACCTCCTTAAGAGGATGAAAATCTCAATGTCGCAAGGTGCTAGATACCTATCTACAAGTAGGCTCCCTCAAGGCATTGGGACTACATGTTCATACCCATCTTCGATTATTTCCTCAAGGATTTTGGAATCATGTTCTTACCTATCTTGGACTCTTTCCTTAAGGCATTTGAAACCATGTCTTCACCCATCTCGGACTCTTTCTTCAAGGCAATGGAACCCATGTCCTTTCCTATCTCGAAATCTCCCTACCCTGAGCAAATTTACTCTGCCTCTCCCATATTGACAAAAAATCACTTGTATGAACTTAGACTCATCATTTGTTTAAACATATTTCCAAGATTCTTTAACAATTGTATTCAATAGTTTTATCTTTTCTATTAATTCAAATGTTTATAATCTTCACCAAACAGGATGGCAAGATCATGCTCTGATACCACTATAATGTCCTCACTCCTTGGAACAATTTTACCTATAGAATTCATTAGCAACATAGACTATTAAGTCCATTTCTAGTGATCAAAATTCCAACTATGAATGTCACTACTTGTACACATCCTTAAGGATTCCTTTAATCAAGCCTCCTCACCCTCTAGAAGGGTCCCCTATGTCCCAAGGAATGATCCTTGTTTAGTCAGCCTTTCTCCTTGAAACTACCTTTCAAGTCAAGCTTTATAATCCTTTGGAGGACCCTCTATGTTCCATATGATGACCCTCAATTAGTTAGCCATCTTCTTAAAGGGTTACCTTTAAGGTCTATGAGATTTATCTATCCAATCTTCTACCTTAATATCATAATCAACCATTAATCCTTTATATTAATAATCCAATATAAATATATTTATTTCTATGATTTTAGTTTATTAATACAACATGATCATTATTAATTATTAGGAATCTTAATTAATACCTTTAATATATTGTAATCTTTATTTTGATAATTATTTATCTCATAATAAATTATACGAATATTTTATAACTAATTTAATTATTCTTATAGTATCAAATATTTAACTATCACTCCCTAAAGTAAAAATCATTTTCCAAATATTATTAATATAAAAAATATATATTTTGCAAACTTTCATATATGAGTTGATATATATATATATATAAAGAAAAATGTATATTAAAAACTTATTTAACGAATAAAAAATAAAGAAAACCTTTCTAATTAATTAAATGCACTTACCTTTTTATTACATACCTTCCATCTTTTATTCCTAAAATATTTGTTATTATTTCTCTTCCCTACTTATTTGGTGGACCTCATTTTATTTATGCATTTCTTTATTAAATTTATTTCTCATACTCCTCAATTCTTTCCATTCCTATTTATATGGGACTACTTGTATTTTTGTTTTATTATTTTCATTCCTTTCTTTTTTACATGTCATAATGTTATTTAAATAACATCCTTATGTTGTTTTCAAGGTAAATGACTTTTGAGTGGTGTTTCCCATTAGTCCAAATATTAGTTTGTTATAAGTATCATTTCCTAATTTATATTTATTATTTTCTCTGTTTGTGTTTTATATATGGTTGTTAGTTATTATGTTTGTTATTTAATAATATGGAATTTAATCAATTAATAAATGGAGATTTAATTTTTCTTATCTAATCAATTAATAATTAATAATGTTAATTGATAATATTTAATTATTAGTATAGTTTAATAATATTATTTATTTTTCTATTATATAGATTTATCAATCAATTAGCTATTTTTATTAAATAATTATTATTATAGGAGATATTACACAGATATAGGCCGGTTAAGGGATTGTTCATTTGGGGATGGGTTGGGAACTTGCATTGCCTTTGGGCATTCATTGTGTGATGAGCATGGGTCTGCAAGGTAGACATGTGGAGTGGCTTCCTTCTTTACCTTGGGTAACATCTCTAACAAGGTAAATGTGAAGCAATTTCTAATAAGTGATAACTAAATGAGTTAATGAGTAATAAAACTAAGATAAGATAAGAGAATATCTATATGGGTTGATCTAAGGGTATATGCCTATACGAGTTTTCTAAGGGCAGGTGTTTTTATGGATTTACCAAGGACACGGTGTCTTGGCCTCCCAAGGGAGATTTTCTACATGATGTTTAGCTTGGGCTTTCTGATGCCAAGCAACTTACACTCCACTAGAGTCCCTACATAGTTATCCTTAGTGGATCTGATCAGTGACCTAATGTACTACATTTTCTTCATGATCATATAGATGTTGGTATCATGTTCTTTGTTAGCATGTGTATTAGCCTTGGGTGATTGTCTTATGTGATTGTGGTTGGGTCATTATCTACATGACAATGATCGGTGTGGGATTATGGGTACCAAGTCATCGAGAAGCATAGCTACCTATACCACTATTGGGGACCAATGTATAGAGATGGTCTACTTCTAGTTTGAGGTCGGTGCTAGATATTCATTTCTTACTTCAGTTTAACTGGAATACGTTTCCTTTTGATTTATGCTTCAACTTGGATGTGTTGGTATCATGTTTAGATGGTGTTTAGTATGTTACTTGATTAGTATGTATGTGTTTTCCGAGGGTAGGTGTCTATATGGATTTACCAAGGACACTATGTGATGGCCTCTCAAAGGAGAGTTTTTGCATGATGTTTAGCTTGGGCTTTCTGATGGTAAGTGACTTACACTCCACTATAGTCCCTACATAGTTATCCTTAGTGGATCTGACTAGTGACCTGATGTACTACATTGTCTTCATGATCATATAGATGTTGGTATCATGTTCTTGATTAGCATCTGCATTAGCCTTGGGTGATTGTCTTATGTGATTGTGGTTGGGTTGTTATCTCCATGAACACAATGGGTGTGGGACTATGGGTACCATGTGGTTGAGAGGTGTAGCTACCTATAGCACTGCTAGAGATTGGTGTATAGAGATGGTCTACTTCTAGTTTGAGGCTAGTGCTAGATATTAACTTCTTACTTTGGTGTATCTAGAGTATGTTTCCTTTTGATTTGTGCTTTAACTTGGATGCATTGATATCACGTTTAGATGATGTTTAGTATGTTACTTGATGCATTCCTTTATCATGATGTCATATCATATTGTTGGATGATGTTTCTTATCACTTCTTTTGATTAGTGATGCTATTGGTAGATTAGCATGTTAGATATTTCTTATCACTTGTTTGGATTAGTGATGCTATTGGTAGATTAGCAAGTTAGATGTTTCTTATTTTATGTGATATTAATGAATGGTTTATTGATAAGAATGATCTTATGAGACAACTGTTACTAGAATTTTACACATGTTGAAAATTTTACTTCAAGTAACATCATAGAAAGCATTATAGAAAACATCATTCATTTTCTATGTACTCACATTTCATCTTTTTGCAATCATATATGAAATCATGAGAAAAAGGAAGAATAATGTTTATTGTATAAATCAACTGATATGTACAATTTACATGTTTACAAAGTATGAAATGAATGAAAATGCTAAAAATGAAAATCTCACACAAGTCGTGAGTCTAACTACTGCTTCTAAACATATTTAAAAGAAGAAAAACATAGCACAAGTAGGTAAAGTCAGAGGTAACCAGTCATTGCCTTCCAGCCTTTGACTGGTTAAATCTCCTTTGTTGTTGCTCCTGGTTCAGCTCTCCATCCGACAACCTCTGGGTCTTCATTCTCCTGCATTGGAAAAAGTTGAGTTAGATCTCAAAAAGATCTAAGCAATGACTGAGTACCTACAACTACATACCCACACATGCAATATTCTTCTGATTTTGAATACATGCAAAAACAATAACAGTACTCTAAGTTTATGAGTGTCACGAGCCCATGCTCGAACCTCATGGAACACTCTTTTAAATATTATATAATAGGATACGAATAGAGAAGAATATTGTCAATGCTCTACAAAACACCATAGAGGGATGAACATTTGGAGTTTGCTATAATGTCAAGTTGGGAAAGAGAGATTGATTTGAATGAGTGTTATAAATAAGAGTCAAACATGATAAGAAATTTCCATCTTATTATTGATGATGGTCATATTGAAATAGCTACTAATTCTCCTTTCTACATGGATGTCCAGTTTTTATAAAGTGAAGAATATGACAGTAATGAAGAAGCTCTCAATTAATAGTAAAGGACTTATTGAATATTGGTCTCCTGACATACTAAAGTTTCCAAATAAAGGACTTGACTTCAAGTTCAAGATAGATACGACCTTCTATGTTTGGAAAAAAAACTAAGACAACTGTATGTGCACTGGAGGACTGCAAGGGTAAAAATGACATGCATAATACTGTTGGAGAACCAAACTTGAGGAATGAAAAAAAAAACCTCGTATCTTTGTCTGAGGCTTGATGGAAGGTTAAACCTAGGATTGAAAACATGTATAATAATGGAGCTGTAAAAAATAAGCACAATCAGTAATTAGAAAAAAAATCAATGAGACTAGGTTTCAACTTATAGAAAGCCTGGTTCACTGTTTACATGACTCAATAAGTGAAACAATAGGGATTGCAACTACATCTCCACATGATGATCGTAATATATTTTATAAGGGGATGAACTTACTTACAAGGCAACATTTAAAATAACAGCTTAGGCATGGTTGGCTAAAATAGTTGGTGAAGTTGAAAATTTGCAGGAGAAGCTAAATTTAGCAAAAGAGTCTCAGTCCAAGGTTGTTAGACCTTGTCTTGATGCTAATAGAAATCTGAGTGTGGTAGAATTAGAGATTCGTAAAAAAAAAAAAAAAAAAAAAACCAAACTGCTTTCAATGCAAATTCTTCAATAGAATCTATGGTTGTGGAGCTTGAGGAAGAAAAAGAGAATCTAACAAAAGTTAGAGAAGGGAGTCTTTCTTTGAAATCTTCATTGAATTGTGTAAGAGTGAATTGGAATAGGTGAGGAAGGAACTCACTGAATTAACTAAGAGAGGGTCAAAAGCAAAAGTAATAGCGACATCCTTGAATGTTGAACTTCATAAAAGTAGATCACGAGTAGTTGTTGCAGCAGAAGCAAAAACAAAGGCAGTTAGATTATCAATGTGCTACAATAGAAATGAGGTCACAGCTAGCATTTCATATCATCAAGACTTAAATTCCCCTACTGGTGATAAAATTATGAAGAATTCCAAGTTATTTGAAGAGAAGTTATTAAGAGAGAATGAGTTTGGTTTCATGGACATTGAAATTTAGAAAAGTTCTGCACAGTTGGGATTTCCATCCATGCAAAATACAAATCAATTTTCTCCACCATTCATGCCCAATTTAGTTGAGTCCCCATTGCGACATTCAAAGCATGTTACAGAAAACGTAACTAAAGCATCAAGGAGCTCTTTGAATTTCAATCAAATGCAAAATGTGGACGTTGATTTTCTATCATGCCCAAACTATAATTTGGACAATCTTAGAATCAATGCAAGACTTGGTAGTAGCTTCGAATATGGAATGGATAGAATCTAAAAATAATATGTTTGTGCAAATGTATTTTCACAATGATTTTGAGATGAAAAGCTCAAATGAATAGGACCAACCCATATAATATTTTCAGACCTAGAGAGAAGGCTCAGCGGCTCCACACAAGGTGGACGCAAAGACAAGAGAACAATGTTTAGTCTTTTGAGAAACTTCGTCAAGTTAGGGGCAATCTAGAGCATTGAAGTTTTAACAAAGAGTGCTTGACTGATACGGCTTTAAGTCATATTGGAGCTCGCAGGTAAAGAGGCATGGGAAGTATATTTGAAATTTCAAAACCCTTATAAGAATTGAAACATACATGTTTTAGTATGTAAGAAAATCAAATAGCAAATAGTGCCATAAAACAATCAACAAAAATATTCAATAAACCCTTAATGCATCGGGTTCTCAAATTACATGGAAAAGGTGAAGAAATTTTAAAATCCTTGATACACAAGCCATAAGAATCACAATGACAGCAAGAAGAAGTAACAAAAATGGCATAGCTTTCCAGCAAATAACCATGGTGGCTCCAAAGACTATCATTTCCATGAAGCTCTAGCAAGTAAACATTGGCGGCAGATAGACTAGAAAACCCTCATGTCCAAATGCCAAATGAAAGAAATGAAAATCTCTTTTAGGTTTACAAAGGCTTTTATGCCTTTTTCATATTTCATATTCTTTGGAGTTCGTAGGTAGAGATGGGATTTTATTTTATTTTTAAAGTTTTATTGTTTTTATTGTGAGGGAGGAGGTTTATATTGTTGCCTTAGGAGTTTTTGTGAGAAGGGTTTGTATTATTTGTATATGATTTTATTTAAGACAAATTATTAAAATGATTAATCATTTTAATGTTTTTGTTCATTTAAATGTAAATGAGGGGGATTTTTTGTTTTCTTTTTTGCAATAGTCTAATATTGTAAAGGGAATCTTTAAATGATGAAATTATAAATCATTTAAAAGTATTTTCCTATTTTAAAATGCAAAAAGAAAATGAGTCATTATATCCCTATGTCATGGTCTTTATGAAAGAAATCAGTTGGGAACATCTGGAGGGAATATATGATTGGTGGGTCGAATTTGACTTTACCTTGATGGTTTAAGTGTCTTTATGACTTGTTAGGGCAGTTTTGAGTGACTCATTGGTTCTTTATGGGTTAGTAAAGTCTTAGCAGTGATGAGACTTCAATTTGGAAGTTTCTAAGCCCTTATTTTGAGGCTATCTTTCTGGATTCAACCCAAGAGCCAGGTTTGTACTTAATGAGTTTTGCAACTCATTTTTCAAGAGTTCTGATTATGCAGAGAAGTGGATGTGACTTATGTTTTGAGTCCTTGTTCTTTTTTGCAGAATTTGTAATTCATTTTGGAAAATTAAATATAGGTGACAGAATTGTGATTATGCTATTTGGTGTCAAATTTAAGCCTTCTTTCTTCGTACAGTTTTGTGTGTGTACCAATGATTTGATGAAGTAATTTGTGAGCTATTATTGTTCCTAGTTAGTTTGTCTCATTTCAACACCTGGCTGTAGGAAAGTGAGTTTATTTGCAGGTTGTAATATGTGTTTTTAAAGGTGAAATTAGTAAATGAGAGGCATCTTTTTTCCTCCTTTTGTTAATCTATTCTTCAAACCTTATTACAAATCACTTATGTAGATCTTTATAGAAAGATGTGTTGTGTTGTACGTCAAGTAGTTGTATAATCTTTCTCTGTTAAGTGTGTTTGAGTTTTCCATATCATTTTGGTGTATCACCATCTCCTAGTTTAAGCTGTAGGTTTAGGTTCGTTTTCAGCAACTTCTTCCCTTTTCCCTTCAATTTTAAGTTAGGATCTTGGAAATATCATTGAATATCCAATAGGAACCGGCCTAGAATTAGGAGGTCTCATTTCATTTGCATGTCCCATGAAGTGAAGTGATTCCTATGTTAAGTAAGGATTACTAAATTATTTCAGTTTAGTACTGGGTGCAAATCCTAAAACTTAACAACTCCAACTATCTTGCTGGAAATTTGAGATTCATGATTGGGGGTATGGATAGGGCCCTACGGGTCTTGTGATGCCATTATGGTGGGGAGGAACGAGCATGGTTTGTTTTATTCAGTTATATCTCTTTGATATGTTCATTTCATTATGATGTTTCTTATGCTCATTTTTTATATTAGATGGATGTATGTTATTGCAATTTGTATTTTAGCTTCATTCAAGTTCTTAGAACTAATTTCATGCTCTCGAGTGATCATTCCTTGAATTACATGGATTCAATACTCCCCAATGTGGAGGTGTCATGTTGTTACACATTATCTTCTTGCTTTATTGATGCGTTATTAGTTGTTGTTGCGTGGGAAGAGAAATCTCTCATGTATGTATTCTCTTGCATGAGCATTCATTGTCTCTCGCAAGTTTCTACTTCCTCACATGACAAAATAGAATCTCACATGCATCTAATGCGGAAAATCATGCGGCTCATTGGAAAAACTCACACAAGAGAAAATCTTTACTTGCATGAGAATCTTGGTTATTTTCTTACATGGCAAAAAGTGAGTGTTTTCACACACTTGAAGGAGATGTGAAATTTGGTTTTGATTACCCTTTTGGGTTGGTGTATATTTAATTCCTTATACTTAAGCTATATTCTAATATATGTGACGATTCATTTGAGATATGTTCCAGACCTCTCTGAGTTAAGATAAAGATTCTAAAAAATCTCACGGCTTCAAGAATTCACACTTAGATTTTTGGGCTTCAAGGTTTTAGACTTAGTCAATTTCAGGATTCAGCATGGTGTCCAGTAGATGAGTGGTTGTAACTTTGAGCCTTCGTCTTGTGCATGACTGTTTGATGGTATCTCTTATAGTTCTTGATTATGATATGATTAATGGAAATGAACTTGTATGTCTAATCATGCTAGGAACTTTTACTTTGGGTTTTAAAAAGAACATCCCCTTGGTATATTCTCATGAATCATGTGATCTTTGGTTCATAAGTTATGGTTTAACATTTTGGGATCTTTGGAAGTGTTTGTAAGACTTTCATTGGTATAGGTGAACGTGTGATTTTATCCATGTTCCCTATTCTTATTACCTTGTTTAGATGTTTCATTATTATACTTGGTTACTTTGTGTTGTTGTTAGTAACTTATCTTAAGAATTTTTTTAATTATTCTATGCATGTTTTACCCTTGTGTTCCAATGATCTCTGGGTGGGGCATTACACAACAATAAAGATTTGCAAGTTTCATCCCCACCCCAATTTTACCTTCTCCTTGGAGGGTTTCTAGGTTACCAAAATCTTTGTGTTATGTGTTTATGTTTTCATAGATTTTATGATTAAATAGATTTAATTTCATCATTACAATTTATGATTATATGCTATGATATCTAAATTATAAGATGGATTAGGAGTGAATACAGTTACTCTGATATATTATTTAAATAGTGAAAAGTTTTTACAAATCCCAATTCACCGACCCCCACCACTCTCAGTATTTTATTTCCCAGTAAGACTTCCAACAAATGATAGTTAATTTAATGTATAATTTATTGAAAGATATAACAATTTAAATTTATCAATTTTATAAGTTGATTGGAAAACTTGATGCAAAACTATAGAGGAGAAATTTTATTAAGGCATTCCTAACTCCTCAACCTTTTTTTTTTTTAAATAACTTAATAATTACAAAAGTGGTACATTCTTGTATTGCGTAGATGACCCTTTTCTTGCATCTTACGCTTAGCATTTATCTTTCTTCACTCTTACACAACCACATTACAAGAAGCTTTTGAAGAGTACCATGGAGGCATGCCATGGTTAGCTCTTCCATTTGGAGACTGTTATCTACCAAAATTGCACCCTGTTAAGTTTACAGAAAACTTAACCTTTTGGAGTAACATGGAAACATTCCAAGGTTGTGGGTGAACCATGGATGGAATGAATCTTCGGATTCTAGGCCAGCTTCCTATCTAATAAATCACTTTACACTGCCTGAAATTGATTCTTTTTATGGAGGAAAAGGGAAGAAGGATAAGTAAATAAAAATTCTAAATCCTAAGGGTGATGCACAGAAAAGTATCCTTTGAGATCTAACATATAACCAGCACATAGTAAAACGGTAACAACGAAACTCCTTTGCATGACTCAATAATCAGAATCCCTACAACAATAACTGATAAGAAGGCTAAAATAACAATTTATAAAGGAGAATAAATTACTCATGATCTAAAACTGCTCTGTAACACAACTTTCAACCTGCAAAAGACTGAAAAAATCTTGTAGAAGGCATCAACATGACACACAAATACAAAAAAAAGAGAAGGCACAAGCTAAAATCACTGTCCAAAAGTGCTGCAAATCTATATCTCTCTGAATAATGGGTTACAAAAAGATCTCTACTACTGTCAGGAAGTTTGAAAACTTACAAAATAGCAAGATAGAGAAAAAGAAGAACCTCCACAAAAATGAGCCTTCAACTCATACTTATCCACCTTTCACCCAACTACATTTTGAAAGCCATAAATGTTGGGTCAGATTAAGCCCCAAAGGCCAAAATTCAATCCTTGAAAAGACTACAAAAGGTGTACAAAATCCCCCAAAAGGCATGGCCTGAAATATCTTCACAACTGCCCCTCATAAATGCAGTCACATCTCCTAGCATACTCCAAAAGATCTCCAAATTGCAATAACTTCACTTTAAAGACAAAAAACCTCACCCTTATGACTCAACACTCAGTCATAATGATTTGCAAAATATCTACTTTTAACCTTTTGACTCAGCAAAATATCTGTTTTAACCTTTTGACTCAGCAAAATATCTGTTTTGATTTACAAAATATCTGTTTTTAACCTTTTAAAAGAAAAGTAAACATTTATTTCTTTGCACAAGAAAAATTATTAAATGATTTATATTCCGTAAACAAAATATAAGTCATTTAATATTTATTAAATAATAATTTATTATAATATACTTTATTCTTTTTGTTTTATAAATATTAATTATTTTATATAAAATATTAAGTGATAATATTTAATCGCTCAACATTTTATCAGAATAATTAATATTTACTTAAAATAACAAAAATAAATTATATTATAATAAATTATTTTTGCAAAAAAAAATGTTTAATTTTTAAGCCCTTTAAAAGAATTAAATAAAAATATAATCTTTGCAAAAAAATTTAAAAAACACTAAGTATTGAGCAAAAGGTGAAAAAAGTGTTTTTGCTTTCCACATATAACCTTCCTGCAGCAAGTCATAAAACCTTCCTGTAACGAGTCATAACTTCCTGCAACATGTCGTAACTTTCCTGCAGCGTGTCACACCCTTCCTGTAGCAAGTCGTAACTTTCCTGCAGCAAGTCACAACCTTCCTGCAACAAGTCAAAAAACTTCCTGCAGCAAGCTGAAGTAGCCCCTGAATGCTGAGTTATCTCTTTCTATAATATTCAAAAGAACATTTTATGAGGTTCGAGCATGGGCTTGTGACACTCATAAACTATCTTTCCGTGATTTGCATCTGAATTGAGTCTTGGTGAAAATTTGGATTACAGAGACAAAGTGAATGAGGATCTAATCTATTATTTCCGCATTCAAGGAATCCCATCTTTGGTCATAATTGGTCCTAATGGAAAAACTGTGACAACAGATGCCAGAAATATTGTTTCTCTTCATGGGGCCAAGGCTTATCCCTTTATTGGTGCACGCCTTATAGAATTGTAGAAAGAAGTAGAAGCAACAACAAAGAAATATCCAAAGGAAATAAAGCATGAGCTCCATGAACATTCTTTGAATTTGATTCGAAGGATGTCTTATATCTGTGATGGGTGTAGTGAACGAGGGAGTGCTTGGTCTTTCTGTTGCAAAGAATGTAATTTTGATCTTTGTAATCTCTTTATTTTGCTCTCTCAAACATTGTTATGTATTGAGATAGTATTGATGTAAAATCTCCCTATAAAGTTCTTTGATAGATATTGGTGTTGTATGAAATGTTCCTATGTGAAACATTAAAATTTCTTCATTAAAATCCTTAGAAACTCCATATATATATATTTCTGTATGGTTAAGATTATTTCCCATTAGTCACGACTCTTCATAATTTAATCATTTAATCTCTCATATATATATATATATATATATATATATATATATATATATATGATCCCTTTATAAACATTAAATATTAATTTCTATATAAGTATATATTATTGGTATTACGTCCTTATTTATTACTTGACCTTATTAGATTATTTATCATCTCAATAATATTTTATTATTTATTAAATTAAAATATATTTATTATTTATAATGAACTTATACAATTTGTATATCATTATTTACTTCAAAAACTTAGTATGTAATGATAATAATTATATATAATCTTTTTATATATATTTATTAAAATAATTATAATAAGCATTTTTTTGCATTTATTTTTGGACCTATATAGTCATAATTGGAAGATATGACATTGTACTTTTTTGGCTAAATTATATTCAATATAAAAAAGAGAACTCTTTTAAACAAATGCACGAAGAAACAACTCTTTTGCATTTTAAAAATAATATATGTTTTAAAGAAATTTTTTTAAAAAAATTATTTGATTTAAGAAAATAAGATTACCCAATTTTATGATAGATTATTATATATATAAATTAAAATTTACATTTATAATTATTTTTGCCCAAAATTTCTTATAGCATATGGTAGATCGTACTAAGTGCAAGTGGTAGTTGTTGACACCTAGAAAGAAAATCTTAAGAGAAATTTGTCTCACACGTAATTGCAATATAGACTTGAATTATAATATATACTAATTATAAATTCAAGAAAGAATCTAAATTGTTGCAATCCACTAATTAACTTTATTATTTTATGTTTATAATATAATAGTAATATTCTTTAACTCTTTTTTTTGTCACTTTTTTTTGTCACCTTGACTTTTATAGACTTTGGAAGCCAACCAACAAAAGAACTTTATATTTTTCTCCTTATCTTTTTCCATGGCCATTGTTTATAAAACATCTAAATTGTATCATTTAGATATAAATATTTATTAGTTAAAAATAATACTTTTATTGTAACGGTACATTCTGCTGCTGCATGGACGGCCCTTTTCTTGCCTCTTACGCTTCTGGACTATAAAAAGCATTTATCTTTCTTCTCTCTTACGCAACCACATTATAAAAAGAGAGGACAGGATTGTGCTCGCAACATATTTTTTGAGGCAGTGAGCATTAAATTGTCTACGATGGCTGAGGCTGACACCCAACACAGCTTGAGGTCTCTTCTCTGCACTGAAGAAAGAGATTTCTTGATCAGAAACAATGGAGATCAGGTATGATTTCTCACCATTCGGGTTTCCGTGTTGGTGATTTTGCACGCTATTTCCATCTGCTACTTCACTTGTTTCTTCTGAGTCAAAGCTTCCTACTTTTTATTTTTTATGACATGTTTTCTGAATTAAGAAAATCATTGCTTTCTCCTGTGTACTTCACACATTTTCATCTGATTAAAACTCAAAGATTCCCAATTTTATATTATTGGGTATATCCTTCAAGATTAAAAGAGTATTTTTTCCTGTTAGATTAAAAATTGTTGCTTGGTATTGGGTTTACAAAATCCTGCCCATTTGCTTATGGGAATGTAGCTTTTGCGTTCTTTAAGATTGAATTCGCTACTTGATTAAAATTTGTTATTGAGTATTGAGCATCATGTTCTAGAGATTTAATTTGCTACTGAGTGCATTTTGTTTTTAGATTAAATCTGCTAGTAGGCATATCAAGTTTTTTCTAGTCTGACGATCCATCGCAAGTGCTGATCTTAATGGTTTAGATTAACAATTTAGTAGACAGTTCTCCCAATAAAATTCTTTGGGTGTCACCATCACTTTCTTTGATGTAAAACTTGTGATGATTTATTATTCAGACATGGCTGTTTGAAAAATTTCAGGTCAAAATAGAGGAACTGGAAGGTAAAATAGTGGGTTTGTATTTTTCTGCCCACTGGTGTCCTCCATGCAGGGGATTTACCCCTGTTCTTTCAGAACTCTATACAAGGCTAGTTGAGAAAGGGGATTTTGAGATCATCTTTGTATCTGAAGATAAAGATGAGAAATCATTTGAAGAGTATCACAAGACCATGCCATGGCTTGCCTTGCCATTCTCGGATAAGCAGGTGAAAGAGAAACTTGATCAGCAATTTGATGTAGAAGGCATTCCCACCCTAATCTTTTTGGACCAAAAGGGCAAAATCATTAGTGCTGATGGCGTAAGTATCATTGGAGATTATGGTGCTGAGGCATATCCATTTAGCAAAGAGAGGCTTGCTGAACTTAAAGCTGAGGAGGAGGCCATGAGGCTTTCACAGTCCTTGAATTCTCTTCTTGTCTCTCCTGAAAGAGATTTTGTCATTGGCAATGGAGGAAGAAAGGTGAGTAAAAATTGTGTTTTCATGATTTGAGTCAGGATTATATTTTCTCATAATAACTTTGTACTATGACTGATGCTATGATGGTGTTAAGGATTGCCCATGCCACATCTTTATAGTGCAAATAGTGTAAAATTTGCAAATGATATGATATAAAAATATATGGAAATTCCTAAATTTCACTTGTTCCTCATAAATAGGTCCCTATATTGGAGCTACAAGGCAAAACTGTTTGTCTCTATTTCTCAGCTCACTGGTGCCCTCCTTGTAAAGAGTTCACTCCAAAGCTTATACAATTCTACAATGATCTGAAGAATAGAGGTGAGGAATTGGAGATTGTGTTTATCTCGTTTGACGAAGATACAGAGTCCTTCCAAGAATATTTTGAAAGCATGCCATGGCTTGCTCTGCCTTATGGTGATCGAAAGGTGAAGAATCTGGGGCGATACTTTGAAATTGAAAGCATCCCAGCCTTGATTGTGCTTGGACCAGATGGGAAAACATTGCTAACTGAAGCTGTCGAACTGGTCAGGGAACATGGTGTTGAAGTTTATCCATTTACAAGGGAGAAACTGGATGAAATCAAAGCCAAAGTAGAAGCAATTCGTGCTGCACAGACCTTGGAATCCCTTCTAGTTTCTGATGACCGCAATTTTGTTATCACAAACAGTGGTGGAAAGGTAAGTGGCTGAACCTTTCATGCCTTAATCACCAGTTTTGAAGATCTATTCATCTGAAATTTCCCTTGCATGTGTCTTAACAGCTAGATAGATCAGTTATTATATTAATAAGTAGGAGATAATTTTCACAGCAAGTCAAATTGTGGTATTGCTATCAGGATTTAACTGTGTGATTTTGAGTCAAACTCATTGACCCATGTTTCATGAGTAGTGATTCTACATGAATCCATCTCTCATGAGAATAAATGTAACACTTGGCACTCATTGGATCTAGGTGATGCTCACAGGGGTGAAGCACAGGACTTCCCAGGAGGTCACCCATCCTAGTACTACTCCAGCCTGAGCGTGCTTAACTACAGAGTTTCCTCCATGGTTATTCCCAAAGCTTGCAACCCATTTGCAAAACCTTCACCAATGTTGTGCCTTATGAACTATTCATTAGAGAGCCCCTTAAGCTCATCAACTGATAAGTAGGAGATAATATATTGCTATTAAATATTCAACTGTGCATTTTGTTGAGTCAAGTGCCCATCACCTAGATTCAATTTGTGCTAAGTGTATCATTCATTCTCATGAGAGATGGTTCAGAGATGGTCTTGAAGTATTATCTTGAAACATAGGTCAATGAGTTTGATTCAAAAAATACAGAGTTAAATCCTTCTAGCAAAAGTGATAGTTTCAGCTAATCCTCTCCATAGTACAGTAGTAGGCATCCAGTTTATCCAGATCCATCCAGGCCATAAAGCTAATAAGCCAGAACACTTGATCAATAGGGAAAATCAAGAAAACAGTAGTAGCTGCTACTACTGGAGCTGAATATGCAACAGCAATCCAAGGACACATACCTAGACTGAAGATAAGCTCCCACACAAGACACATATAGCAAGTTACACCAAGGACCTTAATGCTAAAAATATAAACTCAAAAAACTACAATCTTATAACTGTGACTTATTTCCCATTAACCAGTTAGATCGATGTAAAGAAACCAGAACACTGGAATGCTGAGAATTGATAGTTTCAGCTAGTCCTCTCCATAGTACAGTAGTAGGCATCCAGTCTATCCAGATCCATCCAAGCCATAAAGCTAATAAGCCAGAACACTTGATCAATAGGGCAAATCAAGAAAACAGCAGTATCTGCTACTACTGGAGCTGAATATGCAACAGCAATCCAAGGACACATACCTAGACTGAACATAAGCTCCCACTCCAGACCCATATAGCAAGTTACACCAAGGACCTTGATACTAAAAACATGAACTCAAAAAATACAATCTTATAACCGTGACTTATTTCCCACCAACCAGTTAGACCGATGTAAAGAAACCAGAACGCTGGAATGCCGAGAATTGAAAAAGATGCATCATATTTCAACTATCCTTAAATTCCATAAGATTCTCCAATGGCAAAATGCAATACAGGTAACATAAATAACATAATAATATAATGGGTCCAGGCCCTGAAAGGAGCCAAATCTGTTGTTTTAGCAACAATAACTATATTTCTTAAATCTCTCATCCCTGAAATGTTTACCTGTGACATTTTGAAGTTATTAACTTTGTATCTATTTAGGATGTTACAGTTGCCATATCTGTGATCATCCAGCTTCACATCCATCAACATTAGATTAGCAAAAAGAACGAATTCATGTCAATGAATTCTTCCTTCTGGATACTTCTGGATATGATTTGTGTAATAGTCTTTTATCATCGACCTTTCGGAACACACTACATGATCCATCATCATTTTTTTCTCTTTGACTCTCTTGCGTTCTGATGATGGATCATGTAGTGTGATCCAAAACGTTAATAGTAAAAAACTATTACAAAATCATACCCAGAAGAAAGAAGTCTATCAATTCGTATTTGTTGGAATTATGTAATTGCAATGCCCATTTGGATCCCTAGATTTTAATATACCCTTTTACTGGAAAAAAAAAACCACAAATGACATGATCATCTTGACCATGATTCTGCTGCAGGTGCCAGTTTCTGAGCTCAAAGGCAAGACTGTTGGTTTATATTTTTCTGCTCATTGGTGCCCACCTTGCCGAGTTTTCACACCAAAGCTTGCACAAGTATACAACAAGCTCAAGGAAAATGGAGAAGCCTTTGAGATTGTTTTCCTCTCTAGTGACAAAGACCAAGAAGCTTTTGAAGAGTACCATGGAAGCATGCCATGGTTAGCTCTTCCATTTGGAGACAAAGTGAAGAAGGATCTAAGCCGCTATTTCCGCGTTCAAGGAATCCCATCTTTGGTCATAATTGGTCCTGATGGAAAAACTGTGACAACAGATGCCAGAAACATTGTTTCTCTTCATGGGGCCAAGGCTTATCCCTTTACTGATGCGCGCCTTATAGAACTGCAGAAAGAAGTAGAAGAAGCAGCTGAGAAATATCCAAAGGAAATAAAGCATAAGCTCCATGAACATTCTCTGCATTTGATTCGGAGGATGTCTTATATCTGTGATGGCTGTAGTGAAGGAGGGAATGCTTGGTCTTTCTATTGCAAGGAATGTGATTTTGATCTTCATCCCGATTGTGCTTTGAAGGATAACAAATCCGATGAGAATGAGAAACAGGAGACACAAGGGGAGGGTTTTGAAAATGGGGACAAGCAAGCAGAAGTGATTTGTGAAGGAGATGTTTGTAGAAGGATTTAAGGATGCCAGAAAGTTAGGGTTTCACGGGGTTATTTTCGCTGGATTCCCAATATAGTAAATAAAGGGTTATATGATATTCAGACAGTTTGCACATACCCTCAATCGCTTTCTTCCTCTGTAAACGGTTACCCACAAGGCTGTATGGCCTAGGCTTGTGATAATTGTATCAGGATTCAACTGTGTATGCCCTAAGCTTTGTTTATTTGTATTTGTAAAATAGGGTTCTTAGCTGCTACTTATGTTTTGACTACTTATCTTCACAGTTTGAAACTCTAATTTTAGGTTTCTCATGCAAATGCGAATACAAACAGATCTATAAAATTTCGCCTGTGGTGCCATAAAAAAGGTATAAAAACCGCATTCGGTATAGTTGGTGATTGCCATGCTCATGCCGTGGCAGGATCGGAGCAGACTTATTAAATGCCATAGCATCTACTGACTACTACCTAATCAACATCGACAATATAAATTATGTTTACCAAATTTTTCATGAGTTTATAATTCTTTTCATATTTCTTTAAAAATATATAAATTGTTAAACATCAACCAACAAGTGCCACATGGTGGCCAAGTAACATAATTAATTATGGATTTAAATGGTTTATAATAATTTATTGTTGTTAGGTTCGACTATCTTAAATATATAATTTCTATGTTAAAGTTCAATTAGAAATATAATTAATTCTAATTTTAACTTTTATATAAAGTAATATCTATGTATTTTTAATTTAAGCTAATTATTAAAATATATAATTTAAACAATAAAAGTTAAAACATAATGCTACAATGATTTCAATGTAAAGTTTTTTCAATATATATTGAATAACCAAGAGGTAAAATATATTTGACATAATTTTGAAATTTAAAAATAAAAAGAACACATTAAATAACATTATTTATTATTTAAAATGATTAGAATTCAATATAACATGTTATTCTATTTATTTAATTTTTATAACACTTCAAATCTACTAACCAATGAAGATAAACATTTTTTAATATGTAAAACTTAATAACATGCATGTAATTTGACAAAAAATAAAAAAGACTGAAAAAAATAAAAATAAAAAATACGAGTAATTCATTACAATAGACTATGCCACTCATAGAATGTATAGTATAGAAAGAAATATATGAGATGTAGTCAAAATAAAATTCTAATATTTATTATTACATTCAATATATATATATATATATATATATATATATTATATAAATTTATATAAGATAAAATTTTGAATTTGAGAAATATATGTTTAATTTTCAATAACAAATTAATTGATTTTCTTAGTTTTCCCTTTTTGAAAGCAAGACTTGAATTTGATTGAATTTAAGATTTGTTTTCCATAAGAGTTATAATAACATTATTATTTATTTTAATTTAGGATTTAATTTGACCATATATTAATAAGTCAATAGTTTCAAATAGGATTCTTAATTTTTTGTTTAGGATTGTGTTTAGCATTTAGTTAGGTTTAGAGCTTCTATTTGACATTTATATTTTATAATTTAATATTAAAATAAAATAAAATTGTATGATAAATTAATTATATTATTTTATTTCTTAGCTATGTTTAAAGTATGGTATTAATTTCATTGTGTTTAGGATTTATTTTGGGTAAGGGTTACAATAAAGGGTATTGAGGTTTAATCGAATGGAGGGTTAGGGTAGGGCTTGTTTTATTCAAAATATTAAAAAAAAACTTTTCTAGCTTTGAGTAGTATTTGGGTTTCTTTTCGTTTGGGGCTATGTGTAGCATTTAGTTATCACAACCATATATGTGTTGTCATGATATTAGTGCCCCATATTTTTCAAGCTTTTAGGTCAAGTGCTAAGTCAATGTTTCATGTCTTGTCTTGGTATAGGTTCTTGTTAGGGTTTCCTCTCTCACCTTTCCCTCCTAGTTGCCTAGGTGGGAATAAAAGTCAAATGCAAATATTTTCAGTCGTGCTAGGTGATTAGGATGGAAAGGGTAAGTTAATACATTCCCCAGATGAGAGAAATAAACAATTCTATTCATAAGAAATCCTAAATCTATGATCAAGTGTTCTATTGACAACATGATGCAAATTGAATGAAAAGATTATGAGCATATTTAGAGCAAAATGCCAATGAAGAACACAAGGACTGAGAATAAAGAACATGTGGTAAATGTGTGAACAAGCTAAAGAATGATTAGTTGACTTCGATGTAGAATAAGTACTGAAATATGTAAAAGTATGGAAGAACAAGGTTAAGGGCACGAAGATACGAAAGATAGCTGCAGTTAAATCCAATATATTCTCGCACCATTGCATTTGATATAACAACTAAATCCCTTTAAGTCACGAGGATACAATGACGGGCCCAACTAATAAGACTTAAACTTTCCCATAACTTCACATGTGGTTAGGGTTAATCATAAGCTAAGGGTGTGAAATGACGAAAAGTAATCTGAACAATTAAGTTAAAAAGAGTGCAACATTGCATACAATGAAGACAAACTATTGTGAAGATGCGACAAAGAAAACATAATAACATGTGTTTACATGGTCTCATCATATTCTATAGTCACCAAATTCTCCAACCAATGAAATAGTGCTACTTGTCTACCATGATTTACACAGCTGGAAGATGGACCCACACTACATAAGTGAATAAGAAAGTTAAGACCTTCTAATCTTAGTCATCAGATCTTAAAGATCAATGCTTATAGCAAGTTCACAGGTGATTAAAGATAACCCAGAGTCAACATGACAAAGCTACAAAAGCCATTGATCACATGGTCTCAAGTGGTTAGAAGTAACCTAGAGTTAGGGTAGTGACAAAGAGAAAAGCATGTGTTTGCATGGTTGTAGAGGGTTGAGAGAAACCTATGGTTAAGGATGTGATGTAGTCAAAATCTAAAGGTCACATCATCACTAGTAGTTTAAGTTGAGCTTGAGTTAGGGCTGCAACAAAGAAAAATAATAGAGTTAAACTTTTTTGCATGATTGCAATTTGAGAAAACGTTAAGGTATAAACTACAATGAAAGTGCAAAAGACAATAAAAGTTATGGTGCACAGTTTTTGCAAGGTTGCCAACTAAGAAACATTTAGTACATTTTAAGCTGTGACACGACGAAAGTGATAATAGTCAACCTTAAATGATTATCACAAGGTCACAAGTTAGAATACATTGAAGTTGTTTCAAGTTGCGAAGGCACGATTATGTTAGTGTGCAGTTGTCCCTAAGTCACGATGGTTAGTAAAATGGAGACATGTCAAGCCATGAAGTGGCGAATAAGAGGAATCACAAGGTTGCAGGGTAAAAAGAATTCAAAACATTTTAGGCTACAAAACTATGAAATGAAATACTAATTATTCAATCACATCATTGCATCGAGTAAAGATATCGAATGAAAGAAAGTTGCATAAAAGTTACAAGGGAGAAATAAAGAGGATTTGTAAGTTTTGATCATGATCATTGATAGGAGATCGGTAGTGGAGATTTAAATCTACTATGATAGTAGAGATTCAAATTATATGAATTTGGTGCCAATAGATTAGAGAAGAATATGCACCATTAAGGGGATTTCTAATCATTTATGCTTTCTTTACTTGATGTATTGAATTGTAATTGATGAATGTTGGATTTTTGAGTGATTCATGTGCTTTTTTAATAGAACTGATGAATATGTAACTGGCCAAGAACCCTAAGAGGGGTCCTATATATGTAATTTTCTAAGTTAATAGAAAGGATCAGTAAGTTTCATGCATTTCCTCTCCCTGTAGTAGAGACTACTGAGTGAGAATCTAGAGGTGTATGGAATGAGGCATTAGATTGATGTTTGTAGCTAGGTAATGTGATGTTATAATTCCACTTAGAACTAGCACCTAGGTTTCTTTCATTGTCTCCTTTTGTTGAGCTAACATGCATGTAGAATAGTCTTTTTGGAATTGTAGGGCAAGTACTTGTGAAGCTATTAGTATTTGGGCTAATTAGAGTATTAGTACAATGTTAATAGTATGGGTAGTTAGAGTGCTATCTTTCATAAGTATTTTTGCTCTTTTCCAGAGCTGCATAGCATCCTACATTTGTGATGTCAAGTTCGAATTGAAGTGTGTTGGGAGTTTGCCACTAGGTAACCTTGATTGGTCAGAGAGCCACTTAGGTCCATATATGTCCTTCTTTCATTACATCTCCTTGCATCCTGTAGTCTTGGATGCATTTAGGAGTAGAGTTAGTGTTAGACCTAAAACCTTGCCTAGGTTGCTTATGTCTATGAGTAATCTGGTTAGCCTCTTCTATTTTCAAGTTAAGAGCATACCCATAGTCACCCTTTTGATCACATAAAAACACCATTCCAAGTATATATTGCATATAAGGGAGTTGTATCTTATAATTCAGAGGGTAGTGATATAACACATACACTGACCCATTTGTTGGTGACATCCTTTTGTTTCCACACATTCTGGGTGTCTAGAGTCAAGATAAAGCCAAGTTAGAAAGAGGGACAAACTATTAACCAAAAATATTCTGTGTCAAAACCTCTCTTTTTTAATTTTTAATTTTTTTATATCTCTACTTGGTTTTAAATACAACTAGTAAGCAGATCTATTATTAATCTATAAATAGACAACAATGTTAGTACCTTCTTTTCTATTGCAGAAATAATCATAGATATATAATTTGTATCTTTGTAAAAGCTATGTATATATTTCTTTGTATATAATAGAGAAAAATAAATATAACAAACATATTTTAAATGCCATCATAACAATCTAGCCATTATTTTAGCTAAGCCTTTATCACTAGCTCCTCATAATAGGTTTTACATAAGTACCACAACTTTCATTTACAACTGCAACTCCTACAAATTGGTTGATTTTCTTTCATTCTCCTTTATAACATAGCATTGAAAGTAGAACTATATTTTTCTATCATCATTTGAGATCTAAACTTTCCTTTAACTAATAAAAAGATAAAGAGACTACAATTAGTTGGGAGACTTTCCCATACTTGTTACAACATGAAAATATACTACAACACAAAGGAGAAACAAAAATAATTATCATAAAAGAAACCCTAGAAATCTTCTTGATGGCATCCCTATGAAAATTCTCTACATGAAGAAATAATAAGTGATTAGCAACAATATTCTCCAAGAAGGTCATCACTTTACTCTCAAATGAAATGTCTCATACTTGATCTTTCAATTCCTCTAACAAGGGCTCTTTTATAAAACTTGGATTTTATCAAGAGCATAAGAGGAAGGGCATCACATTAGTTAGGTTTATATTTCCAATTAAATGCAGGGGTAAATATGAGTTTTGGTTAGCATTCAAGTTCCAATAGAATTATGATTTCTTTTAGTTAGTGTTGAAGAAGTCTTAAGATTATTGTAAAATATTGGTCAAGTATTGTGATCAGGGTTCTCTCTGTGCTTGATTTGATTTCAAAATAGGTAGAGGGTTTAGTTGAGTTGTTGTTAGGTGTGATGCTAAACGACAGGAATTCTTGTGAATTCCTCTCTTGAAAAGTTAATCTTTTGAATCAACTCCAAGGTTCTGGGTCGTCTTACAATGTACTAAAATCTACTCAGTTGAAGATAAATGTGATTGTTCACGAGGAGGCCTTTGCTGGTTCATTTTGATTTTAGATGAGATGTAGAATCTATTTGCTATTTCAAAATATGGACACAAAAGAACTATTTTTTTGTATTTTCTATTTTTTATGAATGAAATCTAACAATGCAACTAGTATGAATTCCTATTCTAACAAGGGGTTAGAAAAGAAAATAATGAAACTTTTAAAAAAATAACATGAAATTAAAATCCTAATAGACATAAGCTACAGAAAAAAACACGTTTGCGAGTTAAATGTTTGAAGGAATCAGTGGGTAACCAATGAAAACAAGAGCAACACTTCCTAGATTCCACTAATGCAATTGTTAGTGAGAAACTTTAATAATCATATGATATTTCACCTTCCATCAAATCGCAAGGCCACGAAAAGTGTGCTTATGTGAGACGAAAAGTTATGCAGGTGCAATTCGATGATTTCTTCTCAAGCTAGATACGTCAACGAAATTCGTAAAACTGTAGCAAACACCAAAATTAAAAGATCGTTGGCTTAATCACAATCTCATGAACAAAATTCACAAAACAATGACACATTTAGGCAAGAATGACTACACTCCAAATGTGAGCACTAAAAGAATAATTTTATTGCATAATAATGGCGGCCCCAATTACATATTACAATGGAGTATTTATAAGAAATTGTCTTATCAATTTGTGTTGAGAGTGAGAGATATTCCTCATTCAATAAAATATTTTTAATCAATAAAACAAATTAATTATATATAAGCTAACAATTTAATTGGTGCTTAGTAGGACTCCATCCATATTTTATTCATTAATTGGATGCATGAGCATTTACATCTCAAAAACAAAGAAATTATGAGAGAAAAAAGAATGAGGAAGCCATAAGTCAAAGTGGAAGTGTCTAGAAGTGCCAAAACTGGAACCTAAACCTTCAATAGGTGTTTTTCAGAGTTAAACTACCATCAGAATGTGTTTCTGATGCATGGAAAGCTCTATTTTTGCAATTGGCAGTTAACTGTTAGTGCACCTTTGGAAAAGTGCACCTGGGCACCTGCAGAGTTGCAGACCTGTGCACCTCGACAAGTTCCAAAATCTCAAAATTTTACTGAGTGTCAAAATTGAAATTTTGGCTTTTGGGTTTTGCTCCCCTTCATCCCAAAGCTATGTTTGGATGTTTGCCCTTGAATTTCTCTATAATCTTAGTAATTTTAGCCATATTTGGTAAATTTAAATCCTCATAATTTTCCTTGACCTTCTGTCTATAATTGTCTACCTCAATTTAGGTGTCAGCAAAATCTCCAAGTTTGGTGTCTAATTTCAACAAGGCTTCTTCTATTTTGAAGGCTTGTCGGATGTCCTCATCATTAGTAGCTTCTTTGAAAATCTTCTTAAAATTCTTCACTACTACCTCTATAGGCAACAACTTCTCTTGTTCCTCATCTTCAAAAATTTCTAAGCATGCATTGCTATAGTGTCTCTCTGCTTCCAAAATTTGCTCTTAGGCTTGGTCCTTGAGCTGATGAATCTCTGCATGTAATTTTTCCATTACTTTATTACTATCTACTATTTTATCTATCCAATCATCAATCATGTCCAACTCTTCCCCTGTATATACATCACTCAAAATTTGGTACCTTTGCCCCTTTATTGCTTGCAAAACTTGCAAGTCCTTACTCCAAGCCCTTATCTCATCCATAATGCTGAAGTCCCACTTCAAAATTGCCACCATTTTATTAATGTTCTCTTGCATAGCATGTAGTAACTTCAACTTTCCCTCGATAATCAAAATGCCCTTCTCTTCAAAACCTGTCACTATTGACATGATTTCAAAAATGGGTCTATATGCACAGCTTCCCCTTCTCTAAGTATAGTATTTAATGTATCCTTGGGGTGCTAGTGATCTAAGGGACCAACAAGTTTGGATAGATATCCTCTTAGGATTTCGTTTTTACTTTGAAGTGTACAGAGTTCTTCCTCTTCCTATTCCATACTTCTAGAATCCTCCTTGATCCCCATAATCACCATTAACCTAGTTGTATCCCATGTAGGGCTACCAAGTATGACCTCTTTGATCTAATAATCTTGTGCATCGAGGCTTTCTATATTTGCATTATCAAGAGGGATGGCCACTTGTGGAAACAAATCTCGATCCCTGGTGCTGTTGACAAATGCCAATAGTGTTGCTTCATGTGTAGGGGACTCAAGTTTGTTCAAGACCTCTGCCAATTCAAGGAGATCCTCCTCATCAACACATAATTGTGGCTTCATGCTCCTCATTACTTCTTTTTGGAGCCACCTTGGGACTCATTCAGTGGAAGACCTACCTCTTGAGGATGAAGGAGTATGTTTGGCTACCTCCTTTCCCTTATTGCTCCTCCTTGGAGTACTTTCCCTCTGTGAGGGCTCTTCTTTTACAACCTCTATTTTAGTAGAGCCTGCAGCTTGCACCTTAGTGTCTTGGGAAGGTGGTTGAGAATATTATACCATTTGTCCCTCCTTCAACACTTCATCAATCACCATTTGTTCTGGTTCTATCTCTTGTGATGGTTAGACTGTGTAGCCAAGACATTAGTGTTGTTTCTTGGATTTGATCTTTTGTGAACATCCAGGCCAAACAATGATATTAATAACCTTTCAAGAAGACCCCTCCTATTTGAACCAATTGAAGTTTGGATCGTCCCTTGCCATCTTTGACTTTAATTTGACAACACCTAAAACAATCAATTTTTAAATGTGCAAAGTGCTAAGAACTTGTTGGTTTAGAATCCTAATTTTTAGACTAAAAGTCTCTCCATTTCTATAAGCAATGTCCGTTGCTCAGTTGGTATAAGACATATAATCATCCACATGTTTTGACAAGAAAATACCTCTTTCTAAAATCAGAACCAGAAGAGTAGTTAGTAAAATCTCGAGATGAAATCTCAAATGCTCCTTACCCCTATGGACTAACACAACTTTGAAAACAAACACACAATCGGAAGAAAACACACAATTGAAAGCTAATATTCTTACAGAAAATAAACACACTTGCAGCAATAAAATCTAACTAAATGTAGGAATAAAATCTAACTAATTTTTTTGTTTCTTTTAGGCTTCAAAATAATGTTTCAAAAATTGCCCATTTATGGGCAAGGGAAGAAATTCCCCCAATAAGGAACTGAGCCTAAAAGTGTTTTCTCCAAGAATCTTCACGATTTGATAAGGGCTCGTCCACAAGCATTGAAACTTGGTATGGCTACCTGACTTTTCTTTTGCTTTATCCCAGAGTAGAACCAGGTCAGAAATCCTGAATGATTTTACCATGGCACTCTTGTTGAACCATCTCTTCATGACAACTTGATGTTTAGCCATGTGCTCCAATGCAGTTGTTTGTTTCTCATCCATCTCTAAAAAATTCATCAATCTGATTTGTACTTTGTCAGCATCTTCAACATACCCACTCGTGAATTTCAAAATAGGAATCCTGAGGTTAAGTGGGAACATTGGTTCTTGTTTGTAGATAAGCAAATACAAAGAAGTCCCCAAAGCATTTTTGACTCTTGATCTGTCCATAAGGAATATTTCAATTACATTTGTCAATCTCTAGGGTTCTCCTTTAGCAATCATCTTATTACTGTGATCAAGTTCTTGTTTGTAGATTTCACTACCTCATTTCCTTGTCGGTAGTAATTCAAAAAGAACTTTATAATGACTTGATTTTAAAATGCCATTGAGTCAAGAATGTGGATGTGAAAGAAAACTTGTTATTGCAGACAAGGGTGAATGGCATTCTAAATCTGGTAATAATGTGTTCTTCCAAGGAGTTTGTTACCACCTTAGCAATGTAGTTTCTGAATGTTTCTGCTTCTGTCCATCACGTATAGTAATCTGTAGCTATGAGAATAAATGTGTGTCCAGTTGATGATGGTGGATTGATCGGACCAATAAAATCTAGCCCCCACTTTGTGAAGGGGCGCACCTCATACACTGGTTATAATGGCATCACCAGGTGCCTTTCTCTATTGCCATTGGTTTGACAGATATGACAAGAATACACATGCTCAAAAGTGTCTTTGAATATTGAAGGCCAAAAATAACCCAATCTTAAAATCATGTGAGTTGTTGCTTCTGCTAAACCATATCCTCTACCATACTTGTCATGAAAATTTTCTAAGACTTCCTTTGCTTCTTCGTGTCCTAAGCATTTTAGATAAATCCCTTCATAGTTCCTTTTATATAACTTGTTTTCATGTAGCATGTAGGACTCACACTTCATTTTGACTACCCTACGTTGTGAACTATTCATCCAACTAGGGCATTGGTCTTGTAGAAGATAATAAACGATGTCTTGATACCAAATATTTGTCACCACACCTTGGTGAATATCAACTCGAGATACAATTATTTTATTCTGATCATCCTCATTTGTTTCACTATCAAACTTGAATTCTTTTTCATTTCCATCCTGGTTATGGGCTATCATCTTTGATAACCCTTGACCTCTAACTAATCTCATAGGTTGAATTTCTAGATCAAATTCTTGAAGTATGGCCATCCATTTTCCACTTCTTTCACTGAGTTCATTTTGCATTAAAAGCGTGTTTACTGCTGGATTAGGTACAATTACATACACCTTACCTTCTTAGTATGTAATGAAGAAACTTCTTTACCTCCTTGATTAGTGCAAAATATTGTTTATCAAGGTTTGAATAATTCAACTCTCCATTCTCCAGAGGGCAACTCATAAAAGCAATTGTTGTTTCATCCTCCATTTCCTTTTTCTATGTTAGGATCCCAGCAAAAGAGTGTTATGAAGCAAATGAATATATCTTAAAAGGTAACTCATAATCAAGACTCATCAAGATTGGGGCCGTAGAAATGGCCACCTTGATATCTTCAAATAATTTCTTAATCTATGGAACCTATTTCACCTTAGCCCCCTTTTTGAGTAAATCATTATGGGGATGAACTATCTCTGCAAATCTGCTTATGAATTTTTGCACAAAATTTATCTTTCTGAAGAAAGACTTTAGTTCCTTTCAATTGTGAGGAGGTGACAATTTTAAAATAGCTTTGACTCTATTAGGATCAATGGAGATTCTAGCTTCAAAAATGACATGCCCTAGGAGCTTTCCTTTAGTAATGCTAAACAAACATTTTTTGGGATTAAGAGATATGCCATATTTACGACACCTATTAAATACCTGCCTTAGATCAACAATGTGGGTACTTTGATCTTGTGAAAAGATAGTCAAGTCATCCATGTAAATGACTATACATTTATTAATCAATCCTTTGAAAGCTTCATTCATTTCCCGTTGAAATGTAGCTCCTACATTAATTAGTCCAAAAGGCATCCTTTTGTAGGAAAAAGTTCCCCATTTTGTTGTAAAAGCCATCTTTAGTCAATCCTCTTCATTGACCATCTCTTGATTGTATCCTGAATATCCATCCAAGAATGACATCATCTTTGAACCATTTACAATCTGCAATACCTCATCTGGTGAGGGAAAAGGATAATTGTCCTTTTGAGATGCTAAATTTAAGTTATGAAAATCAATGCAAAGGTGAATCTCTCTAGTCTTCTTCCATATGAGAACCAAATTAGCCACCCATGTAGAATGGCGAATGGGAAATATGATCTTAGTGTCTAGTAACTTCTTTACTTCTTTCATGATTAGTGGTTCAATGATAGGATTTTTAGGTCTTTGTCTCTACTAGAATGGTTTGACATCTGGTTTCAATGGGATGTCATGTGTAATAATCTTAGGATCATATGTTTTTAGTTCTTCATAGCTCCAAGCAATAACATCTTTATACTTGGTGATTAATTTGAGCATGTCTTCTCTTTCCTATAGATTGCACACTTTTCCTATCTATACCATTTTTGGTTCTTCATCAGTACCCAAGTTGTACAAGTCACATTCTTCGATCCCTTTTTCTTGAATCACCCTCCTATTGAGTGTTGATTCATCACAATCAAAGATACATTCTAATTCAACCATCCCTTTGGGAATAGTATTGGTTTTTAGATTAAGAATCCCATCTTCATCTTCAAGCTCATCATCTTTAGGTTTGTCATCCAATGTATCATCAATCTCTTGTCCCTCAAAATGGCGACTGCACATGATAAAATCAAGTATATGTTGATCATCTTGAAAAACTTGAAAGTTTGTGATATTGTTAGGAATAGATGAAACAACAACCAATTCCACTAAAAAGCTTTTCAAGTTGGTTCTTTCGACTAGTTATAATGCACTGGCTAAAATGGCAAGAGCATATGATACCATGTTTTTTTCCTTGGAATGGATTTTATGTTTAGAGTTTTAAAGTCATCCAGTAGATCCCACACTCTTTTTTTCTAAGAAAGCAACCTTTTAACGTTGCAAGAGTATATTGATTTCACTTGTCATATGACTAATTGAGAATCCCCTTCGATTATGAGAGTTGTGACTCCTTTCTCCAGTGCAAAGAGAAGTCCTCAAATTAATGCTTTGTATTCTATTGCATTGTTAGTACATCTAAATTGTAATTGATATGCAACATAGAAAGACTTACCTTTTGGGTTGACTAATTCAATACCTATGTTGGCTCCTAATTTTCACCTACAGCCATTAAAGTGAAGTTTCCAAATTGGATCTTCCTTGGGTTTTTTGACTTTATGTTTATTCGTCCTTAACTTCTCTTTCACTTGAACATTAAATGACTGTTTCTTATGAACCCATTGCAACTTTCCTTGTGGAGGACTTGATGATTCCTCTTTGTAACTTTTGGATAGAGGAAGTGTGTATTTTTCTTGTTTATCCTAAATTTCCCCTATTAGTTCTTTGATTTCCTCAACCTTGGGTTTAGGATGAACGACTACTAAAGTCCATACTCAACCTCTGATGTATCATCTTCTTCTCTAAAATTTAATCATCCCCGAGGGAGGAGAAGACAAACCTCCACCATCTGAAGAGGTGTCACTATATGACGCATTTAGATCTTCAATTCTCTCTTCAATCTTCTCAACAAAGTTGAATGAGTTTATGAAACTTAGGTTTCTCATAAGTTCATCTACTAGGAACTTGTTATCCCAGTTTCCCATCATGTGAGTTAATACCTTCGCAACTACTTCTTGACATGATGAGCATTCAAATTCTAATAACTTTATGCAATTGGAAAAATCCTAGGAGGAGGAGGATATTGGGATCAACTTCCTCTCCCAAACACTGTAAATTAGTCACCATATTGTCTGTGAATTGTGTCATGGTCTCACCCTTTGGGACTAGCATCTTGGATACTTTATCTTGATCTTGGGATGCTTTGGTTGGAATAGTGTCAAATACCATCACTTTGTATGAACCTAGATCTACTTGCAAGAATGCTATCTCACTCAGGGCATTGTATTTTGTAATCATCATTTTCAGTTTGGGTTCAACATCTATTTTGATTTGATTGTTCAATCCTTTCCACGACAACCACAATTGGGTGAAGTCTGTAGAAAACCATCCTCTTAGATACTTTTTCCATTCTCTTCTCAGAAGTAACCTGTATGTTTCTGGGATATCAACCCCATGTATATCAATAACATCCTGAATCCAAGGGTCAACTATTAATTGTATGTGAGCATCTTTCAACACACCAATGACTTTCACTTCTATTTTATCCAACTGTATCACTGCTCAATTGGAGGGTTGAGGACTAACTCCTAGCCTTTGGGCTATTGATAATGACATGACGTTACATGAAGCTCCTAAAACAATAAGGAAATTATGAATATTCTTCCCATATATCCTAATACTAAGAAAAAATGGGGGTACTTCAACGTTGTCTTTGAACATAGTGGGCATCACTTTTGCAACATTCACTTGTTGAGATACTATCTTATGAGGAACATTATTCGTACTATGAGTAACCTTTGTATGATCCAGAGTCTTCATCAGAGCTTCTTGTTGTTGTGGAAAATTTTACAAGATGTCAAACATGGACATATTGGCCTTAGTTCTTTTCAAGTTCTCTATCACATTGTACTTTTCAATAAACCAAGTAGGATTTTTCAATATTGTTGGTACATTCACTTGATTATGATTCTATTGTCCTCCATATACTGGTCTTATTGGTGTTGAATTGTTACTTGCTCTAGGATTAGGTGGAGTTAGTTGTAAAGATGGAGGAATTCCATCCATCAAGGGTTCTTTTTTACTCCTAAGATTGTATGTATTTCGATTATCATTGCAAAAGGCAAACATCTCATCAGGCTGAAGGTCCAGTTCTTGGCTAAATGGGAATGAAAACTTTTCACTTGCTGGTTGTTCTACTTGTACATTTTGTGCATAATCATAGGATTCCAATAGCATGGCATTGAATTATACAGGAGGAGTTTTGTCATTTACCTGTGAGCTTTGATTCGCCTCTTGATTGCCATTATAGTACGAACAATTGTTGTTAGGCACACTTTGACTATCATCATATTGATTGATATCTGCATACTGAATGTTGTTGTTGTTGTTATCAGTAGGGATTCTTTTATTATTGAGACGAGTGTTCCATTGTTGGTTTTGACTTTGGAAGTCATTATTATGATTAGGAGGGTTGAAGTTGTTCCATCCGCTATTGTTTCCTGCATTGTTGCTATTGTTCCTATTCAAGTTCCTGTTATAATTTTGGCCAAAATTGTTGTTGTAGGGGCCAACGTTGTTTATTTGGAAATTTTTATTGCATCCTTGTGATAATCTAAGACATGTCAATTCATTATTTATTTGTGACATAGTCTTTAGTTGACCAAATTCTGAAATAAGGTTATTGTTTGCTTCCACAAGAATTGTTGCCTTCTATTCAAAGAAGGCAATTTTTGGAGGCTCATACCCTGAATATGATATTGTGGGGTTCTATGGAGTGGGTGCCTACTGTAATGGAACTAGATTCATGGGTATGAACTGGCTAGGCACTATGGGCACTCCAATAGGGTACGTTGGTATTGTAGTGACAACTTGAACTGGAAGCATCATTCCTCCTCCATTAGGATTGGCTTGTTTTGTGAACCTAATTGCTTTTGCAAAGACTTTTTCTAATGTATCGATATTGCCTAGAGGAAGTCTTCTCAGAAAGTTTGCAATAAGAACATCCATAGCATTCAGATAAATCTGAATAGCAGCTTGAACTAGAATAGTGTATGGTGTTTCCAACTTGTGGTATGTCATGTGAAAGTGGTGGTTGAAGTGTGAAACTATCTCAGCTGGGTCCCTTTTTATTGATATGAATTGTTGATGTATCAAAGCTATGTTGATGAAAGTTTTGAATTATTTTAAGAATTGTTTTCATAAGTATCCCAATCTCCAATAAATCCTAGTGGAAAATTAACATACCAATTAAAGGTAGTTTCACCCAAAGAATAGGGGAATAAATGAAGAACCACATCCTCCTTGGCAATCTCCTTTATGTTGCAAATTTCTTTGAATACTTTGACATGATCTTCGATAGTTTGTGTTTCTCCATAAATGAAACTTGGGCAAAACTTTTTGGGATTCTTAGGGAGGTCATGAAGTGCACCTCTAAAGTTGATGGGTGAGTCCACAACATTTGCAGAAAAGGCCATTGGAGGATTTGGTAGACCTAAAGGTGGTTGGAATGGTCATGGAACTATTTGAATATGTGGGGTTCCACTTGGCGGTTAAAGTGGTGGTGGAGTAGAAGAAGATGATGAAATGTTGAATGTAAGTGGTTGGATTCGAGATATCCCTTTGTCACTACATGGTTTACAAAAGTGGGTAAGCTCAAGAAACTCGTGTGCACTTGGTGAAGATCTCAATGCTCGTTGAAATGGGGATTCTGGATCAAAATCCTCCAGTTTGCATCAATTCTAGAAAAAGTGCACCTTTCTAGAAGCACACTTTCCCTCAAATTAGGTGCACGACAAAGTTTTGCATGCACAACTGTGGATCTATAGACCTACGTACCTGTGGACCTGCGCACCTAAATTTCTCAAAAACTCTAAATTTTTTTGAACTTGTGAAAAACACATATTTTTGCAAGAGTACTGTAGAATTTCAAAATTTTGGTAAATTTTCCTTCTTTTCCAAGAATCAAAAGTGTGGCCCTCCTTCTAATGCCACTTCTATTGAGCTATCATTAGGCACAATGCTAAACAGAAGGAATTCTTGCGAATTCATTTCTTGAAAAGTTAATCTTTTGAATCAATTTCAAGGTTTCGAGTTGTCTTATGACATACTAAAATTTTCTTAGTTGAAGATAAATGTGATTGTTCATGAGGAGGCCTTTTCTGGTTCATTTTTATTTTAGATGAGATGTAGAATATGTTCACTATTTCAAAATACACACATAAAAGAACTATGTTTTTATGGTTTCTATTTTTTATGAATGAAATCTAACAATGAAACTAGTATGAATTCCTATTCTTACAAGGGGTTAGCAAAGAAAATAATGAAAATTTAAAGCAAATAACATGAAATTGAAATCCTAAAGGACATAAGCTATAGAAAACAACACGTCTATGAGTTAAACCTTAGGAGAAATCGATGGGTAACCAATGAAAATAGGATCAACGCTTCCTAGATTCCACTGATGTAATCATCGGTGAGAAACTTTAATAATTGTATGATATTTCACCTTCAATCAAATCACAAGGCCATGGAAAGTGTGCTCATTGGAGATGAAAAGTTATGCAGGTGTAATTCAATGATTTCTTCTCAAGCTAGATACATCAGTGGAATTCATTAAATTGTAGCCAACACAAGAATTAAAAGATTGCACAACCAAAAAAAACACAATAAACCTTTGGCTTAATCACAATCTCATGAACAAAGGTCACAAAATAATGATACATTTAGGCAAGAATGAATACACTCCAAATGAGAGCACCAAAACCATAATTTTATTGCATAATAACAATGGCCCCAATTACATATTACAATGGAGTATTTATAAGAAATTGTCTCCTCAATTTTTTTTTGAGAGTGAGAGATATTCTTCATGCAATAAAATGCTTTTAATCAATAAAACAAACTAATTATATACAAGCTAACAATTTAACTGATGCTTAGTAGGACTCCATCCATATTTTATTCATTAATTGGATGCATGAGCCTTTACATGCTAGAAATAAAGAAATATGAGAGGTAAAAGAATGAGGAAGCCATCAGTCAAAGTGGAAGTGTTTGGAAGTGCCAAAATTGGAAGCTAAACATTCACTAGGCATTTGTCAGATTTAAACTATCATCAGAATGCATTTTCGATGCATGGAAAGCTCTAGTTTTGCAACTGATACTTAATTGTCAATGCACCTTTGGAAAAGCACACCTGTGCACTTGCAAAACTATGGATCTACACACCTGCAGACTTGCACACCTTGACATGGTCCAAAATCTCAAAATTTTATTCAGTGTCAAAATTAAAATTTTGTTTTCTGGGTTTTGCTTCCCTTCATCCCAAAGCTGTGTTTGGATGTTTTCCCTTGAATTTCTCTATAATCTTAGTAATTTTAGCCACATATGGTCAATTTAAAGCCACATATTTTTCCTTGACCTTCTATCTATTATTGTCTACCTCAATTCAGGTGTCAACAAAATCCCCAAGTTTGGTATCCAATTCCAACAAGGCTTCTTTTGTTCTGAAGGCTTGCCAGATGTCCTCATCATTAGTAGCTTCTTCAAAAATATTCTTAAAACTCTCCACTACTACCTCTATAGGAAACAACTTCTCCCATTCCTCATCTTCAAAAATTTATAAGCATGCATCCCTATAGTGTCTATCTGCCTAAATTTGCTCTTGGGCTTGGTCCTTGAGCCAATGAATCTCCACATGTAATGTTTCCATTACTTTATTACTAGCTGCTATTTTATCTATCTAATCATCAATCATGTCCAAATCTACCCCTATATATACATCAATCAAAATCTGGTATCTTTGCCCCTTTATTGCTTACAAAACTTGCAAGTCCTTATTCCAAGCCCTTATCTCATCCATAATGCTAAAGTCCTGCTTCAAAATTGCCACCATTTTATTCACATTCTCTTGTGTAGCATGGATTAACTTCAAGTTTCCCTAGATAATCAAAATGCCCTTCTCTTCAAAAGTTTCCCACCACTATTGATAGGCTTTCAAAAATGGGTCCATATGCATAGCTCCCCCTTCTCTATGTATAGTGTTTAATGAATCCTCGAGGTGCTCTTGATCTAAGGGACCAACAACTTTAGCTAGATATCCTCTTATGATTTTGTTTTTCCTTTGAAGTGTACAGATTTCTTCCCCTTCCTATTCCATACTTCTAAAAACCTCTTTGATCCCCATAGTTACCACTAACCTAGTTGTATCCTGTGTAGGCCTCCCAAGTATGACCTCTTTCATTTGATAATCTTGTGCACCAAGGCTTTCTCTATTTGTGTTATCAGGTGGGATGACCACTTGTGCAAAAAAATCCTAATCCTTGGTACTATTGACAAATGCCAACAGTCTTGCTTCATGTGTAGGGGACTCAGGCTTGTTCAAGACCTTTGCTAGCTCAAAGAGATCCTCCTCATTAGTACATAATTGTGGCTTCATGGTCCTCATTACTTCTTTTTGGAGCCACATTGGGACTAGTTCGGCAAAGGACCTACCACTTGAGGATGAAGGAGTATGTTCGGCTACCTCCTTTCCCTTATTGCTCCTCTTTAGAGTACTTTCCCTCTGTGAGGGCTCTTCTTCTACGACCTCTATTTAAGTAGAGCTTACAACTTGAACCTTAGCATCTTGGGAAGGTGATTCAAAATATTCTACCAATTTTCCCTCCTTTAACACTATTACTAAAATTTTGCACATGTGTAAAATTTAAGTATGAAGAAAAGGAAAGTACATGAATGCTATTCATTTCACAAAAGAATGTCCTTGTATTCTTCATTTTTTGAATATACAACTAATATTTACAAAAGTATGAAATGAATGGAAAAATGCTAGAAATGAAAAATCTCACACAAGCTGTGAGCCTAACTACTATCTTTCATATATACTGAGAACAAGAAAAATACAACATAGGAAGATAGAGTCAGAGGTAACTAGTCATTGCCTTTTCAACGTTTGACTAGTTATATGATCTTCGATGATGCTCCTTATACAACCCTCGATCTGATAGATTTTGGTCTCCATTCTCCTACATGAGAAAATAAAATGGAGTTAGATCTTGAAAAGATCTAAGCAATGACTAATTACCTATAACTATGTACCCACACATGCTATATATTTCCCATTTCAAATACATATCAAAAATAGTAAAGTGTATTCTAAAGTGTACAAGCATGTTCATTTCACAAGCAGTAGGTGCAAATCATAGATGGATGGTTTATGAGTGTCATGAGCCTGTGCTCGAACCTCATGAGATACAATTTCAAACATCATAAAAAATTAGAGTACCCAACAGTCAGGAGATTGTTATTTCAGCATACAAAGATAGTGAGTTATTCAGATGAACTTCAGCATCTAAAGTTAGATAAGCAGATTACGAAAGAATCTAGAATAATAGTTCTTGCAACAATGTATAAAAAGAGTAGCAATGGCAATGAAATCCTCAATGCAAGTGGAACTATTAAGGAATTTGCAAAAGAGATTCATCTATAACATGGCAAAAGAGAAAACATAACATTGTTGATAAAATGTCATAATACTCTTTACTAATGAGGGTTTAAGAAGCAATAAACACCACTATGGAAAAGGTGCATAGGAGCTGAAAGTCATGATTTCATTCATAGAAAAACTCCAGGAAGTAAGAAATGGAGCACAAAGACAAGATGACTATAATATTTCCTTCTGTAATAAGAAACAGCTTATGTAATCATCATTATCACTATTGTAACTCACACAATGTCCAAATCAACAAATAAATTAATAATATAGTTTTCAATATGGCAACACACAACCACAAGTATTGAGTGGCTTGAGTTTTCATGTGCAAGCCGGTGAAACAATCGCTCTTATGGGGCCATCAGGAGGTGGAAAGACAACTCTTGCTACCTTATTACTTTGCCTTTATGATCCTATTGAACTACATACTTGTGGATGATCATGATATAAGAAACATCAATTTGAAAAGTTTGAGGCAATGCATAAAATTAGTTCCATAGGAAAAAGTTATTTTTGCTAGAAGTATTGCAAAGAATATTGGTTAGGAAACATGCCTAACACAATTGACATGAAGAAGGTTGAACAAGCTGCACAATTAGCAAATGCTGATGGATTTATTAGAAACCTTCAGAAAGAATATGACATAGACGCTGGTCAATGTGGCTCTTGTTTGAGTGGAGAGCAACTATTTCAAGATGCCATTTACAAGACAAAGAACTAGAGACTCGGGAGATGAAAATAAATTTGCACAAACTTGGCTCTGCATTAAGATAGAGTGATGCCCAAAGGGAGCAATTAGAGAAGAAATTAGCTTAGGTACTCACAAACATCCAAACAATCTAAATTTTGTTTCATCCCAACCAGAGGTACATTGTGCATCAAAATAGCTACAAAAAAAGCATCTGTTGTTGACATGTCAAACACGTGGAATGAGAATTTTCTTGTATGATTTATGCAAGGCTTCACACATTTCCCTAATGTATAGTTTTCCACCCATGAATGAGATTGACATGTTAGAGTAGGAAGATATGATCACCTCAAGTGATGAATAGTCAAATGCTAAGGGTTTCTGCACATGTAGTCATGTCTAAGGTTTTAAGACTATAAGGTGTGGATGCAAGCTTAATAAGTGTGCAAATAGGGAAAATATGGAGATGGAAGTGGAGCCATTGACTATGAATGATATGGAAGTAACATAACTTGTGAGGATTCTTGGAATGAGCAAGGTGCAACAACAAAGCCATGGAAAGGATGAGATCAAGAGGGCTAACAACAACATTCGAGATGGCTCAACTAAAACCAAGGCTCTTGCTATGCATGGAGTATCATTGCTAGAGAATGCATTAAAAGAATCACTTTCAAGGCAAAGATTGTTTCTCCAAGTGCATTGGAAAGTTGGATTCGTGAGCAACATGACATCAAAGAATGTTTCTCCTCGAGATTTCAAAAACAATCGATAATAATTATACAACTTCAAAAAAATGATAGCTGGGGCATCTATCATGCACCCTTCAAAACATATAGCAAGGTTGCTGCTAGAAAAAGAGACATATAAAAAAAATACCCAAAAACAACAATAAAACCAATATGGAAATTAATAGATAAGGGTTTGTTAAGATAGACATGCATTTTAAACACTAGCAATGGAACCCAGCTAGTTTTTTTATTATTAACAACTGAGTCCATGAAATAAATACTCATAGCTAGTGAAACTAAAATTCGAAGCTCCAACAAATGCATCAATGGCGGCTTTAAATTTTATTGCTTTCCATTATTGAAAACAAAAATGTTCCAGTGGTGGCTTCAAAGTTTTGTCATCCTCAAAAACCAACGTGCTTAGTAAATATGCATGGCGGCCACAAAAGCAAGAAACCCTCGATTCCAAATCCAACATCTCAACAATGGAAACTAAAACAAAACTAGTGACAACCCTCATTTTCCTCTCGACACTTCTAGACTATTCTTGCAAATTGAGTAATGTTTAGGGTTACGAAACCTTATTATGCTCTTTTCCACATTTCATATACATTTTGAAGTCCATGGGGGGGAGAGGGGGGGGTTTGTGTGGGATTTTTAATCCCTTTTCACATATTTATATTTGTATTCTGTTTTCAAATATTTATATTTGTAAGGGGGTTTTTGTTTTTGATAAGGTAAACAAGTTTTAAGGGGTCCTGAAACCCATAAGTTTAACAACAAGAAAGGCTGAAAATAAGCGAAAAAATGCCCAGCCAAAACATAAGCCTTACGGCTGAAAATAAGCCCAAAGGCCCAGCTCGAAACAACTGCCCACTAAAAAGGCCAGAGAACCAACCAGAAAAATAGAGACCAGACAAAAAGCCAAAGCCAGGAGAAACAAAAACCAAAGGACAGAGACCCAACCTAGCAGACTACTTCTCCATCTCGAGCATGGTCTGGGCAGCTTTGGCGCACTCTTGTTGCTCTTCTGCGTTATGATCTTGGGCGTTCGTCAAATCCTGCTCCATAGTGCTGTCCTTGGCTTTATCCACATCCAGCCTATCTTTGTCTCTGTTCTGTTTATCATCTTCCTCCATCTGGTTCCTGTCTTTGAGATTTTCCAAGAGAGAGAGGATGTTGTCATTGATCAAAGCAAGGAGGGAGATCATTTGACTTGCTAGGTTGTGATTGTAGTTCTCAATATTTTTTACTCTCCTCTCCATTAGAGTCTCCCAGCTGTTCCGGTCGCCTTGGCTTTCTGCACCTGTCTTGCTCTTAATTTTTTCCATTTGGGAAACCCTATCTCTGACATCCTCAAGCTCATGGAAAAGCCATTTAATTGATCTAAAGTTGTCGATCATGCTATTGCGGGCATTGTTCAACAGATTCATGCCCGTTTCTCTTGCATTATCAGAAATAGCCACCATAGCCGGGTCAATTAGCTCATTGAGTCTAGGCTTCTCGAGGTCGTCCACCAGGAGTTGGGGGTTCATCGCCTCTCTGTAGATTCCCATAGTGGCCGTTCTCACATTGAGGTTCTTCCAAGCCTTCCTTCTGTTATTAACTTGCACTTCCCCCTCAATCTGTCCAGAGTTGTCATTTTCCTCCAAAGGAGGCTGAGGATGTATAGGAGAGAGGGGAATGGGCAGAGAATCCTTTCCCTGACTACTGGAGCGCTCCATGCTCTCTCCCACCCTCTTCTGTCTTTTTCTCAGTTTCTCCTCATCCAGCTCCTCCTTTGAAACCTTGTCAGAATCATCAGTATCCATTTCCTCCTCCACCTCAGCAGAGCCAGTTTTAGCTGGGGTATGACCTCTAGGGCTCTTTCTGCTGGGTAATTTGATAGAGGGGTAATCCTTCTTATGGCTTTTAGTCTTCTTACCTGAATGCTCAAAAACCTCATCAAAGCTGATGCTCTGGACATCGTCAGAATCTGAGGAAAAATTGGAGCTACTCTTGTCAACATGCGCCCCCTGGATAGGGTTTTTGCTAATGGTTTCAGCGTGGAAATGCTCATGAATTAGAAGCAGAAGACCCTCATGTAGTGTCGGGTTGACGGTAGCTTTCTTTTTAAAACTAGAAATGGCCTTGTTCATCGAGTTAAAAAGATAATACGGGAAGGAGATCTTACTACCATGGCGAAAATGATTCAGAATCACAAAATGGTGAGTCTTAACCCTATCAAACCTGGGGTCTAGGGTTATTTTTTCAATGACAGCGTAGAGAACATACCTCCAGAGCTTCTTTATAGTATCCGTTACAAAAAATGTCTCTTTCTTGCCCAGCTTGTTCAGCTCTTCAGTGTTTTTCACAAAATCCTTGATTGCATTAGAAGACATCTTCTTGTCTCTAAAGAATTTATGCCCCTCCATCGGAATCCCCGTGACTTCAGCAACCACATCCTCAGTAATTTGAAAGTAGACCCCGTTCACCTTAACCTTACCATTATTCCACGAATTCACCATGCTGTTAGTGATCTCAGGATCCGAGCCATGAAGTTTCTCGAAGAAATTAGTAACCCCACCCTTTTCCAGCTCTCTCCAAACTTTGGCCTTGTTCTTCCACTTCTGAACTTCCCCCACCGGCTCCTTTCTGCTCCTCTCACCCGTCATGTTTACCTGATCAACTTCCACAATTCTCATGAACTCTAAACTGTGCAAGTTATTTGCATTCAAAAAAATGGTGATGTTTCTTTTATGATACCCGTGAATATACCCCTTTCTGAAAATAATGGTATCGTCCTTTCGAATGTGTCGAAATGTCAGAGGAAACCCCTTTTGCTGGTGAAAATCACGATGCCAATAATGGCACTTACCATTTATTAAGCAATCTTTATTATCCATAATTGCATTGGATTTGAGCCGTCCTTCCCAAGATTTTATCTTGGTCGATAAGCAACTTTGCCTCCACCGAAAAATCTTTTTCGGCATTCCAGGTCAGATTATTGGTGGCGTTAACCCCTTTATTAGCAAACCAATCAGCGACTGGGTTAGCCTCTCTATAAACATGAGTGACGTGGACCTTATCGAACTTTGTGAGAGTGGTGCAAGTCTCAACAATTATGTTCGCAATCGTCCACAAGGGAGGGGAAATACCATTAATGGTATTAATAATGTTTTTGGAGTCCCCCTCAAGCCATAGTTTAGTAATCCCGGCTTCAAAAGCCAACTTGACCAGCTTACTCGCAGCTCTTGCTTCAGCCAGATGAATAGTCTGGATTCCCAGCGGGGAAGCAAAGGCAGCTATTCCCTCCCCATAGCTATTTCTTATGATTCCACCGCAACCTGAAGGGCCTGGGTTACCCTTAGAAGCCCCATCAAAGTTGGCTTTTGACCAACCATCTGGGGGGAGAAGCCAGCTAGCATCCTGCCTTTTGAGGTTCCTGTCTTCTTCTTTAGCTATCTTTCTGTCCCCTTCTTCTTCTTCTTCCTCCTTCTGCACTTGGAGATTTTCCTTTATATTCTTCGAGACCTTCCTGCCAAGGATTATAGCCGGATCCTCTCTGTCTCTAAATATTCTATTATTCCTTTCCTTCCAAATTCCCCAGCAAAAATGGGGTAAAATCCAGTCCGAGTGATCCTGCTGACCAGCAATCTTACAAAGACCTTTCCACTGATGGAAAAAATCCATGAGATTATCCGGTTTGCACCAGAGGGTTTCATTATCATGTGTGATGACATTCCACACCTCCTTGGCATAGTCACATAAGATGAAAATGTGATTTCCGGTCTCAGCCTGATTCTTACACAAGGGACATCTACTGGGCATAACATGTCCTCGCTTCATGAGATTGTCATGAGTAAGGATTTTGTTCTGAAGAGCCAGCCAGTAAAAAATGTTGATCTTTGGAGTGAGACCCAGAATCCAAGCCTCCGCCCAAGGGGCCTTCTCTTTTAAGCTCCAAAGGGAATTATAGCCTGAGGCAACAGAGTATCTTCCATTGGGATTATCCCTCCAGACCAGCTCATCCCCCAAATTGATAGGAATCATTGAATTGAGCATAAGCATTATAGGAGTCAAGTCCTCAGAGATGAGGGATAGGTCACTCCATTCCTGGCCATTCCAATAATCACAAAATTTGGACCCAATTTGATCAGTACAAGCTTGCATCCATCTCTCAAAAACAGGGTTATTGGTAAGTGGATCTTGGGAAAGCCATCTATCCGACCAGAACTGGATGTCCTTCCCATTTCCCAATTTCCATGATATCCTGGCCTTAGCCAGGTCCCTGGCTTTCATGATCCCATTCCAAATGTTCGATCCTTTTGGGATATCTTCATTAAAAAGGGTGAAAAGAAGAGTGGGTCTTCTAAGGTACTTGTTTACCAGGGTGTCCCTCCATTCACCGGTGCTACTGAAGATCCGCTATATTTGTTTAGCTAGGAGAGCCTTATTGAGGTGGGTGATCTTTCTAATGCCCAGACCTCCGTGCCTCTTAGGGAGGCAAACCTTCTCCCAAGCAACAAGAGGGTATCTTTTCTTCCCTTCATTACCATTCCAAAGGAAGTCTCTCTGGATTTTCTCCATTCTTTCAGCTATTTTCCCCGAAATTCCAAAGAGGCTCAGGGCGTAGATTGGCAGATTTTGAAGAGAAGATTTGACTAAGAGGCATTTCCCTGCTTGACTAAGAGAGACCCCTTTCCAACCAGCCATCTTCCTGTTGAATCTGTCCAAAATACCATTCCAAAAAGACTCCGGGGGTGAGGATCCCAAAGGGAGACCAAGATAGGTAGAGAGGAAAGAGCCTAATTATTTTTGTAAAGAGAACAATACTTAAATGATAATATTGTGATTCATTAAATATTTGTTCTCTATTTTAAATGTAAAAGAAAGGTGGGGCATTATATTCATGTCATGATCTTTATTGGAGAAATCAATTTAGAAACATATGGAGGGAATATAGGGCTTTTGAGGTCGAATGTGACTTCATCCTGGTAGTTAAATAGCCTTTATTGACTAGTAGAGCATTTTTAAGGTCTTTTTTAGTGAGTCATGGGGTTCATTATGAAGTAGTGGGACTTTCTGAGGGATAGGAATTAATTTCATGAGTCTTTAAGTCCTCTTTTTATGCTATCTTTCTGGATTCAACCCAGGGGGTTGGGTTTGTATTTAGTAATTTTTTGAACTCATTTGAAGTAGTTCTAATTATGCATAGAAGTTTTGTGATTCTTTTATGAGTCCTAGAATTTATTTGCAGAATTTTTAATTTAGTTTTGGAAATTCAATACAAGTGACAGCATTTGTGTTCATGTTAGTTTGGTGTCAATTTGAACCTCCTTTCTTCCTGCAATTTTGTATGTGATGTCAAAATAATTTGATAGAATAATCTGTGAATTGTCAGTATTCCTTGCTATTTTGTCTCATTCTAGCACCTTTTTGTAGGAAAGTATGTCTATCTGCAGGTTGTAATCTGTGTTCTTAAAGGTGAAATTGGTTCATTCTTCGAAACTTATTACAAATTTTTATGTAGATCTTTATAGAAAGAAGTGTTTTGCATGTACTCCAAGTATTTATTTGAGCGTTCTCTGTTAAGTGTGTTTGATTTTTCATCATCATTTAGGTTGTTGACCATCTCCTAGTTTAGGTTGTAGGTTTAGGTTCATTTTTAGTAATTTCTTCCCTTTTCCCTGAGTTTAAGTTAGGATCTTTTAAATATCACTAAATATCCAATAGGAGCTAGCCTAGAATCTAGAGGTCTCATTTCATTTGCATGTCCCACAAAGTGAAGTGATTCCCATGTTAAGTTAGAATTAGTGAACTTTCAAAATTTAGTATTGGATGAAAATTTTGATACTTAATAGTGTTGGCATGCCCAGTGGGACACAAAGGTCATAGTCTCACAGTTCTTGCTGGTTTTGATAGGCATCCAACAAGTTATAGACCTTTGAGAGGTCATTATTTTACATATCTAGTGACTTAGAGATCATATTGACTGGTTTTAAGAAAATTTAGCACTTAAAATGGATTACCATCCTCCATTTCATGAAATTCTTCCTCCATTCTCTGAATTTCAGTCATCTCAAAATGGTTGTATTGTTGGTTTCATGCTAGAATTCAAAGAACAACATTAATCTTATGCTCACCACCCACCCACCACTATTGAAGGATTTTGGAAGCATCAACATGCATACCAACAACCTCATGAAGAGATGCATCACTTAGAAGAGGAACATAGTTTTGATATAAAGAGCCTAGTTTTCAAGATCATACCCAACATCAAGAGATGTTGGTTATTTAGGAAAAACATCATAAAGAGATGGGAGAGAAAATAAAATACTATGAAGACCTTTTGGAAACACAGAAAAAGTATATGCGAGCACAAGAAAAGGAGCAATTTGATGCCAGATGGAAGCAGTACAAAGAGGTCATTATAGGATAGCAACAAAGTCATGCAGCCCTTAAAGGCAATCTCACAACATTGTAGAAAGTTTATGAGGAGGAAATGATAAAGGCTACTGCTACTGTAGCTGCAAAAGAAGAAGATTTTGAAAGAACATTAAAAGTTCATGATAAAAAGCTAGAGGAGTATAGTGAGAAAATGGAAATCCTAGTTAATGAATTCATGAAGAACAAAGAGGCTTGGGCTCATCATGAAGAAGTACTTTCTCAAAAAACTTGAGAGAAGGAGAAGAAAATGAGGTTGTTAGTTACACAAGTGCAAGAGCTAGGGGCTCAATCAGTAGTTCATCCTATGAGTGAAGAAGTTCCTAACCCTGTGATTCCAAGTTTTAAGGTAGAAACTTCTTCTCAATCCCCAACTCAGTTTTTGAAGCCAAGGATTCCATCTTTCAAGGCTCATAGATTAGCTAACTCAATAAAACATCCCCTGAAAGAACCCTTGAGTGAGCATAGACAACCAAGCCATTTCATTAGTTCCCCTATTCAATAATGTCAAGAACTTGTTAGTAATCAAGATGTTCAGCAAACATGTCAGTTTGCATGGACCAGGTATCCTAGTTATGAAATGCCAAGTCTTGTCAAAGATGCCCCATATGAGCCAATCCAAAGTGAAGAGACTAAAGATGAGGTCACTATAGCTCATTCTAAACTACAAAATGAAGATATAACTGTGAAAACCTAGTTGGAATAGCAAGTTTCTGAATAGCAAGATGAAGAAACTTCATTAGTTGCAGGAAAAGACACAGGTAAAGAAACCATTATGTGTTTCTTTGATGAGTTACCCTTATTTATAGAGTAAAAGTGGAGTATTTATATTCAAAACATATTCATCCAAGCTTTGCAATAGAAGGACATAAATGATGAAGTTATACTTGACAAAGTACCCACTCAAGATATGGTAGAGGACGAGGTTCTAGTAGAGGAGTGTTTTGATAGCATTATCAAAGATTTCTGTGAAAATCTTGGTGTTGAAATTTCAAGTTGTGAGCCTATTAATGAAAGCCCTATATTTGAAAACACTCTTCTTGAAGATTTTCTACTTAAGTTCAAACTTGAACTTATTATCAAGAACATTCTACAGGTTGATAGATTAGAGAAGCTATTAAATGTTTTGATAGAAGATGGTGAGCCTCTAATTGAGGAGGAGAAGATGAAATGGCAATCAATTATGTAGGGGAGTCATGATGAGCTGCAATGAGAAGCCCGTAGGATGAGTGAAAAGTTTTTAATTTCCAGAAGCTGCCCCATCATGCACTTAGCAAGAATGGAGGCCAAAACTGAAGGATTAATCAAGCAAGACATTGAAGATGATCCTCTATTAAAAAATGAAGCTAAGGATGCATTTAAAACTAAGTTGGACCAGTTTCAACTCATTCCTACATTCATGAGTAGTCATACAATCGATCAACTAAAAGAGGTCAGTGCATTTGCATCTATCATTCTATACATAGTGCACAAACCACTTTGTTATCTATATGTCTTTCATGTATTCTCTACTACCTTTGAGTGTGGATTTTATTACACACTGAGAAGGAAAGGCAGATATTTCTCAGAACTTGTGAATGGATTTGTTTGACCAAGCTTCTATGTTTGTTAGACTAGGGTAGGTTAGGTGTTTCTTTATTTTTCCTAAGTGTTGTCCAAGCATTTGTTAGTTTTTATTTTTTGTCCTAGGTTAGTTTTTTGTCTTGTTTTTTAGTTTTAGGTTGGTCAAGTTGCTGGTTTGTGTTTTCAAGCTTCATATTTTGCCTATCCGATTCATGCTCGCATCAATACATGTGTTTGAACTACACATACTCAGTGTATACATGCATACAGATATACATAATGTTGTAGCTACTTGTAGTGCCTGCCCCTAAGTTACATTCCTGATATCATTGCCAAACTCTTTTAGGCCAATTTATGTTTGATGATTAGTATTATTATTTTAGAGATTATCAGATGTTGTTTTACACTCAGTTTATTATATGATGAGATTACTTGGTACTCTATATTTCATGCATGTATGATGATTATTCAATGTTTTCAGTTATCGATGATGATTAGTTAGATGGTTTATTACTCCATGTGTTTCTTATGGATACTTACCCCATACTGCATGTGTATGGTGTGCGTGTTTATTTTATTTATGTATGGTGTTTCTGATGTGGTTATGGAAGGGAGTCGTAGTCACCTGCTAGTCGGGATCTACACGATGCACCACTTCCTGCCATTGTCTGTTTAGCTTAGAATATTGTGTTTGTACATGCGTGGATTTTTATGCAGGTTGCAGGTACCGGGTATCAACTTCCCTGAATTGTCAGGATGAGCGTACCCTATCGCATTGTCTCAATGGTAAGAGAGGGGAGATAAACTCTTAAGTCCAATTCCTAAACCCTTTAGCCAATTGTCCTAATTGATAATTATGACAAGTATCTGAGTTAAGTACCCTCTGAATACATCAAATGATGTAATTTCGTGATTATAACCCTTTTTGTTTTGTTTTAGTATGTGTTTTTCTATGTAGAGTTCATTTAATTTAATAATAATATATTTGGAGTTCATTTTTAAATAAATGCTAAATATTATTGTTATTTAAATTAATTAAATATGTTATCAATTAAGTTTTAAAATAAATTTAAAAGTTGAAAGATATTAAATTATTAAGAATTCTAGATCGCATGATCTAAGCATGAGTTTAAATATGAGAATTAAATTAAAAGATTAAATAATAGAAATTAATAACGTTATTTTATATTTCATAAAGTGCACATGAGATTAAAGTAATAAATTAATTTAAAATAGAAGTCAAGTGGAATATTAAATAAAGTTATTTAATAAATCAACTTAATGTGCATGAAGGATGAATGCAAAATAAAATAAAAGATAATAAAGGTTAATTAGGAGTTAAACTCAGTTGTGCAAAGAGTCTTCTCGGGTGAATGCACAATTAGTGCCCCGATTTGAGGAGAAAACTTCTTATCACAACTTTGGGGGTTCATTTTTGTGACACACGAATTTGGACGGGAATTTTTGGGGAGACAACTTTTGGAAGCGAATTTCAGAAGGCTGATACCAAGAAAGTTTTCTAGAGGAAGGTTATTGAGGGGAGCGAATTCTCTTACAGTTCCTGGAGATTGCATAATAGCATCAGGATCAGGTAGGGTCTTGTGTTTTTTATTATCGATTAAATACGCAATTATCCTTTCTCTCTTCTTCGTGTCTGTGGATTGTAGATCTGAATTCTCTATGATGAATGTTTAAACATTACAATATTGGATTATCAGATGCTTGTCAATAAACTTCAGTATACATAAGATTTAAACGGGAAGGGTTGAATCTAAGACTGAAATTCTAAATTAGAAGTTTGGATGATTGACTATATTTTCTATATCAATATAAAGAAGGAATCAATTTTTCAATACATATATTTATATATATAATAAAGAAATTATTTTTAATATCTTTATAAATTTATATATATATCTTTAATTAATTGGTTTATCAATAAAAATTTTATTATAAAAAAACTGTATTTTTAAAAAAATATTAAAAAAAAAATTTAATGGGGAGGGGTCTTACCTTTTCCCCCCCCAGCAATTAGTATCGCCGGCGGCGACCTGCGTCAGCAGGGGACCAAACGACTTTTTAAAAGCCTGCGGTACCCTATGACAGGGCTGCATGGCTTTCAATAGCCTGCGGTACTCGATGATAGGGCCGCACGGCTTTCTAAAGCCGGCGGTACCCTGTGATAGGGCCGCACAGCTCTTCATTGAGGGACGTTATGTTATAAATGTTTATTGTTATTTTATTTTAAACAATGTTTAATAATTTAAATTTTTAATAGATATTAATAATAAAAGTTGTTTTAATAAATTTTTTATTTAAAATATATATATATATATTATTAATAATTTTATAATAATAAATGCTTTTATAGTTAAATAAAATATTAATTTATTTAATTAACTATGTATAAAGTAATATCTGAAAATATTAAAAGAGTTAATATTAAATGAAGATTAAATAATTGGGTCAAATTATAAGGGTAATAGTGAAAACCTTTACATTAAAAACGTTCGTTGAAACTCAAATTGAGAATTTCAAACTTAAACCTTAGGGTGTATTATGGAAACAAACCCGAACTATGAACTAAATCATACTATATTGTTTTGTTATACTATCTGTGTTTGGGGTTGTTCTAGTATTAACCAGTTTAGGTTGTTACCAGAGGCCCGAGTTTGTGAATGTGAGGTTATGATGATTTGTTCTCGATCTTTTCAAACCAACCAAGGTAATGTGATAGTATGCTCTATGATGGATGTATTTACTATTTGTTATTGCTTCCCAGTTTCCTTGTGTGAAGCTGAGGTGTATATATTTGAGATACCTAACTTAACCATTTTTGGGTCTCGATCAATTATATGTGATAACCATTTTTTAGTCTCGATCAGTTATAATTGTATTACCTTTTGGTTGCTTTGAGAGAACTGAAGTGTTCATTTAGATCTTGATGATGTCATGTTGTGACATGTTTTGACTTGACCATTATGGAGTCTTCGATCAGTATTGTAATTTACTATTGGGATACTTTCTAGTTGCTCATTGGAGAACCATTGGATTTTTTGATTATCATTGATGCCTTTAGTTGCTGATAGAGAACTGTCGTGATCATATGATTATTATTTGATGCCTATCTGTTGCTCATGAAGAACTGATTGTAATTTTTGTGGCTTATCTTTTATGATGTTTTTCAGTTGCTTGTATAGGACTAAGGTGATTTTATTATGATTCTTTGATTTGTGATTTCATGAGCCTAGGGTAGGTTATCTATGTGTAGTGTCGGGAAGTGGCTTGCAATGGGGATCGGGGCCCTAAGAGGCTGCCTAGAGTAACCCATTGTAAGTTGTTTTAATAAGTGAAAACATTTACACTAAATGAGGGAAAATGAACCTAACAAGATAATTGTATGTTCTTTCCCATGTCTTGAGTGCTAGTATAGACTAGGATGGGGTAGAGAGAACTCTTGGTTATGACCTTGCATTCCATAGTATGCCTCGTCAGTACGAGAGGATACTAGTGGCCGCAGGGATCAGTAGGGACCCGGGATTCCTAAGGGATTGCTCGGGTAACTTCTACGTGACTTTTGCGATGACACTTTCCCGCTTGCATATTAGGTTTCCTACGTGTCTTGTGGTACCTCTGGGTTTAGATGTCGATCTTTTTAGGAACCCTTGAGTTAGCATACTTTTAGGATTTTCAGACTTAGAGAGTACTTGTGTTTTGTGTTTTGGTACCCTATTTGGGACTTGAGACTATCTCCTCAGCGCGGCGGGAGTGGACCATTTAGGTTCCACGCGGTCAGGTGGTAGTGCTTTTTACTCTTACCATTGAGATCCGTTTTGTGGTCACCGTGGCTGGAGTGTTCGTGATTGGCATTTACCTTCACTATGTTCTTGGATTATTATGATGGATGGTTAGATTTTATGATAGATGTTTTGTCATTATGGATGTATGGATGTATCATGTATGGTGAATAGTTTCATATATTTTTACTGTACTTTGTATCATGGATTCATGGAGGTTGAAGAATTTCTATTTTTACATATGTATATTCTTTTAAGCCTTTCATACCCTGTTACTTGTACAGTGGATGATTGAGCAATCCGAATTAATTTGCCAAGAGGCATTCGAAACAAATGTATATTATGGACAATGGGATTTTCTGTTTATTCTTTCATATGTATGTGATAGTTTTTAGACTTAGAATTAATTAAATTTAAACATGACTCAATGTCTTGGGATCCTTAAGAAATGTAACTTGCAATGTATGTTTGTCAATGATTACATGTTATTGCTTTTGCTACTATGTGTTTGATGTGTATGTTATTCATTCTTACTTTAAAAAAAAAATGTTTAGCAAACTTAGTGAAACTTTAGGTTAATTCTTTTGGATCCCTTGGCGGGGCGTTACACTGATCAAATGATGAAGGTCTTGGTTTCTAAAGCTACTACTTGAGTTCGATCATGCATATCTATCAACCTAATAAGAGTTCTATTAAGCTCACATGCATGCATTCAAAACTAAACCAACAACTTTAGAAGTCACTTTTTGTCAGGTCTAGGTGCTAGGGATGCATTATTTCAGACTCCATGCCCAATGAATAAGAGCAAACTGATCAAATGTCTAGCAGGTAGACATACAACAAAAGTTGCCAAAAATGTTACTAAAATTTTACACGTGTAAAATTTAAGTATGAAGACAAGGAAAGTACATGAATGGCATTCATTCAACAAAAGAATTTCCTTGTATTCTTCATTTTTTGATTATACAACTGATATTTACAAAAGTATGAAATGAACGGAAAAATGCTAGAAATGAAAAATCTCACAAAAGTCGTGAGTCTAACTACTATCTTTCATACATATTGAGAACAAGAAAAACACAACATAGGAAGATAGAGTTAGAGGTAAATATTCATTGCCTTTTTAGCATTTGACTGGTTATATGATCTTCGATGATGCTCCTTGTATAGCCCTCGATGTGGTAGATTTCAGTCTTCGTTCTTATGCATGAGAAAATAAAATGGAGTTAGATCTCAAGAAGATCTAAGCAATGAATAATTACCCACAACTATGTACCCACACATGCTATATATTTCCCATTCCAAATACATATAAAAAATAGTAAAGTGTATTCTAAAGTGTACAAGCATGTTGATTTCACAAGTAGCAGGTGCAAATTATAGAAGGATAGTTTATGAGTGTCATGAGTCCATGGTCTAACCCCATGAAATATAGTTTCAAACATCATCAAAAGTCAGAGTACCCAATAGTCAGGAGATTGTTATTTGAGTATTCAAAGAGAGTGAGTTATTCAAATGATATTCAACATCTAAAGTTAGATAAGCAGATTATGAAAGAATCTAGAATAACAGTGTACAAAGAGAGTAGCAATGGAAATTAAATCCTCAATGCAAATGGAACTATTATGGAATTTGCAAAATAGATTCATCTATAACATGGAAAAAGGGAAAACATAACATTGCTAATAAAATGTCATAATAGTCTTTACTAGTGAGGGTTTAAGAAGCAATAAACACCACTATGGAAAAGGTGCATAGGAGCTGAAAGTCATGATTTCATTCATAGAAAAACTCTAGGATGTAAGAAATGGAACACAAAGACAAGATGACTATGACATTCCCTTCTATAATAAGAAATAGCCTATGCAATCATCATTATCACTGTTGTAGCTCACATAATGTCCAAATCAATAGATAAATTAATAATGCAATTTTCAATATAGCAACACACAACCACAAGTATTGAGTGGCCCGAGTTTTCATGTGTGAGCTAGTGAAATAATTGCTCATATGGGGCCATCAGGAGGTGGAAAGAAAACTCTTTCTAACTTATTACTTCACCTTTATGATCCTATAGAACTACATACTTGTGGATGATCATGATATAAGAAACATCGGCTTGAAAAATTTGAAGAAATGCATAGAATTAGTTCCACAGGAAAATGTTCTTTTTGCTTGAAGTATTGCAAAGAATATTGGTTATGGAAACATATCTAACACAATTGACATGAAGAAGGTTGAACAAATTGCAAAATTAGCAAATGCTGATGAATTTATTAGAAACCTTTCAAAAGAATATGACACAAATGTTGGTTAACGTGGCTCTTGTTTGAGTGGAGAGCAACTAGTTTAAGATTCCAATTACAAGAGAAAGAACTAGAGACTTGGGGGATGAAAATAAATTTTCACAAACTTAGTGCTACATTAAGATAGAGTGATGTTCAAAGGGGGGAATTAGAGAAGAAATTAGCTTAGGTACTCACAAACATCCAAACAATCTTAATTTTGTTTCATCCCAACCAGAGGGACGTTTTGCATCAAACCAACTGCAAAAAAAGCATCTATTGTTGACATGTCAAACATGTGGAATGAGAATTTTCCTTTATGATTTACGCAAGGCTTCACACATTTCACTGATGTATAGCTTTCCACCCATCAATGTGATTGACATGTTAGGGTAGGAAGATATGAACACCTTAAGTGATGAGTACTTAGATGCTGAGGTTTGCTGCACATGTAGTAATGTCTTAGGCTATAAGACTATGAGGTGTGGATGCAAGCTTAATAAGTGTGCAAATAGGGAAAATATGGAGATGGAAGTGGAGCCATTGACTATGAATGATATAGAAGTAACAAAACCTATAGAGATTCTTGGAATAAGCAAGGTGCAACAACAAAACCATTGGAAGGATGAGATCAAGAGGGTTGATAACAACATTGGAGATGACTCGACTAAAACCAAGGCTCCTATTGTGCATGGAGCATCATTGCTAGATAATGCATTAAAAGAATCACTTTCAAGGTAGAGATTGTTTCTCCAAGTGCATTGGAAAGTTGGATTCGTGAGCAACATGAAATCAAAGAATGTTTCTCCTTGAGATTTAAAAAATTTGATAATAATTATACAACTTCAAGAAAATGATAGTTGAGGCATCTATCATCCACCCTTCAAAATGTATAGCAAGGTTGCTACCAACAAAAGATAAATATAAAAAAAAACTAAGAAATAGCAATAAAACCAATATGTCCAAATTAATAGATAAGGGTTTGTCAAGAGAGCCTTGCATTTTAAACAGCAGCGATGGAACCTAGCTAAAATTTGTTATTTTATTAACTAGTGAATCCATGAAATAAATACTCACAACTAGCGAACGCAAAATTTGAAGCTCCAGTAAATGCATCAATGGTGGCTTCAAATTGTTATTGCTTTCCATCATTGAAAACAATAATGTTCTAGTGGTGGCTTCAAAGTTTTGTCATCCTCAAAGACTAGCAAGGTTAGCAAATATGCATGGTGGCCACAAAACCAAGAAACCCTCAATTCCAGCTCTTGCAAATCAATAATGGCGGCCAAAATAAAACCAGTGACAACCCTCATTTTCCTCTCGACACTTCTAGACTATTCTTACAAAATGAGTAATGTTTAGGGTTACAAATCCTTATTATGCACTTTTCCACATTTCATATGCATTTTGAAGTCCACAAGGGGGTGGGGTGTTTGTGTGGGATTTTTAATCCCTTTTCACATATTTATATTTGTATTGTGTTTTCAAATATTTGTATTTGTAAGGGGGTTTTTGTTAAGTTATTTCATTTTGCATAATTATTTTTGTAAAGAGAACAATATTTAAAAGATAATATAATGAGTCATTTAATATTGTTTTCTAATTTAAATGCAAAAGAAAGGTGAGGCATTATATTCATGTCATGATCTTTATGGGAGAAATTAATTTAGAAACATATGGAGGGAATATAGGGCTTTTGAGGTCGAATGTGACTTCATCCTGGTAGTTAAATAACTTTTATTGACTGGTAGAGCATTTTTAAGGCCTTTTTGAGTGACTCATGGGTTTCATTATGAAGTAGTGGGACTTTCTGAGGGATATGACTTAATTTCATGATTCGACCCAGGGGGTTGAGTTTGTATTTAGTGAGTTTTTTAACTCATTTGACACAATTCTGATTATGCATAGAAGTTTTGTGATTCTTTTCTGAGTCCTGGACTTTATTTGCAAAATTTGTAATTCAATTTTGGAAATTCAATATAGGTGACAACATTTGTGTTCATGTTATTTTGGTGTCAATTTGAACCTCCTTTCTTCCTGCAGTTTTGTGTGTGATGTTAGAATGATTTGATAGAATAATTTGTGAATTGTAATTATTCCTTTCTATTCTATCTCATTCCAACACCTAGTTGTAGGAAAGTAAGTCTATTTGTATGTTGTAATTCATGTTCTTAAAGGTGAAATTGGTTCATTCTTCAAACCTTATTACAAATTATTTATGCAGATCTTTATAGAAAGAAGTGTTTTGCATGTATTCCAAGTAGCTATCTTATCCTTCTCTATTAAATGTGTTTGAGTTTTCATCATCATTTTGGTGTATCACCATCTCCTAGTTTAGGCTATAGGTTTAGGTTCATTTTTAGCAATTTCTTCCCTTTTCCATGAGTTTAAGTTAGGATCCTAGAAATATAACTGAATATCTAATATAAGTCAGCATAGAATTTAGAGGTCTCATTTCATTTGCATGTCCCACAAAGTGAAGTGATTCCCATGTTAAGTTAGAATTATTGAACTTTCAAAATTTAGTATTGGGTGCAAATTCTAATACTTAATAGACACTTCATCAGTCGCCATTTGTTCTACTTTTGTCTCTTGGGATGGTTCCTTCTAGACCTATTCTACTTCTAAACTTTGGGATAGAGGAGTAATCGAGCCTTTACCTACCACCGTCACTTGTGGTGGAGATGGGGGAGTAAGATCGGGACCCTTTGAATCTGATGACATCTACATCCAGTGTTCTTGTTGATGTTCACTTATAGAGGTATCCCTAATCTTGTCTCACACTAGCTCTGTTCCTACAGGCATAAAATTAGAATCTGACATTTTGAAAATGTCATTGCCCTCTTCACTCTACTCATCCACCGACTGTTGTACTTCATCTTCTGAAGAAGAGACTTCCAAGGGTTCTACTTGGGTGGATGGTGATGTCACCATGGTACTCCTTCTTTGTTGTTCAATCGCTCTACCCAGCCAAGCTCTTCCTTGTAGGGGCACTTGTTCCTCTTCTTCTCCCTCCTCTTCTCCCTCCTCTTCTCCCTCTAGAATGGTTTCGAGAATAGATGGGAAATTTATCATTCTCTTAGTCATGATTTTCCTCTTCTTCATTCGGATCTTAATCCTCTTTTGTTTTATAGCGGTAGAAGGGGATGTTGGCTCTTCTTGTGGAGGAGGAATGGAAACCTGCTGACTTTCTCCCTATTTTGAATGAATGGACATAAAGGGAGGCAATTGAGGGTCATCCTAGACTTGAACAACTCTAGTATCCTTGGACCCTTGTACACTTTCTTCCTACTAATGGGGAGGTGCTTGTGCTTCAACTTCTCCTATTTTGACTCTTTGAGGAGAGGTCTTCTTCCTTTTGCTATTTCCTTTCCTCTCAGGAGGGTGATAGTATCCAACCATATGGTCAAGTTGGTATATTGTTCCTTGCCTGATGGGAGATTGGGGTACAAAGGTAGGAATTGTAACTTTCTTCCCTCTATCTTTCTCTGGGCAAGCTTGTGTGTGGAAGATCACAGTGTTAGGTATTGGATCAAGTTGAAAAGGCATCTTGATCCAATCTTTTGTCATTCTAACAACATGCCTCACCTAATGATGAATTCGCCGTCCTCCATGTTAAACTCAGCATTCATGATGGGTCTCTCCCCTATTTTGTCCAAGTTGAATAGGGGGTCTAGCAGCTCCCTGGAATCTTGTTGCCTTATTTCCTTTGGAATGTTCAATTTGAGGGTGTTTTCTACCAAATACAAAGTCATCCTACAATAGTCCCTTATATGGACATCATATTCATTTGTTGCGTTCATCCAATGGTCTTCAATGACATCTTCATGGTAGAACTCCCTGCTTGCCAGACTCTCCACTCTCCCGATATTATCAAAATAGGGCCTAGGGGAATTGTACTCCTTGAGGGGATAATTCTCCCATTCCCAGTCAAAAGATAGAATATCTTGTTTTTGCTTTACCTGATATGGTCCAATGACCAGGGGCCATGCCCAACATGGTCTTCTTTGCTTCCTAACCCTATCATAAGCAGACTCAATCTGTCGTGCAATCTCCAAAAAAACTAGTTTATCACTTGGATATTTGGGGAGCTTCTTAGGGTTAAAAAAATGTCATGTCCCCTTTTTAAATAATTAAAAATAAATAAAAATCTTTGCTAAGGCAGGCAGGCCCAAGAAAGTGAAGTTTTAGAAAAAGGGGGTTAATCTTTGGAAACCGTTGGACTAATAAATGAAAATTATTATTAAAATAAGTTTCATTAACCTCTCTTGGACGTGAGTTAAGGTTATGCCCTCTTTTAAGGGGTTTGGAGGCATTTTGGGCTGATTCCAGAACTTGATTTTTGCTCATTCTTTGTTATTCTTCAGAGGCTGCCAAACCTGTGGAGAAGGAGACCCAAGAACAGGAGTTTGTAGGTTTCCAAGAAGGCTAAGAATGAGAGTTTGAAGCCATTCCATGTGCATTCTCATACAGAGTTTGCCTTTGTGCTGAACAATGCAGATTTGTGGGTTTTCGGGTGTGTTTTTTGTATGAGTTTGGTGTTTACAGTTGAGTATTTCATATCAGTTTGGGTTGCTGTTGTATTTCAAAATTTAAAGTATTAAAATAGAGCTGAATATATGTATTGGGACGTGATTAAATTTTTGAGATAGATTATTAGTGTTTTGTGGTGTTTTCGGGCATTTTTGTGTTAATTTCGGGAGCCCGATGAGCATAGTTTTTGTCCTACATTTGTGAACTGTTGTGTAAAGGCTATAGGGATCTGGAAATTTCATCTTGTAGGCTGTTATGCTGCTGAAATTTCTATAAAAAATTGTCCATTTTCAGATTTATTAATAATTTGTGAAGTTGTGACGCTTTTGGTACTATTTTCAGCATACCCGATTTGGGGTTTCTTGAGAAATTTGGTGGATCTTTGTGATATTAGTTGTTTGATCTTAAAGATCTAATTAGAGGTTGGAAATATCATATAAAATCAGAAAAGGGACGTTTCAGTGGTATCAGAGCTATGATCTTGCCAGCCTGAGGGTTTGTAGAAGTTTGCATGTCAGTTTTGAGAACTACCCAAATCTTGCATGTCATAATTTATGGTTGCATGTTGCTTTTAATCAGCTGCATGTCAAAATTTATGGTTGCATGCTACTTCTAATCATTTTCATGTTAGTTCTTGGTGAATTTGGTGGTTGTAGAAGTTTGCATGTCAGTTTTGACAACTACCCAAATCTTGCATGTCAGTTTTGACAACTACCTAGATCTTGCATGTCAACTTTGACAACTACCCAGATCTTGCATGTCAGTTTTGACAACTACCCAGATCTTGCATGTTAGTTTTGACACTACCCAGATCTTGCATGTCAGTTTTGACAACTACCGAGATCTTGCATGTTAGTTTTGACAACTACCCAGATCTTGCATGTCATAATTTATGATTGCATGTTGCTTCTAATCAGCTGCATGTCAAAATTTATGGTTGCATGCTACTTCTAATCATTTTCATGTTAATTCTTAGTGAATTTGGTGGTTGTAGAAGTTTTCATGTTAGTTTTGACAACTTCCCAGATCTTGCATGTCAGTTTTGACAACTACCCAGATCTTGCATGTCATAAATTATGATTGCATGTTGCTTCTAATTACTTGCATGTCAAAATTTATGGTTGCATGCTACTTCTAATCATTTTCATGTTAGTTCTTGGTGAATTTGGTGGTTGCATGTTGCTTCTAATTAGTTGCATGTCAAAATCTATGGTTGCATGCTACTTCTAATCATTTGCATGTTAGTTCTTGGTGTTTGAAGAAGTTATATCCTATTGGGGTTACACTCTACTTTATCTAGAATGGACAGGTATAGTACAGAGTCTCAGAGGACACGATCTTGGACAATTGATATCCAGAGTCAAAATAGTAGAAAGGATGGTTATTTAGACATTCGAGATAAACTTATAAAAATAAGCCATGACATGTCTGAACAGTTGGTTGAGCACCACTGTATAATGAATGACATGTTGCCCAACCCAGCTAAGGTGGACAAGTTGATTGGATTTCTATTTGGCAGATTTTCTCACAGGGTAGATGACACAATTACCAAGAACTTGCATGAGGAGTTTGAGAAACTAGCTTATAGCTAGGCAGAGGTCTCAGATTCTACTCTGCCACAGGAGGTGGTGGGAAAGGATATTACACAGATTGATAGTGATAGTCAACTTGATACTTAAATTGAGACAATTGTTTACAGGTCATCAAAGGGTGATGCCACAAGTATTCAGGATGGTATAGTTACAACAGGCAGTGACTACAGTGTAGTGGGTTCAGATGATGATTATGAGGATGTTGTTGTGCAGGATGGTGAGATACCTGGTAGAGATGAGCAGACATTGAGCATTCATGAATTTATTGAGAAAGAGTACCAGGCACAGTTAGATGCTTCATCACATGAGGTTGAGGCTGGTAGTACTTCACATGATTTGTCCAGCCAGCTGAAGGTGAACAAAGATAGTATTGTGACTTCATTATCTCATCATGACAGGTATGTGGAGTTAGTTGGTATTGGTCATATTACTCAGGTGAGGAGTTTGCTTGAGTTACCAATTGATTGTAGTTTACGGATAAGGACTTGAGATTGTTGTATTGGCATTTGGGATTCAGTTGATTGGAAATCTTTAACACTTTTTGGTAGCAGTGATTGTTTGGGTGCTATCATGGATTTGATTAGTAGATTACACGGTGTTGTCTTTTCTTGTGCCAGTATCTTGTCCGATGTTGGTATTAGTTTTTATACACTGATGTTGGGCTTTGTTCATATATCCAGTCAACCATACTTGTTGGAATGTGTTGATGATATTTCATATTTGGCAGTGTGTATAGATGAGTCCCAGGATCATATTGGCATTGATGACATCCAGGAGGATGCAGTGGACAGTTTTGAAGACTTGGTTTCCTTGGGTATAGAGGAGTTGGACAACAATGCTAATGTTTTTGATACTCCATATGTTGATATGAGCTTTAGATTTGATTCACAAGATATGGATGGTAATACTCTAGAGACTAGTAGCTTTGAGGATACTCCTTTAGACAGTGCATCAGAGGAGGTTTGTAGGAGACAGTCAAGCCAGTGCCATCATGTGTCTAATCAGTTGAGAGTTAGTGACCAAGACATTGCTATCACTTGCCAACATTTTGATGCTGCTCGTCAATTGTTAGCAGTTTATGGATGGGGTTCTCCTACTAGTGATGAGCAGGAAGGCAGTATCTTTCCTTGACAGAGATCCACTCTTTATGGGAGGCTATTCGGATTTTGAGACAGAATTATATGCAGTTGGTAGCCGACAAAGATTATCTTATGGAGTGGGACAGTACAGCATATGATGCATTGTTGGCCAAGGAAGATGAGGCAAGTGAGCTTACTGAGCAGCTTGAGGTGACTTCTGAGATTCTTGAGAGTACACAGTTGGCTTTCAAGGAGTCACAGCTTCATTTGGCTAAGGTGACCATGGAGTTAGAGCGACTACAGTCTTTACCTGATTCTATATAGTCACAAGCTGTGGTGTTTGGTGATCCGAGGATGTCCATGGCCGAGATTGTGAGAGATAGTGGAGATGGGGATGCATCCATCTTTGATACTAACATTGGCATATTAGGTTCATTCCCACTAGAGTCATGTCCAATTGAGTTGGGTGTTGTAGCAAATTGTTGTATGCCTGACATGGTGGTGGCCTCTAGTACTGATGGCACGGAGACTAGAGATGTATCAAAGATCATGTGTGATGCTGGTGAGTCAGCAGTTGGCATGGTTCTTGCTAGTAATACTACTCCCTTGGCGATGTCTTCAGAGGTAGTAGTTAGTTCCAACTTGGTTAGTGATCAATTGCAGTTAGTTACATCTAGATTGCAGTCTGAGCCACTGACTAAGATTGGTGCATTCTATCGGCATTACATTGTGAGGTATGCTCATCAATCTACCTTTGATGACCATGTTGATGAGATGATGATACAGAGATGTACTTTGGTTCCTAGTGCTTATCATCAATTATGGGACAGTTTGATGCCTCAAGATGAGAGTTGCGATGGGCATGACATGGTAATAGGTTCTATAGTTGACAACTCTATAATATGTGACTTAGAGCAGGAGTTTGAAAGTGATGCTTCAGTGGGTGTTGTTATTGATTCTACTCCTTTGGCTATGACATCTCCTGACTTAGCTAGTGATTAGTCATAGTGGGTTGTATCACTTGTTCATGGTGAGCTATTGACTAAGGTTGGTTTTTTTAATCAACATTATATTGCAGGGTATGTACATCAGTTAGCTTTTGATCTTTTTTTTGAGGATTTGATGGTAGGAAAATTTGGTTTGGATTCGATTTCTTACTCTTTATCTTGTAATGTCTTTTCACCATCAATAGTGCATGGGAGTTATGGTTATGAGATAGTGGTCGATGATTTGTAGAGTTGTGTTGACTGTAGGAGTTGTACAGTGTGTGGATTCTCCATACTTGGTACAGTTTCATTCAAGAGCATTCACCATTGTTGCAGAGTTGGATTGTACATTTCGTATAGGCTAGTGGGATGCGTTGATGGTATTTACTGTGTTGGTAATTTGATTTGTCCACTTTACTTGGGTTCTGATGTTCTAAGAGTTTGTGTCTCATGGGTTTTTGACTGTGGAAGTTGTGACTTTGGAGTTTGGTTGAGCAGTAATTGTTAGTTTGATTACAGATTCCTCTTGGTTATATTGCAAAGGATATTACAGGAGCCTGTGTTAATTGACAATAGTATAGTTCATGACTACATTTGGGATCCAGGTGGATTGATTGGTTTATTGTTCAGCCATTGCTTGAGGACAAGCAATGTTTGGGAGGGGAGGACTTGTCATGTCCCCTTTTTAAATAATTAAAAATAATAATAATCTTTGTTAAGGCAGGCAGGCCCAAGAAAGTGAAGTTTCAGAAAAAGGGGGTTAATATTTGGAAACCGTTGGACTAATAAATGAAAATTATTATTAAAATAAGTTTCATTAACCTCTCTTGGATGTGAGTTACGGTTATGCCCTCTTTTAAGGGGTTTGGAGGCATTTTGGGCTGATTCTAGAACTTGATTTTTGCTCATTCTTTGTTATTCTTCAGAGGCTACCAAACCTGTGGAGAAGGAGACCCAAGAATGGGAGTTTTCAAGTTTCCAAGAAGGCTAAGGATAGGATTTTGAAGCCATTCCATGTGCATGCTCATACAAAGTTTTCCTTTGTGCTGAACAATGCAGATTTGTGGGTTTTCGGGTGTGTTTTTTGTATGAGTTTGGTGTTTACAATTGAGTATTTCATATTAGTTTGGGTTGCTGCTGTATTTCAGACTTTAAGGTGTTAAAATAGAGCTGAATATATGTATTGGGATGTGATTAAACTTCTGATATAGATTATTAGTGTTTTGTGGTATTTTCGGGCATTTTTGTGTTAATTTCAGGAGCCCGATGAGCATAGTTTTTGTCTTACATTTGTGAACTATTGTGTAAAGGCTATACGGATCTGGAAATGTCATTTTGTACGTTGTTATGCTGCTGAAATTTCTATAAAAATGTTCATTTTCAGATTTATTAATAATTTGTGAAGTTGTGAAGCTTTTGGCACTATTTTCAGCATACTCAATTTGGGGTTTCTTGAGAAATTTGGTGGATCTTTGTGATATTAGTTGTTTGATCTTAAAGATCTGATTAGAGGTTGGAAATATCATATAAAATCAGAAAAGGGACATTTCACAAAAGCACCAGCTACTTGCACATATGTGAATATCTTAAACTATATGTAATAGGGCCCTCAGAGAGCTGTTATCTATGCTATTGCCTCATTAGATAACCTATTTGCATAATCACCCTCTATGAACTGGATGACTGTGAAAATGAATGTGTCATTCATGATTCTATATCCCTTGCTTCCTCACTAGTTGAGGGTAGAGAATGTAGGGCCAGGCATTAGGATCTTGCATATTGCCTCTTTTGTAGTCTAGGGTAATTTGTAGCCCTTGCTGCTAGTAGATATACCATCTAAGAAGTCATATAGAAATTCTTCTTGTCTTTGACTACCCCCAATTGCTCACACAAGTTTCCACTTAAAGTGGTGGCCCAATCCAGTGACATCTTTTTCATCTTGATTGTTTCAATGAAATTGACCATGAAAGCACTAAGGTGGCCAATTGCTAGTAGCCCCATGACTCTGCTAAGAAGAATGATAAAATAGCCAATATCATTCTTCATTTATTCCCTAGTCATGTCCACCTTTCCTATTATCCTTGCCTAAGGAGTCTTCGCAATGAGGTAAGATGATTGAATGATTTATGTTGCTTCTTTCAGGTGTTCCCTTTACCACCTCTCTGTTGCTTCATAGGAAAGTCTTATGAATTAATTTTCCCTTGGGAGATGAAAGATCCTTTCAATATTGTTAGGTTGTAGGTCAAGTACAACTTCTCTAGTTACACTCTTAACCACTCTCTATTCAGGAATAAAGTGTTGAGCTATTGTCATGATCAACTCTGCTGATTGCATTGATCTTGGATGTGAAGTTGTGCTCACGAACCCAGATTGGATCAAAGCGAATACCAGAGTTGATCTCTATATGGGTTTGTTGTAGATTCTAAGGAACTCTCCCAAGTTAGTATGTCCCAAATTAATGTCTTTGATTTTTGCATAGTCATCTTAGAACCTTGACTTCGATTGCACGCCTTGGCACTTGAACACAATAGGCTTAGATGTCATTTTCTCTTTGGAGGTGTATGCCATTATATCTGCACGACACAAGAAAGATGTTTATTAGTTCATAAAAACAAAAGCCTAAAAATTAACAGTGAAAAACATTCAATTCCCCTTTGATTATTTATCAATGAAAAATGAAAATAAAGTGCGCAATTTTGGGGCAAAAGTAGGTATGGTGTGCATAGTGCACCTTATTTTGTTAAACTTTTGCACAATTTTGGTGTACAAATGCGCATCCGATGAGGCGCACAAATGCACATCAAAATATTTAGTGAAGTTATTTTTTTATATTTATTCATTTTTAAATTTTATTTATATATATATATATATAATCTTTTATATTTTAAAAAAAATTTCTAAGGTTTTAAAGTGGGAGGTGCGACGCGCACGAAGTTGTGATATGCAGGAGGCACGGTGCGCGCAATTGGTTTGAGATGCATGCATGTGCGGCAACAGGTGCAACGTGGTGCACATGTGTTGTGTGTGTGACAAAGTGAGGGCCCGACATAGGGCACATGTTCCGTGCGGTGTAGAGGTACACAGGCAGTGGCATGGGCATAGTGACGTGAGTCGCGCATTGCGGTGCACATACATTTTCTCCCTCATGAGTGTAAGGGTTTGGGGATGCATGATGATGAAGGTCGCATCCATGGGCACACGTGGTGAAGTATGTTGTGGTGAGGGTCACATCCGTACGTGTGCGAAGTGGTGTACAAGCACGAGGTGTAGGGTTTGCAACGCAAGGTGTGCAGTGGCACGATGCACATGGCGAGCAGTGCACATAATGGCACAAGTGAAGTGGTTTGGAGATGCGCATGTGCAGTGGGAGGTGCAGTGTGCAAGGGAGCCAAATTAAATTGTGCACTTTTTTGAGGTGGGAAAGTTTAGCGAGGTGTGCACATGAAGGAAGCCCAAGTCGAAGAACACGATTTTGCTCATCGCAGAGGCAACAAAAACACAAAGTGAAAACATGATAAGGTGTTCAGAGGGAGGTTGGGGCTTATATAGCCCTGTCCACCCTCGGGGTGCATGGTGCACCCTTGTGTTGGTGCAGATGTGTGCATTGTGCACCACCAAGGGTGATGCACCCCTCGCACACCATGTCGAGTGAGCAGGTTCATAAAATTTTATTTTAAAAATTTTATTTATTTATTTATTCATTTAGAAAAAAAAAAAAAATCCAAATGTTATATTTTTTATGTCCTTTTCCAATTTTTCAGTTTTTTGGTTTTTTTTTATTTTTCAATTTTTACCTTTTTGACTTTTCTCGAATCTCGAAAAAAGTAGGGGGTCCCCATTCCTAGCAGGGAATGGGGCGTGCATTGTGGAACCACAACAGGTTTGATTTCCTTTATGCTTTCCATAAAATGGGTAAAGATCATTTTTGTGACAAGGGTTTAATTCATTTTTAAAAAGTGTAACTTTAGTTAAAGGTAAAGGTTCAATTTGGATTAGGGCATGGACTTATTTTATTTTATTAAGTATGAGCACAATAATGTTGATCTCTAAGGCTAAGTTTCCTATTAGTTCCCAACACTTACTCATTCTCTAGGCAAAGTTGGTTGGTCATCATTGCGACCAAGCCATCTAGAGAAGACTGAATTACAAAGGACTTCTTTAATATATCATTACATGATGAGCAAGTCAAAGGTTTTTGAGCACCCCAGTAGAGACTGAGAAAGCATGCATGCCGAGAAAAATAGTGGAGACGAAGCAATGTTGAGTTAACTCATGCCAAGTGAGTTAGTATATGTCAATCCTATAGAAGTTGAGAGACATCATTAATGTTATTTATGACCGAGTGGTAGAACATTCAATTGCCAAGTAAACATGTTTTGACATATGAGTTTGTAATGACACAAACACTTATGCAAATCACTTAAGCTGATTTCTATGCAACAATTAAAGATTGTAGAGATAATTAAGGAGCAAATTACACATTTTGTTAGAAGGCATTAATCCTAAGAAAAGTAGATTAACAAATCAAAAAATAGAAGGGTGAAATGGAAAAAGGATGAAATATGGATCATTGATTAAGATCCCTAAAATTAGTATGATGCAAATGAAAGTGAAATTAAATTGTGAAGAAGTGAACAATCTTAGAGTAGAGAAAGGAAGGTTAAGTTAGATAAGAAGATTAGAAAAAGAAACCTAGTAGTGAAGGAAAAAACATATCAAATTAGATAAGGAGATCAATTTTGAACACTGAAGAGAGGAAATTTGTAAACAAATTTAAGAGAAAACTAAATGATTAGGTACTAAGACATTCTAACAAGTGAATCAGGGAAAATATTTTAACATACTAGTTTTAACAAACCTTATTCAAATCTCCTAACAAAGCCCTTACTTCATTGTTAGTGTAAAATCCTTTAATCAAAGTGAGACCTAATAGCCTTGTAAAGCTTTTAACCAAGCAGACCCCTCACAAGGTAGATCATCAAAAGTGATCAAATTATACCCTAATAGGTAAACTTTGTTGTTGTAGCATGTGGTGCCTCTCCTATTTGATTTATGTAAGTCATCTTGATGGATGCAACCTTGACGATCTTACCTTTTGAGTGGTCTATGCCCTTGGGGTGATCTGATTGTGTTATTATATCAGCTAGATTAATTTATGCTTATGCCTAATTTTTGAGATTATGATGTGTTAGATGGTTTCTCTGAGGTTTGTACTAGTGGTTACCAAGAATGATATGGTATCATGATGTTATTTTGTGACTACCCTGAGATGTGAACAATGGTTACACTATGTATTATTCGTCCTACTACACTTGACCAAGTTCCTATAGTAGTATATACTCATGTGTTTGACCATGCCGACTTATGTGTTTTAGTATCTTTTTATGTTGTTTAACAACCATCATTAATTCCATTATTAAATTCTTAAAAATTAGAATTAATCTATCCATGTTGGATTCATTAGTTTATTGTGTGACAGATAAGTAGATTGTCTTTTCAGTGATTTATGCAAAATGGGCTATTTAAATGATTATTTCAATAAAATTAATTAGATGCTTTAGTTATGTGATTACATATAATTATTTCTTCATCTATTAAATGTTGTGCATCCACACTTGATTGTATTTGTTTATTGTGCAGGACTTATATCCTTGACAGTGGTACATGGAGTTAGGGATCAAACCTTTCATGTTGAGCCAATATCATCCCTGTATGGGCGATGTATCTTTTATTATTATTATTTTAACCCTCTGATAATTGGTAAATTTGGATTCATGATGTATTATGAGAATTGAGTTGTAAGTGTGTCTATGCATTTAGGATTCCTCAATTGTTGTGAAAAAGATTAAATTAATGCTTTAATGGCTTAGGGGGATTTTATTTAATTGATTTAATTTATCAACAGTTTTACCATAGTTGAATTCCATTTAATTGGAATTGCCTGAGTTTGTCTAGGTTAAAAAGGGATTTAATTAAGTGAGACAATTATTTTCCTATTTTCCTATTTCACTTTTCAAGTGAATATATAACCCAAAAAGTGAGTTCTTTCTCACTTCTCACTTTTAAAACTTGATTCTGAGAGCAAATCCAAAAATCTTCTTAATGAGGAATTATTGTTTTTGTTGTTGTGGGAGTTGCAGGCATGGGATCGGTGTGAGGTTGATCTCATGGGATCTAGCTCAAGGAGACCTTGATTTGTCAAGACTTTTGGCAATTTTAGCAAAGTGATTATTTTATTGCAAGCATTCTCATATTTTCCCTTTTGGCTACTAGGTAGGGCTCTCCCATTTTTAGGTTTCAACTCTCATTTAGATTTTTTTTAAAAATTTTTTTTTTATAGTAGTTTACTAGGAGCCAAAGAACTCGTGTTCCCCTCCATTCCTGTATGTTGGCTCTACCCAGTTGGGCAAGTACGAGAATTTGATTGCCTCTTCACTTAGGGTTTTGGGTTTTTAGACCGTTATGTTGGTCATTTTTGTTTATGGACTCTAAACCCAAATTTTATTTGATTTTGGATCTTTTATACCCAATTGTAAAAAAGGGTTCTAATTTCATTGATTTTTGTCAGCATTGAATTTTGGGGTTTTTTTACTTCACCTCGATTTGTGTGCCACCCAATTTTCTTGAGTGTTTCTTAGAACTGGTGTTAGTTGTGGATTCAAATTATCCATGACAATTCCAATCAAGCCATAGACGTATTGTACTTGCATTGGGATTCATGTTGAATTCACACTCTTAACAATGTGCCTAGTTGAGTGAGATTGTACTTCTTTCTTTTGTTGCAATTCTCATATCTAACCCTTGCATTAGTTCCATTGATTAATTCATGTAGTTGGTTGTGCCTACAGATGAGAATGTGCTCATGTATTTGATGAGCTTTTGTGAGACCCAAACTCCTAGATTGTAATGTCCTCACTCCTTGGGACAATTTTACCAATAGAAATCATTAGCAACATTGATTATTAAGTCCATTTCTAGTGATCATAATTCTAACAAGGAATGTCACTACTTGTACACATCCTTAATGATTCCTTTAATCAAGCTTCCTAACCCTCTAGGAGGATTCCCCTATGTCCCAAGGAATGATCCTTGATTAGTCAATCTTCCTCCTTGAAACTACCTTTCAAGTCAAGCTTCATAATCCTCTAGGAGGATCCTCCATGTTCCGTAGGATGACTCTCGATTAGTTAGCCATCATCTTAAAGGGTTACCCTTAATGTCTATGGGATTTGTCTATCCAATCTTCTACCTTAATATCATAATCAATCATTAATCCTTCATATTAATAATCCAATATAAATATATTTATTTTTATGATCTTAGTTTATTAATACAACATGATCATTATTAATTAGTAGGAATCCTAATTAATACCTTTAATATATTATAATATTTATTTTTAATAATTATTTATCTCATAAGAAATTATACTGATATTTTATAACCAATTAATTATTCTTACAGTATCAAATATTTAATTATCACTTTTTGAATTAAAATTCATTTTCCAAATATTATTAATATAAAATAAATATATTTTGTAAACTTTCATATATGAGTTTATACACACACACACACACGCATACATATATATAATAATAATAATAATAATAATAACAATAAAAATGTATATTAAAAACTTACTTAACAAATAATAAATAAATAAAATCTTTCTAATTAATTAAATGCACTTACCTTTTTATTACATACCTTGCAAATTTTACTCCTAAAGTATTGGCTATTATTTCTCTTCCCTCCTTATTTGGTGGACCTCATTTTATTTATGCATTTCTTTATTAAATTTATTTTCCATACTTCTCAATTCTTTCCATTCCTATTTATATAGGGTTGCTTGCATTTTTGTTTCATTATTTTCACTTCCTATTTTTTTGATGTCATAATGTTATTTAAATACTTGTATTTTTGTTTCATTATTTTCAATCCTTGCTTTTTGGCATGTCATAATGTTATTTAAATACCATCCCTATGTTGTTTTCAAGGTACACGACCTTTGAGTGGTGTTTCTCATTAGTCCAAATATTGGCTTGCTATAAGTATCATTTTCTAGTTTATTATATATTATTTTATATGTTTGTGTTTTATATATGTTTGTTAGTTGTTATGTTTGTTTTTATTTAATAATATGGAATTTAATCAATTAATAAATGTAGATTTAATATTGCTTATCTAATCAATTAATAATAATTAATATTAATTGATAATATATTTAATTATTAGTTTAGTTTAATACTAATAATATTTATTTTTCTATTATATAAATTTATCAATCAATTAGCTAGTTTTATTAAATGATTATTATTAGAGGGGATATTACAGTCCTACCCTCCCAAAATTGTTTGTCCTCAAGCAATTACAATTTCCATTTGATATGTTAGATCGTAATGGGCCCTTAGATCTTATTATTACAACTTGTTCAATTTTCGAGATTGAATCCGACAATATAACCAAGTGTTACATGATAAATTGATAAGTGCATTCAATGAGTGAGTTGGCATTGTATGATAGATTCATCCTTGATGATGAATGATATCGCATGATTGATCTTTATAGTATTGATATGTTTTCCTTGATGATTCATTTAATGAAATATATAGGTTAGCATATTGAGATCAAGTCCTTTTTTGTTTCATACATTACCTCCTTAAGAGGATGAAAATCTCAATGTCGCAAGGTGCTAGATACCTATCTACAAGTAGGCTCTCTCAAGGCATTGGAACTACATGTTCGTACCCATCTTCGATTCTTTCCTTAAGGATTTTAGAATCATGTTCTTACCTATCTTGGACTATTTTCTTAAGGCATTCAAAACCATGTCTTCCCCCATCTTGGACTCTTTCTTTAAGACAATGGAACCCATGTCTTTTCCTATCTCGAAATCTCCCTACCCCGAGCGAATTTACTTTGCCTCTCCCATATTGACAAAAAATCACTTATATGAACTTAGATTCATCATTCGTTTAAACATATTTCAAAGATTCTTTAACAATTGTATTCAATAGTTTTATCTTTTTTATTGATTCAAATGTTTATAATCTTCACCCAAAAGGATGGCAAGATCATGCTCTGATACCACTATAATTTCCTCACTCCTTGAAACAATTTTACCTATAGAAATCATTAGCAACATAGACTATTAAGTCCATTTCTAGAGATGAAAATTCCAACTATGAATGCCACTACTTGTATGCATCCTTAAGGATTCCTTTAATCAAGCCTCCTAACCCTCTAGGAGGATCCCCTATGTCCCAAGGAATGATCCTCGATTAGTCAGCCTTCCTCTTTGAAACTAGCTTTCAAGTCAAGCTTTATAATCCTTTGGGAGGACCCTTTGTGTTCCATAGGATGACCCTCAATTAGTAAGCCATCTTCTTAAAGGGTTACCCTTAAGGTCTATGAGATTTGTTTGTCCAATCTTATACCTTAATATCATAATCAACCATTAATTCTTGATATTAATAATCCAATATAAATATATTTATTTCTATGATTGTAGTTTATTAATACAACATGATCATTATTAATTATTAGGAATCTTAATTAATACCTTTAATATATTGTAATATTTATTTTAATAATTATTTATCTCATAATAAATTATACAAATATTTTATAACTAATTTAATTATTCTAATAGTATCAAATATTTAATTATCACTCCCTAAAGTAAAAATCTTTTTCCAAATATTATTAATAAAAAAAATTTTTTTTGCAAACTTTAAAATATGAGTTCATATATATATATATATATATATATATATATATATATATATATATATATATATATATATATATATATATATATATATATATATATATATATATATATATATATATATATATATATATATATATATATATATATATATATATATATATATATATATATATATATATTAAGAAAAAAGTATAGTAAAAACTTATTTAACAAATAAAAAATAAAGAAAACCTCTCTAATTAATTAAATGCACTTACCTTTTTATTACATACCTTCCATCTTGTATTCCTAAAATATTTGCTATTATTTCTCTTCCCTACTTATTTGGTGGACCTCATTTTATTTATGCATTTCTTTATTAAATTTATTTCTCATACTTCTTAATTATTTCCATTCCTATTTATATGGGGCTACTTGTATTTTTGTTTTATTATTTTCATTCCTTGCTTTTTCTGCATGCCATAATGTTATTTAAATAACATCCCTATGTTGTTTTCAAGGTAGTGTTTCCCATTACTCCAAATATTAGTTTCTTACACCTATCATTTTCTAGTTTACTATTTATTATTTTCTATGTTTGTGTTTTATATATGTTTATTATTTAATAATATGGAATCTAATCAATTAATAAATAGAGATTTAATTTTTCTTATCTAATCAATTAATAATTAATAATGTTAATTGATAATATTTAATTATTAGTATAGTTTAATAATAATATTATTTATTTTTCTATTATATAGATTTATCAATCAATTAGCTATTTTTATTAAATGATTATTATTATAGGAGATATTACACAGATATAGGCCAGTTGAGGGATTGTTCATTTGGGGGTTAGGTTGGGAACTTGCATTGGCTTTGGACACTCATTGTGTGATGAGCATGGGTATGCAAGGTAGACATGTGGAGTGGCTTCTTTCGTTACCTTGGGTAACATCTCTAACAAGGTAAATGTGAAGGAGTTTCTAATAAGTGATAACTAGATGAGTTAATGAGCAATAAAACTAAGATTAGATAAGAGAATATCTACATGGGTTGATTCGAGGGTATATGCCTATACGAGTTTTCTAAGGGTAGGTGTTTGTATGGATTTACTAAGGACACAATGTCATGGCCTCCCAAGCGAGAGTTTCTACATGATGTTTAGCTTGGGCTTTCTGATGCCAAGTAACTTACACTCCACTAGAGTCCCTACATAGTTATCCTTAGTGGATTTGACTAGTGACTTGATGTACTACATTGTCTTCATGATCATATAGATGTTGTTATCATGTTCTTTATTAGTGTGTGTGTTAGCCTTGGGTGATTGTCTTATGTGATTGTGGTTGGGTCATTATCTCCATGAGCATGATCGATGTGGGCTTATGGGTACCAAGTGGTCGAGAGGCATAGTTACCTATACCACTATTGGGGACCGGTGTACATATGTGGTCTACTTCTAATTTGAGGCCGGTGCTAGATATTCATTTCTTACTTCAATTTATTTGGAGTACGTTTCCTTTTGATTAGTGCTTTAACTTGGATGTGTTGGTATCATGTTTAGATGGTGTTTAGTATGTTACTTGATTAGTATGTATGAGTTTTTTGAGGGTAGGTGTCTGCATGGATTTACCAAGGACACAATGTGATGGCCTCTCAAGGGAGAGTTTTTGCACAATGTTTATCTTGGGCTTTTTGATGGTAAGTGACTTACACTCCACTATAGTCCCTACATAGTTATCCTTAGTGGATTTGACTAGTGACCTGATGTACTGCATTGTCTTCATGATCATATAGATGTTGGTATCATGTTCTTGATTAGTGTGTGCATTAGCCTTGGGTGATTGTCTTATGTGATTGTGGTTAGGTTATTATCTCCATGAGCACAATGGGTGTGGGACTATGGGTACCATGTGGTTGAGAGGTGTAGCTACCTATACCACTATTGGAGATTGGTGTACAGAGATGGTGTACTTCTAGTTTGAGGCTAGTGCTAGATATTCACTTCTTACTTTGTTGTATCTGGAGTATGTTTCCTTTTGATTTATGCTTTAACTTGGATGCATTGATATCATGCTTAGATGATATTTAGTATGTTACTTGATGCATTCCTTTATCATTATGTCATATCATATTGTTGGATGATGTTTCTTATCACTTCTTTTGATTAGTGATGCTATTGGTAGATTAGCATGTTAGATGTTTCTTATCACTTCTTTGGATTAGTGGTACTATTGGTAGATTAGAAAGTTAGATGTTTCTTATTTTATGTGATGTTAATGAATGTTTTATTGATAAGAATGATCTCATGAGACAACTCTAACTATCTTGTTGGAAATTTGAGATTCATGATTTGGGGTATGGTTAAGGCCCTACAGGTCTCATGATGCCATTGTGGTGGGGAGGAACGAGCACAGTTAGTTTTATTTAGTTATATATCTTTGATGTATTCATTTTACTATGATGTTTCTTATGCTCATTTTTTAGATTAGATGGATGTATGTTATTGCAATGTGTATTTTAGCTTCATTCAAGTTCTTAGAACTAATTCCATGCTCTTGAGTGATCATTCCTTGAATTACATGGATTTGATACTCCCCGATGTGGAGGTGTCATGTTGTTACACATTATCTTCTTGCTTTGTTGATGTGCTATTAGCTTTTATTTCATGGGAAGAGAAATCTCTCATGTGAGTATGTATTCTCTTGCATGAGCATTCATTGTGTCTCGCAAGTTTGTACTTCCTCATGTGACAAAACAAAATCTCACATGCATCTAATGGGGAAAATCATGCGGCTCATTGGGAAAACTCACACAAGAGAAAATATTGACTTGCATGAGAATCTTGGTTATTTTCTCAGATGGAAAAAAGTGAGTGTTTGCACACACTTCGAGGATATGTAAAATTTGGTTTTGATTACCCTTTTGGGTTGGTATATATTTAATTCCTTATACTTAAGATATATTCTAATGTATGTGATGGTTCATTTGAGATATGTTCCAAACCTCTCTAAGTTAAGATAAAGATTCTAAAAAATCTCAAGGCTTCAAGAATTCAAACTTACTTAGATTTCAGGGCTTCAAGATCTTAGACTTAGTTAATTTCAAGATTCAACATGGTGTCCAGTAGATTAGTGGTTGTAACTTTTAGTGCTCATCTTCTGCATGACCATTTGATGGTATCTTTTATAGTTCTTGATTATGATATGATTAATGGAGATGAATTTGAATGTCTAACCATGCTAGGAACTTTTACTTTGGGTTTTAAAAAGAACATCCCCTTGGTATATTCTCATGAATCATGTGATCTTTGGTTCGTAAGTTATGGTTTCGTGTTTTGGGATCTTTGGAAGTGTTTGTAAGACTTTCATTTGGTATAGGTGAACATGTGATTTTATCCATGTTCTCTATTCTTATTACCTTGTTTAGATGTTCCATTCTTATACTTGGTTACTTTATGTTGTTGTTAGTAACTTATCTTAAGAATTTTTTAAATTATTCTATGCATGTTTTATCCTTGTGTTCCAAGGATCTCTAGGCCGAGCATTGCCCAACAATAAAGATTTGTCGGTTTCATCCCCACCCAAGTTTTACCTTCTCCTTGGAGGGTTTTCGGGTTACCAAAATCTTTGTGTTATGTGTTTATGTTTTCATGGATTTTATGATTAAATAGATTTCATTTCAACATTACAATTCATGATTATATGGTATGATATCTAAGATATAAGATGGATTAGGAGTGAATATAGTTACTCTGATATATTATTTAAATAGTAAAAATTTTTTACAAATCCCGATTCACCCTCCCCCCCACCACTCTCAGTATCTTGTTTCCTAGTAAGACTTCCAACAAATAATAGATAATTTAATGTATAATTTATTGAAAGATATAACAATTTGAATTTATTAATTTTATAAGTTGATTGGAAAACTTGATGCAAAACTACAGAGGAGAAATATAGCCTTTTTTCGATTGTTATCACATCTACCGATTTTTAAATCACAATTCCAACATAAATAAAAATGGAAGTTTTCTATTATGTTGTAACCAAATGATAGTTGAAGACCAATCATCTACAAATAAATTTGTGAAAACTATTTAGAATAGGAATTGATGGAAGTTGGGGCATAATGGCTCACAATAAGAAGATAACTACAAATTGCATCATGAAAACTACATAATTCCAAATTATTTTCAAAAAATAAAGTACTTTTTAAAACTCTCAAATTCCTTTGAAACCCTAGGTGTGGATTCGAAGGAAGAAAAATCAATCTATCCATGGAGATCACAACCTATTGCAGATATTGTTCTGGCTAAAGAATATGATAGAGCAAAGAAGATATATGGAGTGTAGTTTGTAATTGATAGAAAAATTCTCAAGTCGACAAGCTAGGGTTGAATTCGAAGATGGAAAGTAATAATGGGATAAGGATGACAATACAAAGGATATTCAAAGCTCGGAAAAACATTACAAACAAATCCCTAGGCCAAGGGAGCCAATGTTATGATATTGGGGCATTTCCATAATAGATGCATCTCCCCTAGATTAATAAGATGACTAAAAACACCAACACTAGTTTCCCTCAAAATAAAGAATGGAATGATCATCCTTGATAGAAGACAAACTTATGTGCAAATGATTCTCAGTTAAGGTGGAAGATTCTCGATCTTTCAACATGGTCATATTGATATCTAGCAACATATACTCAAATGGATTATGGAATCACTACAAAGATAAAGGAATTTATGCTCTCTAGGAAGGTAGCCATATTTCAAATTTTGATTTTCCTAGTTGGTTGAAAAAGAATTTTGCATAATAGGTAAGTATAACAATCCTTGAAGAAAAAGTTATTTTTATTAAATGAAAGAATAAAGCATTGAAAATAAATTATTATCTGGTGAACATATCTATTACGAAGGGATTTTCATTCACTTCTTTGATTGACATCCAAATTTTAATCCCGATAAGTATAAAAATTATTCTATTTTAAAAAGGATTGTGATTCTTAAATTTCTAGATGAGCTTCTTCATAGAAAACTTATTTTTTAGATTGGTAAATATGAGGGTTTAGTAGAAAATCACTTAGTATTTAACAATCTTAGAATTTTGATTAGGGTTCCAATAGTTAAAAACCTCAAAACCTTTTAAAAAGTACAAAGAATTCCATATATCTTCTGAAAGCCAAGTGTGGCAATTAAATTAACACAAATGAGGGTTTCAATTTGAAAACTACTTTTAATGAAAATAACCCAATAGAAGATGATAAGAAGAAAGGAAATAAGTTTTTAGATTTAGGTTTAGTAAGATATGTCTCCATTCTCTAAAACAACATTATCAAAATTGCTCAAGAGAGAGGCATACAAACAAAAATGGAGAAGACACGCTTTATTAGTAGGAAAGATGATTCATAGAGTTTAGGAGAAGAATATGAAATTGTTGATATTGAGAGACCAAGTAAGTGATTAGCTAGTATTATTGAGATACCTAGTGAGGAAATAGAAGAAGGAGAGATAGTGGAAGAAGAAACAAATCAAAACTTAGACCAGAACGAACCATATGATGAGAATAACAACAATAGCAACCAATGTGATATACACCTGTGTTGGAAGAGTTTGAAAACAATGTGGTTGTTCTTGAAAAAGAACTTTAACAAATCTCAAAATTTGATGAAAATATAAATAGATTGGAACAATGTGAAAAATATAAGCATTAGAATCTATACATTGAAGATATGAGGGACACTTTAAGGACATGCAACCAAATGTTAAAGGACATCATGTTGGTTCACAATGACATCTATGAACAACTCATCTTATGGAAGGATGCTCATAAACCTTACCTAAATTTAAAGGAGTGATTGTTAATTAATGACATGAGTATGCATAAGGAACAAAAACCTAATGGAGACAAGATAGTTGAAAACGAAATAGCTAAGTTAGAAGGAGACTTAACCAAGATAAACAAAGATTTAAGAACAAATAATCAAAATTTCAATGATAGGTCTAACAAAGAAATTCCATTAGATCCACAAGGTTAGATTAAGGGCCCTTGTGGAGAAAATGATCTAGAATTACTAAAGTAAAATGAGAAACTTGTGTTACCTTTAGACCAATCGAGGAAGATGTTAGAGCAGGTTTTGTTTTTAGAGGACAAAGACCACAATCATCAAGAAAAAAAATCATTAATAGAAGAAATAACATCAAAGAGAGAAATTAAATTAGAAGTATTAGATATAATCCAAAGATTAGAGACAAAATGAGATAAGCCTAAGAGAAAATAAAAGGACCAGAAAGAAGAAGAAATTATCTACAAAGTCATGACAAGGGGTTGGTTCAATAAATATAAATGATGAAATAACAATTTCTAGGAGTAGATCAAGAAGAGTTAATCAAGATCTAGATCATTCAAATGGAATGGGGAAATAGGTTGGATCTCCAAGTGACAGTTGAGAAAGAGAAGAAAATCTTTAACAATATCCTAATTGAAGTAGAAACTATGCTCAGAAGAATAGGAATGAGGATTAACTAGGTGGAGAAAAAACTAAATTGGGAAGAGTTTGGTGTACAAGGAATGATAGAATGTTAGAAGGGGAAAATAGATTTGGGAATAGACATTTTAGTGCTTGAGGTAGAATTGAAGATATGTAACTTAATCTTGAGTTTGATAAGATTAGTTTTATCCATCTCAATAATAATGACAATGACATCGGCAAATTGTATATTAGACAATTCCTCATTGTTGAGTAAAAACTATTATGGACTCTAAGAGAGAAAGAGTCATATATGAGAATATAGAAGACAGAATATACAAAAATAATGAATAGGCTTAAAGAAATGGGGAACCCTTGCATTATGGATCTGTAATGCCCTGCTCAGAGATACTTGGAACAAGGATTCAATACAAGCCAAGCTTCTTCTTTTTTTAAACAAGTATGGTGTACTCAACACTGAACATACTAGGATCAAAAAGATCTCAATGGAAGACTTAACCAAAATACCAACAACCAACAAATCTTCAAATGCCACTAACAAACTAACACACACAAATCGAGAAACAAAAACTAGATATGACAATAGAGTGAGGAAACAAAGATCTATCAAAGCATGGAAAATTAAGTAAACCCAAAGGGTACTTAAAACACCAAAAATTGATCCTTGAAAACTAGTGGAGATGCCCCCTATTTTTTGCATGAGGACCAACAATAGGCATAAATCTCATACAAGGAAGTGTAGTTAGCCACGCAAGAACATACCTTTCATGTGAGGAAATACACCAAACGACGCAAGAAAGTACTTGGCCCAATAGCCAAAGTACCCAAAAATGGTGTAGGGTTTCATGCAAGAATGTACCAAGAGTTGTGCGGTAAAACACAATACACCACATAAACTTTTGCATTCTCGCATGAGAAAGCACAATTTTGGGTGAGCATTCACAACAACATTTCAGTAAAAATTAAAGTCCAAAACTAAGAAATAAATTTCTACACATCAGGGAGTACCATATCCATAAATCAAGGCATAAACACTCGAATATGATAATTGCAAGATAAAACTACAATCACCATCTGAATAATAATAGTAAAGCATCTATTGAAGCAACATTGTAGTGTACAGAAGCAACATTGCAATGTAGGAGAATTAAAAAACTCATGCATCATTCCTCCCAACCATAATAACATCATGAGACCTCAAAGATCCTAGCCACTCCTGCGTGTAACATCCCAAACTACTAACCAGATCGTCAGAGCTATCTTATGAGTATGTCATCACTAAAACATACTACAACATAAGAATAAGGAAATCTAGCATGCTAGAAGTAAAGCATAAGATAATCCCACAAATCAACTCATCATCTAACATATGCTAAATATCCTAATATAGGAATGAGTCAATTAAACTAACATCATCTAACATGATATCCAAGCATTACAATGAAAGCCTAAATCACAAGATAACATACTTTGGAACCTGAAGTACCAAATGAAATACAAGCAACAGTCATATTGGAATAAAGAACCATCTCTGTACATTGGTCCCCAACAATGGTGAAGGTAGCTATGCCTTCCAACCACATGGAACTTGTAGGTTTTCTCTGTCATGCTAATGGAGATAATGATCCAACCACAAATGCACCAAAGCAAACATCCATGGCTATCACTCACACCAGAAAGTAATGACAATTGAAACCAAGACCATACAATGATGCAAGTGTTCTATTCTTTGTCTTCAGTTGAGTTGTTGTATTTGGTTTTGTGGATTTGTTGTGATTTTTTGTTATAATTAAATCAAATTAAAAGATAATTTAATGGAAATTTTATAAATAAAATTCAATATTTAATTATATTTAATTAATTGAGAAATTAATTATATAAAAGAATTAAATTTAAAGATTAAGTTATAGTTATATTTGTGTCATAATTATATTTATTTAATTTAATGATAATTATTTAGGAGTTTTATTTTAATAATAAATTAAAAATGATGTTATTAATTAAATTAATAAATATATTATTAAAAACACTTCAAAAACCAATTAAAGAGAGAGCTAATTATTTAAATAAAGATATTTTATAATTAAATATCTAAAAGTGTGGGCATGAAAATGTAAAAAGGTAATAAAATATTAAAAGAAATTGATTAGTAAGTTCCCTCATGTGATTGCACAATCATAGCCCCAAATTAGGAAGAACTTTTTATTAGAGGTCTAAAACTCATTTTGCAATAATTGGGGTTTTGGAGGAGCAATTTTTTTGGAAGAAGGTTTTGAAAGGAAGGGAGATTATTTCGCGTGCTTCATACATTGTCGTATTAGCATCAGATTCAAGTAGAATCTTATGGCTTATTTGCGCAACAGTCTTCTATTCTTCAAATTCTTGTCTTCTTTGTGTTTGGATGAATCTGTTTTTGGAATTCTAGAATTGGTTGAAATCCTTGTGTTGAAATTTATTGTTTCTTTGTTCTTGATTTCGTTTGTGAATGAGTTAATTAAATTGAAATCCTTGTAGATGAATTCATTGTTCTTCATTTTGATTTCATATGTTTATGGATTGTTAATTCAAAACCCTTGTTTGATTTAAATTGAGTGATTTGTAATGGATTTATTAAAATCGAGATATGGGTTTTGAAAAGAAAACCAATTTTATTTTTATAATTTCAACTGTTTGAGTAGAGGTTGTATACCAGATTTGTTTTGGTATATATATATATATATATATATAATTGAATTAATGGGGAGGGGAGGGGGGAGGATGGTGTGGGCGCTTTCCTTTGCTCCCCTTTCCCTTCTGCCTTGGACCATTGGCTGCTGGTAGTGGTTGTAGTAGTTTTGATAGCCAGGACTACCTAAGAAGTGTGTGCTGCTTAAAGGCAACGAGCCCGACAGGCCTAAAATGCTTAGTCTTTTTTTATAATTTTTTAAAATTTAAATATTATTAAATTTTAATTTAATAATATATATATGCTTTTTAATATAAGTTTGTTTAAATTTATTAAATTTCAAATAATTTAATAAATGATTATAAATATAGTTTTGTTGATAAATTTAGTTAATATAATTTGTTAATTATATTTTAAAATAAAAATAAAAATCGGTAAACAGCCAAGGCTTTGATTAATTTTATTAAATCAAAAATTTAGATACATAGCTTCACTCTATTCAAACGGGCACTGGTAGGAAAGAACGGAGGAGAAAACCTCCAGTCTTGCTCAGGATATACGTCCTATATTATTACATTTAAAAGGGGCATACCCTAGTCCAAACAGAATTACAAAAATTTGGGGCATTCCCCCAATGATTGTATAAGCTTTGATTACACAGATCTATCGCCATTTCACAATCCAAGAAGCCAATGTCAAATCCAAAGTCGACCTTCTTATACTTGCTTTAAATACTCAATCTCCAATACATCTTAAAACACCTCCATTGTTAAAACACCCTAAAATGAAATCTATTTTTAAAAAAGAAAACCTAAATAAAGAAACCAGATAGATCTAATTTATGCCTTTATCACATTAAAATCCATCTAAAAGGATAAAACCATATTAAACCTCCCATGCACTATCTCAAAATGTCATGAAGGAAGCCGATGAAAATTACATAATCTACATTAAGGATTTGATCATACCACCTGAAATTAAACCACTTAATTAAACCATTAATGAACATGATACATCAAGAAAACTGAAATAGCTATGAAATACTTACACTGGATAGATTAAACCCTACTGCAAAAATGATCATAAAATAGCATAAGCCTCCAACATATTGGTAACAAGGTTAGAAGCTTTAAAACATTCCAGTTAAACATTAATCACCATCGAGACAGTAACAATGAATCCGAGCCTACCACAGAAATAGGATCCACTCTCTATAATGCTAAAACTGAGAACCACCATAGAGTATTATTGGCACAAAGCTACTAAAAAGCTCATGAAACCCAAAAGATAGATTCTCCATGATCGATCTCCAAAGTTTTGGATGGCAATGCAATACTAAACTACAATAATAATGCAATACAAATTCCATATATCCAAAATGCCATGAGTCAGAACATATGATTTTGAAAACCTTACCAACCAAACCAGTATATAAAACTGAATTAAGGCACCTCAACTTAAGTAAGAAAATAAACTAGATTCTAAATAGAGCTACAAAATAGGAAATCAAAAGAAAGAACCAGAATATGCGAGCCAAGGAAACAAATTATCCAACATTAATAGAAGAATTTCAAACAAAGCTAAGTTAATCAAACCAAAACTAATCATAGAGTTATCCTAATTAACCCTAAAGAGCTTCTCAAAATTAAAAACCATATACCCTTTATGGGCTCTGTGCATAAAAACCAACCATTGGTTAATCTCAGACCATACATAAAGATCACCCAGAAGAACAACCATGTGACAAATGTAAATAGTATATAACCAAAATTTAATATTTTATACATGAGAATCTGATTATACAAAAGGAAGAAGCTGCCAATTGAAAAACAAAAACCTCCTATAAGGTCTAGATATGTACATATGCTAAGCTGATACTGCTAGACATTACTATATATAAAACCCTAGAAAAACCTAGACAATGAAATAATCGACCCTTACAAAAAAAACCAAAATTTTACAAACCCATTACTGAGCCTACTTCTTCCTTGATACCACAATCACCTTGGGAATGTTATTGGATTTTTTAGTGATGAAATTGGGAGGGAATTCAAAGTTGACCTTAGCCTTGCTCGTCTTTTTGGAGTTAATTGTGCATAATACCAAGGCATTGAGATCATCAAAGACCACACCCAGTTGAATGTAGGCATTAAACATAGTGAGGTAATTAGGGATCCAATCCTTGCCCTCATCTACTATAATTTTCCTCCAATGGAGTAGGAAATGGATACTCGCTTCTATACGAGGCCATTCTTGATAAAAGGCCAAACTTTCCCTAACTATAAGAGATTGCCGACAATATGTAATTTCCAGATCTGCCACACCCAGAGGGATTATTATTGTTAATTATTATTTTATTAATAAATCTATAATTATTTTATTAATAATTTAAAATAAATTATTTATTAATAGATAGTTATAATCTTGTGCACAACGTACCTGCTCCGCTAGCCCAGGGTATAGGTGTGGACTTTCCCTCAAAAATTTAATGAATGGCATCAAATTACTATCCCTTTCAAGGGAGATCTTGTGGGAAACAAGTCTAAATAAGAGGTCAGGAAAGATGTCAAATGGGAGCCCCCTAGATGATTAGTTCATAAAATTAAATTTCGATGGGGCTTCCAAGGGTAATCCAGGTATCTTAGGGGCAAGTTATGTGTTATGAGCTCCTAGTATCTTTCATGGAGGTTTTTTAAGAAAAATTATAATGGCTTTACCATTTTTGCCAAAAAAATTAATGTAATGACTCTTGATTAAATTTTAATAATATTTGATATAAGTTTTTAAATAAATTATTATTGAAATGTTTTGTTTTGGAAAGTAAATTGAATCATGATTTGGGAAAGACGAGAAATTTTGATGAACTTGGATTTTCCTCAAGACGAGTCAATTTGAAATGTAAATGATTTTTACCACTAGGAAAATTTTATGATTCAGAAACCTTAGTAATTATAAAACTTTGAGAAAACGAAAATGTGAACCATGATTGAGATTGAAAACTCTATAAACAATAATACTTGGAAAAGAAAACTAAAAACCTTGGTTGTTATTGAATCTTTGTGTTTTAAAATGAAAATGAAAACTTGAAAACCTATAGTGAACATTGAACTTATGTGTTTTCAAAACCTAATTAATTATGAAAAGTTACTATTGTATATACTTTATGCAATGTGTGGTTACTGGTGTTCAGATTTCAGGGTTGACTTGGCTTTGACCAGTTAGGATGTTTACTATAGGCTTAGGAGTTTGTTTTGGGATGTCATGATGATGTCTTGGTTACGATCTTTTATACTTGACCATGGTAATGTGTCATGTGTATTCTATGAGGAATTTGTTGAGATGGTTGTTATGTGCTTTCCAGTTATTGTGTAGAACTGAGGTGGATGATATGTCTTTCTTGATATAACCTTTGAGTCTTTGAGAAATTATATTTTGATTGCATCTTAGTTGCTTGTATAGGACTGAGGTAATTGAATGATTTGTTTTTGGTGATGTCATGTTATGACATGGATTTGGTTTATGTGTACTTGATTTTGGATCAGTCCTATTAGGATGATCGTATTGGTGGAATATGTGATTACGATCAGTAATATTCCAATACTTTCTAGTTGCTTGTTTAAGAATTGATGTGTGGTTTATAGTCATTTGAGATCTTGTTGAGCTTAGGGTAGGTTTTTTGTATGTCATGTTGGGAAGTGGCTTGCAATGGAGGCCAAGGCCCTAAAGAGGCTGGCAGGTAACCCATTGTAGGTTATTTTAATAAGTGACAACATTTCATTAAATGGGTTTAAAATGAATTAATAAGATATTGGTACCACAAAAAGTCATTAGGGGGGAGATTATTAAAAGACTACCAGGGTAACCTTAGAGCTGACTTTTTAGTATGCCTCGTCTGTACGAAAAGATACTGATGCCACATCGAGACACTAGGGGGACGAGGTACTAAAAGGCTGTAAGTTAACCTTAGAGTTGGCTCATGCGATGATACATGCCCACTTGTATAGTATATTTCCTACGTGTTTGTGTTACCTCTAGGTTTAGTTGATACTTGTGTCTTGGTACCCTTGAGATATTTTTCTTTCAGGTGATTCCTTGAGCCTAGTTGTTGGTTTTGACTTTTGAGTTTGTTATCCTGTTTGAGACTTGAGTTTTTTTTCTCAACATAGTGGAACTGGGCCATTTAGGTTCCACGAGGTTGGGTGGTAGTGTTTTTTCTTATACCATTGAAATTCGACCATTGGATACTGTTGCTAGATGTGTTTGTGCAGATGTTCCTTTCTATCTGATCTTGTATTTCTATGATGGACGTTTATACTCTTTAAGTGTATTGTATTTGATTTCATAGATCTTACAAGATGATGTAATCTATTTTATGATGTATATTCTTTCATACCTTGTGACCTATACAGTGGATGATTGTGCATTCTATTTGTTGTCAAGTGACATCTTACATTATTGTATATTATTTAAATGGATATGTACTTGTAGTTATTCTTTAATATGGATGTGTTATATATTGGATTTGATATTAATTAAAACTTAAATGTAATTCAACATCGTGAAACCCTAAGAGATGTAATCTATTTATGATGGTTGTTATGTATGTGAGTTAATGCTTCCACTATATTTTATCTGTTGTGGTTAAGTTATTTTCTTTCAAAAAATATGTTTGACAAACTTAGTGAAATTTTAGGTTAATTTATTTTGAGTTCCTTGGTGGGGCATTACACTACCTTTGTTGGCTTGATTCTTCCAATCTTCATAGGGTCAAGGCTAAGAATGTGTATGAGCTCCTAACACAAGACTATTCTATCTTTATTCATCTTAACAATGTCTATAACCTTAACCTCCCTCTAGACACTTGGAAGAAACTTTGCTCTAAAATCTGGAAGAGTCTTATTGAACTCAAAGTTAAATGCTTTATTTGGCATTCCCTTTTGCACACGTTAGCATTTAGGAAGTCGTTTGGTGAATCAAATAGTTGCAGTGTTTGCAACTTACCTAAATATGTTCGACATGTCTTCTTTGATTGCCCTCTAGCTGAGGATATCTAGAATTTCTTTGGTTTATCTCCTTATGTGAACTTTTGCCCTAAAAACATTATATCTGGGAATATCATCAGCAGTAGTAAGAAATATTATAGTTTTTGGTCTATTTTGTCTTACTTATTACTATGATATGTGTGGAAAGTGAGGAATAATGATGTGTTTCAAGGCAAGTTTAGGCTTCTTACTAGGTCTCTGAGGAGACTCATCTATTCTAATATTTCCTTGTAGGTAATGACAATTATGAAGATAAAAGGGAGCAAATTCAGCAAATTTCTTAATGAGGGAAAAGTTGAATTTGAAAAGCATGAAGTGTCATATGACTTTTCAGTGGGAAGAGAAAAGGACATGTTTAACGTCACTGGAGGAGTTCATTAACTAGTTTAAAAAGAGCGAGGAATGGAAGGAGAGGGGTGATGTTGATACCTCTAGTTTTGTTGTTGCTTCCTAGGTTCCGTGTAGATAGGATCTTTCCTTGCCTACTTCCCAGTCCTATTCCTTCAAAGACGAAGATGAACCCGACAGTATGCATGTGAGATCTAGAAGATACATTGAATGCTAAATGATTGATATCTTTTTGTTGTTTTATGTGATATTTCACACGATGATATCTTTGTAATCTCTTTATTTTGCTCTCTCGAATATTGTTATATACTGAGATAGTATAGATATAATATCTCCCTGTAAAGTTCTTTGATAGATATTGGTGTTGTATGAAATGTTCCTATGTGAAACATTAAAATCCTTACAAACTCCATTCATATATATTTCTCTATGGTTTAAATGACATTTCTCCTAATACTTATATAGATTATTTCCCATTAGTCACGACTCTTCATAATTTAATCATTTATATTGATTATTAATTATCTCTTTAAGATATATATATATATATATATATATATATATATATATATATATATATACATATATACATACATATATATATATATACATATATACATACATATATATATATACATATATACATATATACATACATATATATATATATACATATATACATACATATATAGATATACATATATACATATATATACATATATACATATATATACATATATATACATATATATATATATACATATATATATACATATATATACATATACATATATATACATATACATATATATACATATACATATATATACATATACATATATATATATATATATATATATATATGTATACATATATATATGTATACATATATATATATATATATATATATATATATATATATATATATATATATATATATATATATATATATATATATATAAGTATATATTTTTGGTATCATGTCTCTATATATAAGTATATATCCTTTAACTCTTTTTTTTGTCACCTTGATTTTTATGGACTTTTGAAGCTAACCAAGAAAAGAACTTTAAATTATTCTCTGTATCTTTTTTCACGACCATTGTCTATAAAACATCTAAATTGTATCATTTAATACAATTTTTATTTAATTAGAAGTAATTAAATTATTATATTTAAATTTTAATTAATTGTTGAAAGGTCCTTCGTCTATTAAGGCTTTCCTAACTCCTCAACTTTTATTTTTATTTTTAAAATAACTTAATAATTACAAAAATGGTACATTCCTAGGCTGCGTAGACGGCCCTTTTCTTGCCTCTTACGCTTAACATTTATCTTTCTTCACTCTTACGCAGCCACATTACAAGAAGAGAGGACGGGATTGTGCTCGCAACATACATTTTGAAGGCTAGAGAGTTGTTCCGTGAGAAGCAGTGAGCATTAAATTGTCTACGGTGGCCGAGGCTGACACCCAACACAGCTTAAGGTCTCTTCTCTGCACTGAAGAAAGAGATTTCTTGATCAGAAACAATGGAGACCAGGTATGATTTTTCACCATTCGGGTTTCAGTATTGGTGATTTTGCACACTATTTCCATCTACTACTTCACTTGTTTCTTCCGAGTCAAAGCTTCCTAATTTTTTTTTTTTATTACATATTTTCTGAATTGAGAAAATCATGCCTTTCTCTTGTGTAGTTCACACATTTTCATCTGATTAAAACTCGAAGATTCCCAATTTCATATTGTTGGGTGTATCCTTAAAGATAAAAAGAGGTTTACAAATCCCGCCCATTTGCTTATGGGAACGTAGCTTTTGCATTCTTTAAGATTGAATTCGCTATTTGATCAAAATTTGTTATTGAGTATCGAGCATCATGTTCTAGAGATTTAGTTTGCTACTGAGTACATTTTGTTGTTAGATTAAATCCGGTAGTAGGCATATCAAGTTTTTTCTAGTCTAATGATACAATCGCAAGTTCTGATCTTAATGGTTTAGATTAACAATTTCGTAGACAGTTTTCCCAATAAAATTCTTTGGGTATCAGCATCACTTTCTTTGATGTTAAACTTGTGATGATTTATTATTCAGCATGGCTGTTTAAAAAATTTCAGGTCAAAATAGAGGAACTGGAAGGTAAAATAGTGGGTTTGTATTTTTCGCCCACTGGTGTCCTCCATACAGGGGATTTACCCCTGTTCTTTCAGAACTCTATACAAGGCTAGTGGAGAAAGGGGATTTTGAGATCATCTTTGTCTCTGAAGATAAAGATGAGAAATCATTTGAAGAGTATCACAAGACCATGCCATTCTCGGATAAGCAGGCGAAAGAGAAACTTGATCAGCAATTTGACGTGGAAGGCATTCCCACCCTAATCTTTTTGGACCAAGAGGGAAAAATCATTAGTGCTGATGGTGTAAGTATCATTGGAGATTATGGTGCTGAGGCATATCCATTTAGCAAAGAGAGGCTTGCTGAACTTAAAGCTGTTGAGGAGGCCATGAGGCTTTCACAGTCCTTAAATTCTCTTCTTGTCACACCTGAAAGAGATTTTGTCATTGGCAATGGAGGAAGAAAGGTGAGTAAAAATTGTGTTTTCATGATTTGAGTCAGGATACTATCATGGTGTTAAGGATTCCCCATGCCACATCTTTATAGTGCAAATAGTGTAAAATATGCAAATGATATCATATAAAAATATATGGAAATTCCTAAAATTTGACTTGTTCCCCGTAAATAGGTTCCTATATTGGAGCTACAAGGAAAAACTGTTTGTCTCTATTTCTCAGCTGACTGGTGCCCTCCTTGTAGAGAGTTCACTCCAAAGCTTATACAATTCTACAATGATCTGAAGAATAGAGGCGAGGAATTGGGGATTGTGTTTATCTCGTTTTTCGAAGATACAGAGTACGAAGAATATTCTGAAAGCATGCCATCGCTTTTCGAAAAATATTTTGAAAGCATGCCATGGCTTGCTCTGCCTTTTGGTGATCGAAAGGCGAAGAATCTGGAGCAATACTTCCAAATCGAAATCATCCGACCAGATGGGAAAACATTGCTAACTGAAGCTGTCGAACTGGTCTGGGATCATGGTGTTGAAGTTTATCCATTTACAAAGGAGAAACTGGATGAAATCAAAGCCAAAGTAGAAGCAATTCGTGCTTCACAGACCTTGGAATCCCTGCTAGTTTCTGATGACCGCAATTTTGTTATCACCAACAGTGGTGGAAAGGTAAGTGGCTGAACCTTTCATCCCTTAATCACCAGTTTTGAAGATATATTCATCTGAAATTTCCCTTGCATGTGTCTTAACAGCCAGATAGATCAGCTATTATATTGCTATTAAATATTCAACTGTGTATTTTTTGAGTCAAGTGCCCATCACCTAGAGTTAATTTGTGCTAAGTGCATCATTCATTCTCATGAGAGATGGTTCAGAGATGGTTCTTGAAGTATTATCTTGAAACATAGGTCAATGAGTTTGACTCAAAAAATAAAGAATTAATACAAACAAAAGTGATAGTATCCTCTTCATCTTACAGTACTAGGCATCCAGTCTATCCAGATCCATCCAAGCCATAGAGCTAATAAGCCAGAACACTTGATCAACACGGCAAATCAAGAAAACAGCAGTAGCTGCTACTCCTCGAGCTGAATATGCAACAGTAATCCAAGGACACATACCTAGACTAAGATAAGCTCCCACTCGAGACCCATATAGCAAGTTACACCAAGGACCTTGATGCTAAAAACATGAACTCAAAAAATACAATCTCATAACTGTGACCTATTTCCCACTAACCATTTAGATCGATGTATAGAAACCAGAACATTGGAATGCCGAGAATTGAAAAAGATGCATCATATTTAAACTATCCTTAAATTCCGTAAGATTCTCCAATGGCAAAATGCAATACAGGTAACATAAATAACATAATGATATAATGGGTTTAGGCCCTGAAAGGCGCCAAATCTATTGTTTTAGCAACAATAACTATATTTCTTAAATCTCTCATCCCTGAAATGTTTACCTGTGAAATTTTGAAGTTATTTAACTTCGTATCTATTTGTGATGCTACAGTTGCCATATCTGTGATCATCCAGCTTCACATCCATCAACATTAGATTAGCAAAAAGAACGAATTCATGTCAATAAATTCTTCCTTCTGGATACTACTGGATATGATTGTGTAATAGTCTTTTACCATCGATCTTTTGGAACAAACTGCATGATCCATCATCATTTTTTTCTCTCTGACTCTCTTGCATTCTGATGATGAATCATGTTGTGTGATTGAAAATGTTGATGGTAAAAAACTATTACACAATCATACCCAGAAGAAAGAAGTCTATCAATTCGTATTTGTTGGAATTATGTAATTGCAATGCTCATTTGGATTCCTAGATTTTAATATACCCTTTTACTGGAAAAAAAAACCATAAATGACATGATCATTTTGACCATGATTTTGCGGCAGGTGCCAGTTTCTGACCTCAAAGGCTAGACTGTTGGTTTATATTTTTCTGCTTATTGGTGCTCACCTTGGCCAGCATTCACAACAAAGCTTGCACAAGTATACAAGCTCAAGGAAAATGGAGAAGCCTTTGAGATTGTTTTCCTCTATAGTGACACAGATCAAGAAGCTTTTGAAGAGTAGCATGCCATGGTTAGCTCTTCCATTTGGAGACAAAATGAAGGAGGATCTAAGCCGCTATTTCCGCATTCAAGGAATCCCATCTTTGGTCATAATTGGTCCTGATGGAAAAACTGTGACAACAGATGCCAGAAACATTGTTTCTCTTCATGGGGCCAAGGCTTATCCCTTCACTGATGCACGCCTTATAGAACTGCAGAAAGAAGTAGAAGCAGCAGCAGAGAAATATCCAAAGGAAATAAAGCATGAGCGCCATGAACATTCTCTGAATTTGATTCGGAGGATGTCTTATATCTGTGATGGCTGTAGTGAAGAAGGGAGTGCTTGGTCTTTCTGTTGCAAAGAATGGGAGTTGGATCTTCATCCAGATTGTGCTTTGAAGGATAACAAATCTGATGATAATGAGAAACAGGAGACACAAGGGGAGGGTTTTGAAAATGGGGACAAACAAGCAGAAGTGATGTGTGAAGGAGATGTTTATAGAAGGGTTTAAGGATGCAAGAAAGTTAGGGTTCACAGGATTCCCAATATAGTAAATAAAGGGTTATATGATATTCAGACAGTTTGCACATACTCCCAAATCTCTTTCTTTCTCTGTAAACGGTTACCCACAAGGCTGTATGGCCTAGGCTTGTGATAATTGTATCAGGATTCAACTGTGTATGCCCTAAGCTTTGTTTATTTTGTATTTGTATGATTTCGACTGATCACGTAAAATAGGGTTCTTAGCTGCGACAAATGTTTTCACTGTTTTTGGATGTTTATATTGTGGTTTTCATGTCTAATCTTCACAGTTTGAAACACTAATTAAGGTTTCTCATGCAAATGCGAATACAAACAGATCTATAAAATTTCGCCTGTGGTGCCACAAATAAAGGTATAAAAACGGCATTTGGTATAGTTGCTGATTGCCATGCTCATGCCATGGCAGGATCGGACCAGAGTTATTAAATGCCAAAGCATCTACTGACTACTACCTAAGCAACATCGACAATATAAATATGTTTACCAAATTTTTGATAAGTTTATAATTCTTTTCATATTTCTTTTAAATTACATAAATTGTCGAACATCAACCAACAAGTGCGGCATAATGGTCAAGTAACATAATTAATTATAGATTTAAATGGTTATATATATATATATTTGTTGTTAGGTTGGACTACCTTAAATTATATAATTTCTAATTATGTTAAAGCTTAAACAGAAATATAATTAATTCTAATTCTTATTTTATATAAAGTAATATCTATGTATTTTTTATGTAAGTTAATTATTAAAATATATAATTTAAACAATAAATTAATTATATTTTTATATTATTAACTTTAGTTAATTATAAAACTATATAATTTAAACAATAAACATTCAAACATAATGACAAAGTGATTTCAATGTAAAGTTTTTTTAATATATATTGAATAACAAAGAGGTACTATATTTGACATAATTTTGAAATGTAAAAATAAAGACAACACATTAAATAACATTAACTATTATTTAAAATATATTAGAGTACAATATAACATATTATTCTATTCATTTAATATTTATAACACTTCAAATCTATTAACTAATGAAGATGAACATTTTTTAAAATGTAAAAACTTAAATAACATGCATGTAATTTGAAGAAAAGTAAAATAAACTAAAAAATACCATAATTCATTACAATAGTACTATGCCACTCATAGAATATATATTATAGAAAGAAATATGATATACATATAACTATAGTATTTATTTATTTTAAGAGAGGTAAACGCTTTGACCTGGAGCTATGAACCAGTGAGGCCACAAACGGGGGACCTCATCCCCATGAGATTTGAACCTTGATGGCAAGGATAACAACGCAACAACTTAACCATCACAACATGCCACTATTGGCATATAACTATAGTAGCATGAGATGCAGTAAGAATAAAATTCTAATATTTATTATTACATTTTCAAAAAAAATATAATTACATAAATTTATATAAGACAAATTTTTGAATTTAAGAAATATATGTTTAATGTTCAATAACAAATTAATTAGTTTTTTCGGTTTTCACTTTTTTAAGCAAGACTTGAATTTTATTGTATTTAAGATTTGTTTTCCATAAGAGTTATAATAACATTATTATTTATTTTAATTTAGGACTTCACTTTACCATATATTAGTGAGTCTATAGTTTCAAATAGGATTCTTCATTTTTTGTTTAGGATTGTGTTTAGCATTTATTTAGGTTTAGAGCTTCTATTTGACATTTATATTTTATAATATGATATTAAAATTAAAAAATATTGTACCATAAATTAATTATATTATTTTATTTCTTGGCTATTTTTAAAGTATGGTTTTAAATTCATTGTGTTTAGGATTTATTTTGGGTAAGGGTTACAATAAAGGGTACTGAGGTTTAATTGAATGGAGGGTTAGGGTAGGGCTTGTTTTGTTCAAAGTATAAAAAGAAACTTTTCTAGTTTTGAGTAGTATTTGGGTTTCTTTTGGTTTGGGGCTATGTGTAGTGTTTAGTTGTCATGACCATATATGTGTTGCCATGATTTTAGTCCCCCGTATTTTTTAAGTTTTCAAGTTAAGTGCTAAGTCAGTGTTTCATGTCTTGTCTTGGTATAGGTTGTCATTAGGGTTTCCTCTCTCATCTTTCCTTTTGAGTTGCCTAGGTGGGAATACAAGTCAAATGTAAATATTTTCAATCGTGCTAGGTGAGAAAGAAACAATTCTATTCATAAGAAACCCTAACTGTATGATCAAGTGTTCTATTGACAACATGATGCGAATTGAATGAAAATATTATGAGCATATTTAGAGCAAAATGACAGTGAAGAACACAAGGATTGAGCATAAAAAACATGTTGCAAACACATGAACAAGCTAAAGAATGATTAGTTGACTTCAATGTTGAATAAGTGCTAAAATATGTAATAGTATGGAAGAACAAGGTCAAGGTCATGGAGATGCAAAAGATAACTGCAGTTAAATCAAATATGTTCTTGCACCATCGCATGTGATATAACAGTTAAGTCCCTTCAAGTTGCAAGGATGCGATGATGGGCCCAATAGTCAAGATTTAAGCTTTTGCATTATCGCATGTGGTTAGGATTAATCATAAGCTAAGGGTGTGAAAACGCGAAAACTAATCCGAATAGTTAAGTTAAAAAGAGTGCAACCTCACATATAGTCAAGACAAAAAGTTGTGAAGATGCGACAAAGAAAACATAATGATATGTGTTTACATGGGGCATCATATTCTATAGTCACCAAACTCTCTAGCCAATGAAATAGCCCCACTTGTCTTTCATGATGTACACAGCTAGAAGATGGACCCACACAACATAAGTGAATAAGAGAGTTAAGACCTTCTAATCTTAGTCATTGGATCTTAAAGATCAATGTGTATCGCAAGTTCATAGGTGATTAAAGATAACCTAGAGTTAACACAATGAAGCTACAAAAGCCATTGATTGCATGGTCGCAAGTGGTTAGAAGTAACCCAAAGTTAGGGTCAGGATAGAGTGAAAAGCATGTGTTTGCATGGTTGCAGAGTGTTGAGAGTAACCTATGGTTAAGGCTACGATGCAATGAAAAGCTAAAGGTTGCATCATCATTGGTAGTTTAAGTTGACCATGAGTTAGGGTTGTGACAGAGCAAAATAATAGAGTTAAAGTTTTTTGCATGATCGTAGTTTGAGAAAATGTTCAAGGATAAACTGCAATGAAAGTGCAAAAGACAATAAAAGTTAAGGTGCATAGTTTTTGCAAGGTCGCTAACTAAGAAGCATTCAATACATTTTACGTTGTGACTCGACAAAAGTGATAGCAGTCAACCTCAAACAGTCATCACAAGGTCACAAGTTAGAATACCTTGAAGCTATTTCAAGTTGTAAAGGCATGATCATGTTAGTGTGCAGTTGTTGCTTAGTTGTGGCGATTAGTAAAATGTGAGACATGTCAAGTTGCAAAGTGTCAAATAAGAGGAATCGCAAGGTTGCAAGGTAACAAGAATTCAAAAGATTTCAAGTTGTGAAATTGCAAAATGAAATAATAATTGTTGGATAACATCATCACATTGAGTAAAGATATCGAATGAAAGAAAGTTGAGAAGAAGTGACAATGGAGAAATAAAGAGGATTATTAGCTTTTGATCGTGATCATTGATAGGAGATCAGTGGTGGAGATTTAAACTTGTTATGATCGTTGAGATTCAAATTATATGAATTTGGTGCCAACAGATTAGAGAAGAATATGAACAATTAAGGGGATTTCTAATCATATCTACTTTCTTTACTTGATGTATTGAATTGTAATCGATGATTGTTGGATTTCTGAGCGATTCATGTGCTCTATTAATAGAATTGATGAATTTGTAATTGGCCAAGAACCCTAAGAGGGGGCCTATATATGTAATTTTCTAAGTTAATAGAAAGGATCAGAAAGTTTCATGCATTTTATCCCCCTATAGCAGATACTATTGAGTGAGAATTGAGAGGTGTATGGAATGAAGCATTAGATCGATGTTTGTAACTAGGTAATGTGATGTTCTAATTTCACTTAGAACTAGCATGCCTATGTTTCTTTCATTGTCTCCTTCAGTTGAGCTAACATGCATGTAGATTAGTCTTTCTGGAATTATAGGACACATATTTGTGAAGCTATTAGTATTTGGGCTAATCAGAGTATTAGTACACTGTTAATAGTATAGGTAGTTAGAGTGCTATCTTTCATAGGTATTTCTACTATTTTCTAGAGATGCATAACATCTTGCATTTGTGATGTAAATTTCAGATTGAAGTGTGCTGGGAGTTTTCCACTGGGTAACCTTGACTAGTCAGAGAGCCGCTTAGGGCCATAGATGTCCTTATTCCATTACATCTCCTTGCATCTCATAGTCTTAGATGCATTTAGGAGTAAAGTTAGTGTTATACCTAAAACCTTGCCTAGGTTACTCATGTCTATGAGTAATCTAGTTAGATTCTTCTACTTTTAGGTTAAGAGCATACTCATAGTCACCATTTTGATCACATAAAAACATCATTCCAAGTATATCTTGCATATAAGGGAGTTGTACCTTATAATTCATAGGGCAATGATATAACACATACACTGGCACGTTTGTTGGTGACATCCTTTTGTTTCCTCACATTTTGGGCATCTAGAGTCAAGATAAAGCCAAGTTATAAAGAGGGACAAACTGTTAACCAATAATATTCTATGCCAAAACCTCTCTTTTTTTATTTTTTATTTTTCAACATCTCTACTTGGTTTTAAATACAACTAATAATAAAATCTATTACTTATCCATAAATAGATAGCAATGTTAGTACCTTATTTTCTATTGTAGAAATAATCTTAGATATATAATTTGTATCTTTGTAAAAGCTATGTATATTTTTCTTTGTATAGAATAAAGCAAAACAAATATAACAGACATATTTTAAATGACATTATAACTGTCTAGCCATTTTTTTAGCTAAGCCTTTATGACTAGCTCCTCATAATAGGTTTTACATAAGTACCACAACTTTCATTTACAACTGCAACTCCTACAAACTACTTTCTTTTATTTCATTCTCCTTTATAACATAGCATTGAAAGTAAAACTACACTTTTCTATCATCATTTGAGATCTCAATTTTCCTTTAACTAATAAAAAAATGAAGAGAATACAATTAGTTGGGAGGCTCTCCCACACTTGTTACAACAAGAAAATATCCTACAACACAAAGGAGAAACAAAATTATAATCTTCACTTCCAATCTTTAAAAGGATTGCTCAAGCATAACCTACAATATAAGAGGAAAGACTATATCATTGATAGCTCACCTCCTAGCCTAGGCCTTTACAAGGCCACCCCCAAGCTAGGAGAGCTAGATACCAAACTAAGGTACACACATACCATACAACATATCAAAGCTACAAATCAAGAATATTCACAAGTCAAAAAACACCCATTTTCATTCCCAATCTTCACAATGACCTAGAATAGTTAATAATGGAACAAACCATAAAACAACAATAAAAACCATTTAATAAAACCTGCAAAATAGGCCACTCAAGGGCCCATTAATGAGAGTGAATATATTCCAAACCCAAGAGGAGAAGCCAAAAAATAACCAAGTACCATGGCTTCATAAGGCTTCAAATTCCACATAAGCAATACCATGCCTTTACAAGGCTTCAAGATGCACATACCACTCTTTTCACAAAGTCTCCCCTTATCACCCCCAAGTGTAAAATAAGATGTGGCACATGAAGCCCATACTCCATTCTTTTTTCTTTCCCTCCTAGGGAAGATACTCTACATTCATGGGATGGCTTAACTAACCGCTTCACTCACAAGGCCACTACTTTCCTCCCAAGGGTGAGTGATGCCTTGACCACCCATAACAACACACATGGAAAACAATAAGAAACAAATGTTATCCAAAATATCCATTGTATGCAAAGAAACAACATTTACAATACCACTTTTGTAGCAACAACATGAGATACACAAGATGAGAAGAGAGCCAACCTTGGTCCAAGCTATAACAAGATGGTTAGTGAAGAAATCACTTCCAACCTTCCAAAATTCTTTAACTCCTAAGCTTGTCTCCCAAATTTGGAGAGTGGGTAATGGTTTTCCAACCATGGAGAAACCCACTAAAAGGGCTCTACACATTTCCCATGATCCTCTTGGAGAAAGTGTGAGCTCTCATTGGTCACTCTCCCCAAACCCTTACAAGTTAAATGTTTGGAAACAAAAAGGGTGGCTTTAGAAAAGGTAACAATCATTTTGCACAAAAAAAGAAAGGTTGCACAACCAAGGTCATGCTTCCAAAAGTTGATTTTTGTCCATCTTGGGAAAAAACTTTTGAAAGGCCTCCCAAGTCAACTAAGGGTTGTCCTATGGTCAACATTTACCCTTACACATAGGTATATCAAGTGGGCTTGCTAAAAGAGGCCTAACTCAACCCTGGGTGCTTAAATGACCTTCCAAAAACTTATCTAAAGTTTACATATAGTTTCCAAGAGATTTGGCCCATCCTGAGGCTCTCTAACCAAGTGGGTCACATGAGGAATATTATAGAATGCTATAGTCAAGGTAGGCTTCACATGCTTCTAAGTGGACATGTCATGACCACATATAAGTGTTGGAATGTCTTAATGGGAAGAATGCTTCTGAGAAGGGGGGGGTTGGGGTGGGGGTGTGAATCAGAAGTATTGGCCTTTTAACCACTTTTATACCCTTTAATAACATATAACTGAAATTAACATGCATGAACATTAAACAATCATGAGAAACAAACATGCATCACCACATAACACTTGAGATTTTGGTAACCTAGAAACCCTCCAAGAATAAGAAGGTAAAACTGGGGTGGGGATGATACCCACAAAATTACTGTAGTAATTGATTTCAACCACTTCTGATGGTTTGCCCTGTTAAAGGCCTGCCCTGTTAAAGGCTACAACACACTATTAAATGTGACCCTGTTAAAGGATTTCTACACCCTATTAGGAGTGTGCCTTGTTAGAGGACTTAAGAACATTCAACTTAGAATGCCACCCTGTTAAAGGATTTACATAAGGCTGTTAAACCTACCTAACTCAATAGGATTTCCAAATTCCTAATACAATCGTGAGAGAGTATTAGAATAATACACCTGAACTAATGCACTCTCTAATGCTGATCTCAGGCTCTTGATCTCTACTAGATTTGATCTGTTGATTGTGTTCCTTGTTCTGTTATGATCAACTAGATGTGTAAATGCTGTCCTTTCCTCTTAATCTTTGACACCAATGTTCTGCAATAATAGGCTCTACTTTTCCTTCTTCTTTTCGCACTTCTCACTTATTTGTTCAATTGCGTCAAGATTCCCTTATAAAGATTAGTGGTTCGTTATGCATCCTTGGATAAAATGTTCCCGCTCAAACCCTTGAAATCCACCCATTGGTTGCATGCAATCTCCAATTTTCTGATTGGTTGCATGAGGATTGCATAGGTGATTGTGAGGGTTTGATCTTATCCTTTTATCCTGTCAATGAGTCATGCATAACTATTTTTCATCTTGGCTTGCGATTGCACAAAATTTTATGCTGATCCTGCATTGCTCGGCACATGAAGTAATATTGATGCTCGACACCATCTATTCTGGATTGCTCAACATCTACTATAGTTTTTGCATTACTTGGGACCGGTTAGTTTTCTACATTGCTTGGCTTCTACTGATTCTTGAATTGCTCGGCTCGTATAGGATTACTATGTCACTCGGCACATGTTGAATTCTTGCTTTGCTCGACACCTATTGGATTCTGAGTTACTCGACACATGTATAGTGAAAATGGTTAAGTGTGTTGACACTCATTTGTCAATCTTACTTATCTGATCAACAATAAGTACATCACATGTGTCAAGTGACACCACATTAACACATTACAACACACATGACATGTCCACCTAGAAGTTACACATTCATAATTAACAATAATAATTAAAGACATGCAAGCATTTTACGTATATGAAACACATTTACAAATGAGGTTTTGTCTTTTCAATAGATGCAACATTGGTTAAATATTTCACAATGTTTGGTTCTAGTTCTACAAATTAAATTCCATGGACTTTCCTGTACATCAAAATGTAAATATCAATAGCCTAAGAAATCACATATATATCTATATATATAAGAATGTGTAGAAATCATAACATCACATAATTCAACTCACTTTTCAACCATTTAGGCTAATTCTATGTTTTTGCAATATACAATATAAAACATAAATGATTAACATTTAAACCATAACTATCTTACATTAACTAAATTCACCATCTACAAAATCATCACATATAAAATATATCCATCACAAAATTGTATCCTTCAATTAGATAGATCATAATGAAATTAATTACAATACCATCGTGAGGTAAGCATCAAAAGATAGAGTAATTAATGATAACATCATATATGTTAGCTAATCAAGATGCATGTATAATAATGTCAACATAAGTGAAGTATCTAATCATCATGTAAAAACTTTACATTATATGACATCAATCCATGTCGTTATAGTCCACTCCATAAATCATCAACATGATATATCAACAAAAATGGTTCTAATGTGAAAATGTATCAAATGCTATGATGGGCTCATGGTGGATCCCCTTACCACATAACATTCCTTCAAATTAATTAAACATCATGAAATCACTTAAAATATTCAATCATCTTTAGGAGGTAAAGCATAATAGAATCAAGTGCAGAATTCATAGAAACACTTAAGTTAACTAGTCAAGATGCACACATATTGTTGTCACACAAGTTTAACAATCAACCATCAAGTAAAAGAACTACATTCCATGTTGCCCCTATAGTCATAAACATAAACACTATCATAGTAATTTAGTATCATGCAACCTCATCTTATTCTAATGCAATCTCTACCTATAATCCCTAATGCTTCTCTCAAAGGAAGATGCCAAATTATTCTACCCTACTAACCATCAATAATCTCTGATAAGGAAGGAAATATATCCAAGCACTCAACAAAGGTAATTCTCTAATATAGTGATGCATTAAGCCTATGCTCACTAAATTTAACCACATAAACCTAATGTAACTAACTAGGATATCCATGTTGAAGTTGATGAAAGATCAATCCCATAGCTCCCAAGAATCACCTACATGCAAACACCTACCATAGAATGAGAGAAGCAAAAGCTATGGAGACTAGAATTCCCAGATCCATAGATGAGACATTCTTGATGAGCAAAAAAGAAATTGCTATTATCAAAAGTGAATGAATAAATTACTATTGTGGTGTTCACAACACATGCCCCATTCCTTACTAGGAATGGGGACCCCCCTACTTTTTTCAACTTCTAGACTCAGTTCGAGAGTCAAGAGAAGAAAGTTTTGTTAGAGTCAGAATTTTAGAGTCAAAATTCGAATAAAATTACAAAAAAATTACAAAAAAATTAGAAAATTAGAAAAAAAAAAGAAAAACACAGAAAAAATCAGGGGAAAAAAATCATAAAATCATAAAAAAAGGCATCACATGCGCGAAAAGGCGCTATGCATGTGCGCTTCATATGCACTGTGTGAGCTTCATTCGTGCTGCGCACGCATGCCAAGCGTCGTGCGTGCTTCATTCGTGCTGCGCACACGCTTCAACCGCATTGCGCACTCCACAATGTGCCGCACAACTAGTTTTTTAGTTTTTTTTTCCGGTTTCATTAGGATGTGTCTTAAATTAAGTATTTTTTCATCCCCACAGACTAATATTTACTTATTTTTGTAGGTAAAAAAGGTATCCTCAACTTGTCGAGGTCATAACTTTTGATTCGGAGCTCAGAATTTAGAACCTTTTACACCATTGGAAAGAAGAACTGAATATCTAATTTTAGTCCCTAAAATAGTGAGCCTTTTGATGCCCAATTTTAGGGACCAACGAAGGTCTCGAGTTGAAATTTTGAGCAGAAGACCTACGAAAAAGCCATTTAAAAATGCATAGAAAAATTTGGGAAAAAATATGAAAAAGTTTCAAACATTTGATCATTTTGGATAATCTGGATCACTTGGTTTCTCACCGGGAAGGATAGGGTAGTTGGAGAGAAGACAAAGGTCACAGATACAGAGGTTCGAAACATGAAGCAAAATAGGTTCCTCATCTTATGCAGCTATTAATGACAAGATTCAATGCAGGTGCCTTGGGATTTTAGATTGAAGAAGCATAAGGAGTTCAAGTTTATGAAAGTGATTGGCTATAAAGAGGGTATAAATCATCAAAAAAAGAAAAAGTGTGTACACAAAAAATGATCTAAAACCGCATTTGAGCAAAACCTAGAAACCATTTTCAAAATTGAGAACTTTGATTTTTTGGCAAATTGAGCTTTCGAGGTGCACAGGTGTGTAGCTCCGCAGCTCCACATTTTCATGCAAGTCCATAGGTTTGCAGCTCTGCATTTTCATGCAGATCTGCAGGTCCATAGCTCCACATTTTCATGCAGCTCCATAGGTCTATAGCTCCTTAGGTATGCAGGTCCGTAACTTCGCAATTCAAAGGTGCGCCGACTGTTAACTACCAGTTCCTAAAATAACACTTTCCATGTATCGGAAGCGCATTTTGACGGTAGTTTAACTCCGACACACACCTAGTGAAGGACCAGCTTCCATTTTTTGTGTCTCCATGCACTTCCACTTTGACTAATGGTTGCCTCCTACTTTCTCTCTCATGCTTTTATTGTTTTTGACATGTAAAGGGCTCACGCATCCAATTAATGAATAAAATATGGATGGAGTCCCTCTAAGCACTAGTTAGATTATCAGTTTGTATATATTTAGTTTGTTTTAATGTTTTAAAAATATTTTATTGCATCAAGATATCTCTCACTCTCAACACAAATTGAGGAGACAATTTCTTATAAATACCCCATTGTAAAATGTAACAAAGGCTGTGGTTATTATGCAATAAAATTATGCTTTTGGTGCTAGCATTTAGAGTGTAGTTATTCTTGCCTAAATGTGTCATTGTTTTGTGGATTTTATTCATGAGATTGTTATTGAGCCAAAGGTTTATTTGTGTTGTTTCTAGTTGTGCGATCTTTTGGTTCTGTTGTTTGCTACAGATATATGAATTTCGCTGACATAACGAGCTTGAGAAGAGATCATCCAATTGTGTCTACATAGCTTTTGTCTTCCATGAGTGCACTTTCCATGGCCTTGCGATTTGATGAAGAGTGCAACATCATTTGACTTGTTAACGATTCTCACCAATGATTGCATCAGTGGATTCTAGGAAGTGTTGCTCCTATTTTCATTGGTTTTCTACCAATTTCTTCGAAGGTTTAACTCGTAGCATGTTGTGGTATGTAGCTTATGTCTATTTAGGAATTTCAATTTCAAGTCATTAGATTTCATGTTATTTTCTTTTAGTTTTTTTATTTGCTTTGCTAACCCCCTTTTAGAATAGGAACACATTTTAGTTGCATTGGTAGTTGCATGCATAAAAAAAAAGAAAATACAAAAATATCGTTCTTTTGGTGTGATATTTTGAGACAGCAAATAGATTTACTTCAATTTTGAGATAAAAGAGTTTTTAGAACTAGCAAAGGCCTCCTTGTGAACACTCACATTTATCTTCTACTGAGCATATTTTGGTACGTCCCAAGACAAATACTGAACCTTGGAGTGGATCTTTAAAAAGATTTGTTTTCAAGAGAGGAATTATGCTATGGATTCCTGCCATTGACCTTGTGCAAAATGAATGCCCAACAATTACAAAGAGATATATCCTTGTAAAAGGAGATCAAAACCCTAATAGGGTAACACCTAGGTTGGATGAAAATAATTAATAAAAGAATTAACTATTATATGCCTAAAGTTTAGCTTAAGTAAACTAGAGATAATAAGTGACTTAATAATTAAATCAAAATTATTTAATTAATAAGGCAATATCTTATTACTCTAATAACCCCCCTTAAGATAAACTTAGGGAGTAGCTAAAAACCTAGAAACTACTATTGAAAGAAAATTTGGGTCCTGACAACAAGGCTTGATGAGGTACCCAAGCACAACCAAATCTCTATAAAAAGAAGAAATAGAGAAAACCACATGGGAAAAACCCTACTCCAAAAAGAGATGAAAATAATGTTGAAAGAAACTAGTGAAGGATTGAAGAAGTCTCCAACTAGGGAATGTCCCAGAAGATAGGAACAAATGATGATCATGAAGAACACCACTGAAGCATGTAGAAGCTACAAAGCTCTGTCAAAAGTAACTATTGATCTAAATAAACTCAATTGAAAAAGAGCCTGACCAGGTAGAGAAGACTGTAATCTACATCGAATTAGGAGGCATGCAAAGGCAAACAATTGAACTCAAAGATACAGATGACATGAAACACCAAACGCTAAAGAGAAGATCAATCAAACATGGAAGGTTGCAACAAAAGTAGGAACAAAAAGAAGAGTGCCTATATGGTAAATGATCCATTTCATCGAAATGCATAGATATCCAACCACTGCATCCACCTAGTACATAGGAACAAAAACTAAATACATAGCTCACTCCATCGAACCAATGAAGCATGAGAAACAATATAAGAAACCCCCTAATGCATACAAGGGTGACGTGACAAGAAAATGGAAAAGTGGGCTGAAAGATTTGCATGTCAAGGAACCACAATCAAGATGCACAAAAGAGTACATATGTGTCTACTGAGATGATCAATCTCAGACATGTCATGAGGCTAATGTCATAGAAATGACACTCACTGGATAAACGAAGATGAAAAACAAAGGAAAATATCAACCCCCATTGAACTTTATTAGAGTAGTGCGTGTACAATAAGGAACAATACATAATGAATCTCAAGAATACAATAATCTGCATGAATGTCCTTAGATGACACTACTCCAACTAGAAGGCAAAATAAGGCAAACAACTTAAACAAAAATACAGATGCAATATGGCACTTTATCTCAGTGTGTTTGCAAGGATGCATACAAAAGATGTCTAAATAGAACAGAAGAGACATAAGACTAATAAAAAAGATAGTACAAGTCGTAATGAATCATTTGAAGCAAATAAATCAATCCCTAGACCTGAAATAATAAAGTTATCCACCAGAATGCAAAAATGCAGAAGACTAAATGGAACATGCCTAGAGTAGAATCTAGAAAATAGATGTCTCATGGAAAAAAAGATTGAAAACTATATCAGTCTCAAATAGGTTCTCACAATTAATCAAGTAATGAAGGAAATATCATACAAGAAACCCTAGGAATCATCATAATGACATCCCTATGAAAATTCTCTACATGAAGAAATAATAAGTGATTCACAACAATATTCTCCAAGAAGGTCATCACTTTAATCTCAAATGAAATGTCTCATATTTAATCTTTCAATTCCTCTAACAAGGGTTGTTTTATAAAACTTGGATTTTATCAAGTGCATAAGAGGAAGGGCATCACATTAGTTAGGTTTAGATTTCCAATTATATGCAAGGGTAAATATGGTTTTTGGTTAGTATTCAAGTTCCAATAGAATAATGATTTCTTTTAGTTAGTGTTGAAGAAGTCTTAAGATTATTGTAAAATATTGGTCAAGTATTGTGATCAGGGTTCACTCTATACTTAATTATATTTCAAAATAGGTAGAGGGTTTGATTTGTTTTATGCTTTCCATAAAATGGTTGAAGATCATATTTGGGACAAGGGTTCGATTCATGTAGTGCCTCTCCCATTTGACTTCTATAAGTCATCTTATGGATGCAACCTTGTTGATCTATTGTTATGATGGATCATGATTGTGACCATGAGTGGTCTATACCATAGAGGTGGTTTGATGTATGTTTTTGTATCAGTTTCTTTGATTATGCTTATGGCTGATTTATGAGAGTATAATGTGATTTATGGTTCACTAAGGTTTGTGCCAATGGTTACTGGGATCAATTTGGTATCACGAGGTTGTTCCATGATTACCCTGAGATGTGTGCAGAGATTGCACTGTGTACTTTTTACCTGCTACCTTGGACTAGGTTCCTGTAGCAATGGTTAGTCATGTTTATGACAGTGTTTTCTTATGTGTTTTGAGTTCCTCCTTGTTGTTGTTTAAAAAACCATTATTAAATGCTTAAATAGTTAGGAATGGATTATCCTTGTTGGATTCATTGGTTATGTGATGCAAATATCTACTTATGTTATGTGATGGATTTAATGGTATGGTTATTTACTTCATTTCTGCATTGTTATGCTTTATGCGAACATGAGTGATGTAAATAGACTATTTTGATATAATTAAATAAATGGTTAAATTAGGTGATTTAATACATTTATTGATTTGGTTATGTTATTATATGCAATTGCACTTGATCCTGTTGTTTAGTGTGCATGATTTATATCCCTGGTAGTGGCACATAGAGTTAAAGATTCAACCATTCATATTTTACCAATGTTGTCCCTATATGGTCGATGTATTCTTATTTTAATTGATAAACTAATCCTTTCGATAATTATTAAATCTGAACTCATTTGCATTATTTGATTTGACCAGTAAGTGTGTCTATGCATTTAGAGGTTTGCATTATTAGAAAAGTTGTTAAGGAAATTTATGTGTTTTTAGGTTTTTGAGCTTTTTAATTGATTTATTTTAATTTCTAGTAGCTTTGCCATAGATGAATTCCTATTTATAGGAATAGCCTATTTTTATTTGGGTTGATTCAGGGTTTAACTAGGTTGGCTGGTTATTTTCCCTAATCAATTATTCACTTGAGAAGTGAATAAGTATCCAAAAAAGGAATTTAATTCCTCACTTCTCACTTTCAAATTAGAAAGTTGGAGAGTAAAACTCAAAATTCTCTTCATGAGGATTTACTGTTTTACTCATTGTGGGAGCTATGGGCATGGGGTCGTCACGAGGTTGAGCTTGTTGGATCTAGCTCGGGGAGGCCTTGGATTGTCGCAAGTTTTAGCCACTCCTGTGGGCATTTTATTTACTGGTTTAGATTCCCATTTTGCCCTTTTGGCTATAAGGTAGGGCTCTCCTGTTTTATTATTTTTGCTTCATTTCTACTTCTGTTTTTGGTAGCCATTTGGCTGGAGGTTGAGAACTAGTGTTCCCCTCTATTTTTGTTTGCTGGTTCTACCCGGTTGGTTGAGTATGAGCATTTCCCTATTTTTTGGGATGAGGGTTTGGGGTTTTATGCCATCATGCTAACCATTTTTTGCATGTGGTGTCTAAACTTAATTATTTTTGGATTTTTGGGGTTTTTGTACCTAAAGGCCAAATGGATTTTAATTTTGTATTTTTTCCAAAATTTGGGGGTTTTTACCTCATTTTGTGTGCCACTTTGTTTTCCTGAGTTTTTTTGGCATGAGATTGGTCGTGGACTTGGATTATCTATTTGGATATTAGTCAAACCTCTATTACACTTTTGTGTTTGCATTAGGATGTGTGTCGCATCTGTACTCCTAACTTTGTGTTCGGTTGAGTGATTTTATACCTAATATTATGGTTTCTTTTAGACCTTTGCTTTTTTTTTGTGGACACTAGGATTCGTGTAGAATCCATACTCCCAGATTGAGGCCAGTTGAGTGAGTTCATGATGTTTGGTCTCGTTGCATCATTGGGATTCGTTTAGAATCCATACTCTCGAATTGCGGCTAGTAGAGTGATTTCATGATGTATGGTTTTATTGGTTCTTGGGATTCATGTAGAATCCATCCTCCCGAGTTATTTTTGATTGAGTGTTATTTTGCATTGTGTTCTCATCTAGTCCTTATTTTATGATCTTCGTGATGGTGGTGCACCACACACGAGTATGTGTGCGTACATTGGTTAGGTGACTTGTGAGGCTCGATCTTCCATAGTACTTTTGAAAGTTATGATCATTGGGGTTGGGATGGGAGTATGCATGCCCACAGGCACTTGTCATAGGATGAGCATGGGTAGGGTAGGGTAGCATATGGAGGAGATTCTATCTCACAACCTAGTGTCCATTTCCCGGTTGGCAGAGGAAGTTTTAAACAAGTGATAACTAAATAAAAATGTGTGAGTGGTAATGAAACTTAAGATAGTAAAATGTTTGGCTTGTGTACCTTCCGTTGAGAAGAGTTACTACCTAGGTTGTGTTCCTTCTATTGAGAAGAGTAGCTGCCAATATTAGCTTGGGCTTGTCGATGCCAAGCGACTCTCCATGATGTCATCCCCTACTTAGTAGCCTATTGAGTGTTTGACCAGGATCTATACTCCTTGCATTGTCTTAGGTTCTTGGTTATAGCCATCATAATGTCTGGCATGAGTGTTAGCCATGAATGTTATTTTTGTGTGTTTGTGGTTGGATCTTTATCTCCATCAGCACAATAGGTGTGGACCTATGGGTGCCACGTGGCTAGGAGGTGTAGCTACCTTCACCACTACTAGGGACCGATGTACAGAGATGGTCTTTTATCCTACTACAACCATTGTTGGATGTTTTGACTTCATATTTTGGGTTTCAGAGTATGCCTTCTTGTGATTTATGCTTTCATTAGAATGCTTGTATATCATATTTAGATGATATTAGTTGCTATTGTATTTCCTTATTATGATGCTTAGAATGTGATAGGTGATGTTATCTACTTTGTAGGATTATCTTATGCTTTACTACTAACATGTTAGATTTTCTTATGCTTATATTGTAGGATGTTTTAGTAGTGACATCCCTATTACGATAGTACCAACGATCTGATCAGTGGCTTGGGATGTTACACATGGGGGATGGCTAGGATCCATGATGGTCTTATGATTCTATTGATGGTGGGAGGAACCATGTACTTAGTTTGGTTGTTCGATTATTGTGATGTTATTTCTGTACATTGTGATGTTATTTCTCTTCACTGTGATGTTGCGTTCAGTATGTTCTTTACTACCATGGTTTAGATGGATAGATGTTCTTCTTTCTTGATGCTTATGCACTTGAGTGATCATTCCTCAATTTACATAGATCTGGTACTCCCTAGTGTGGAAGAAATTTGTTTCTTGAGTTGTTTTCCTTAAATGTTTTGGCTTGCTAATGTGTTTCCTTGTGTGAAATAATACTTTTTCACATGAGAATGTGAAGGTTCACGTGGCTCCTTGCATGTCTTCATGTGGTTCTTGGTACTTCCTCGCACGAGAATGTGAAAGTTCACACAATTCTTAGTGCTTCCTTGTGAGAGATTGGGCACTTCCTTGGGCGAGATTGGAGACCAGTGCACTTCCTCGCATGAGAATTAGGGAGCAGTTAGGCTTGGTTGAAGAAGTTTTAAAAGTTGGTTTTGGACACCTTATTGGATTTCACACCTTTCCAGTTCAAAATAGTCTTTCTATGGGGTTTAAAATATATCACTTAAGTATAAGTTAACATAAGATATATTTTAATATATGTGATGAATCTTTTGAGATAGGTTTTAGATCTCTCTGAGATAAGATAAAGATTATAGGAAATTTCAGGGCCTTAGAAATGAAAACTTAGCCAAATTTTAGGGCTTCAAGATTTTAGACTTAGCTAAATTTTAGGATTCTACATTTTTACCCTAGCATGGTGTTTTGTTGATGAGTGGTTGTTTCTTTGATCCCTCATCATGTGCGTGGTCGTTGTTGGCATCTATTTGCGTATGTCAGTATGGTAGTGGCATTCAAAGATTCATTGGTTGCTAGGATTGTGGCGAAGCCTTCTATTGCAATCTTTGTGATCCTTGTATGATGTTGTCATGTGCATTCATACTTGTAAAAAAAAAAAATCTTGGCTTGAACTGAATCCTTGTTCCAAGGATCTTCAGGCGGGGCATTACAATTCAATTTTAAAAAGTATAACTTTAGTTAAAGGTAAAGGTTCAATTTGGATTAAGGTGGTAATTTATTTTCTATGATTAATTATGAGCACAATAATGTTGATCTTTAAGCCTATGTTTCCAATTAGTGCCCAACACTTAGTCATTCTCTAGGAAAAGTTGGTTAGTCATTACTGCAACTGACCCATCCAGAGAAGGTCAAATTACAAAGGACCTTTTTTTAATATATCACTACATGTTGAGCAAGCGAAAGATTGCTAAGCACCCTAGTGGAGACCGAGCAAGCTTTCATGCCAAGTAAAATAGTGAAGACTGAGCAATGTAGAGTTATCTCATGCTGAGTGAGTCAGTATATGTCAAGCCTATAGAAGCCGAGAGACATCATGAATGTTAGTTATGACCAAGTGGTAGAACGTTCAATTGCCAAGTAGACCAATTTTGACATATGAGTTTGTAATGGAACAAACACATATGAAAATAATTTTAGCCAATTTTTATGCAACATTTAATTATTGTAGAGATAATTAAGGAGAAAATTATGCATTTTGTTAGAAGGCATTAATCCCAAGAAAAGTAGATTAAACAATCAAAAAACTAAAAGGGTGAAATGGAAAAAGGATGAAATATGGATCATTGATTAAGATCTAGAACTTTTCATGATTATTTATTTAAGAAGGGTTCTAACCCTAAAATCAGTATGATTCAAATGAAAGCGAGATGAAATCATGAAGGAGTGAACAAGCTTAGAGTAGAGAAAGGAAGGAGAAGTCGGGTAAGAAGATCAAAAAAAGAAACCTAGCTGTGAAGGACAAAACTATTGGAATTCTTTAGAATAACTGAGAGGGGGGTGAATTAGTTATCCAAGGTCCAAATGTACAAATAATTTTTTTCACAACTTAGTAAACCCATATCCATAAAACATTTTCATCATGCATGCATCAATTAGATTGTGCAATCACTCAAACTTGTAGGATTTTGGAAAATCAATTTGTAGAAATATAAACATGAAACATAATAGATTCAATAACATATTTGACACAATGATTTAATGTGGAAACCCAATTTGGGAGAAACCATCAGTAACATGCTACTCATTCTCACTCTTCTAAAGTGATGCCCTATGAAAGGCCAACCTCATTAAAGGTTACACAACACACTGTTAAATCTGACCCAATTAAAGGATTTCAATCACCCTGATAGGAGTGAGCCTTGTTAGAGGACTTTAGATCATTCACTTGGAATGTCATCTAGTTAAAGGATTTAAAAATGACTGCTAGGTCAACCTTAATCCAAAGGATTTACCCTAGGCTGATACAATGATTAGAGAGTAATAGTAAGGCTTAATTTGATAACAACTTACAACACACTTGCATATTATAGATCTCTATTTCGGTCCTCCATTATGCTTGTGTTTCATACACTTCAGCTCTATTAGTTAGTTCACCCTTCAAGCATTCATACCCTTAAGCCTTCTTTCTTTACTACCCAATGTAGTCTCTTCTCTTAGGTCACTGAATGAAGCAATACCCTAGACTCCTTCTTTTCCTTAGGTTCTCACACATTACAACCCTTGCTTCTAACCAACCATCTCTATAAATAGAAAATTAAGATCTTTTTTTATTTACCATCATCTATTTTAGGTTTAGGTCAGATTAGGTAGGATTCAATGAATCTACCCCTCATTTTATTTCATTCCCTTCTAGTAACTTCTCCTTCAATTCTCTTTGAATTTGCCTCAAAATGGTTCACCATGAATTTTGTGCCACCAACTCATCAATCTTATCTTCCACATGGTTTACACAATCTAAGAAATCAAACTTGTCAACTCAGATTCATCAAATTCTTGATCTTTCTCATAATGTTGACATTCGACATTTACTAGCTTTTGATGCTCGACACATATTGCGTTGCTCGACATCCACTATCAAAACACTTAGCACAAACTAAAGTTTACTAGTGCTCGACACCAACTAAACTTTACTTGGCTTACATTGTTTCACCTAGCTTACACTAAAATTGACTTTTCTCGACTCCAACTAATTTTTTGCTCAGCTGGCACTAACTTTGCTCAGCATCTACTATCCACTCGATCAAGCTTGGTAGGAAAACTTCATTTAACTTGTTTTTCCTGAGTTACTTAGTGTAAAACAACCTTTGCAACCTTAAGTAGATTATCAATGCAATATAATATCACTATCTTAATTGATTCTTGTACTCCATTTCATATCATAACTCAACCTTTCCTCTAAGTGCTATTGTTACCTCATTTGATCAAATCCTCTTCACCAATCAAACAAATGATAGTACTAAAATCACATAAGCAATTATCCTACTAGCAAGTAATAGGTTTGACATTAGTGACAAAACATTAATTGAAACACATTTATCATACTTGTATCAATTTTTGATGGAAAACCAAACTGACCAAACTTGATCAGTAAGACCAACAAAATACCAAAAAGAAAATAATTTCTTGTATTGAAATCTCTCACTTTATTAGTAACTTCCATCTTCTGAATAGGTTACAAAATTTTGTTATGATTAATAAGCAATCAATCAACTCATCCTTTTGACTTCCTTATGACCACTTCTTATTATCTCCCTCAACATTATCTCCCTCTTACCGGGTAGATGTAATTAGTAGGTACACTTGTACACTTTCTCCCTCTGAGTAGATATTTCATAGTTCTATATCTTCTATATCTGGACTTCTCCCTCTGTAATTTCCTAAACTTAGTACACTTTTTCTTTCACAATAATTTCTCCCTCTTTGACAACAATGCCAAAGATGTGCCATCTTCATATGTAGATATGAACATTTTTTAGTTTCTCCCTCTTTCACCTTGCTTGTGACTGATTTATAGCTCCAATTCTTTGATTACTTTAGGCAGCTCCTAAAGTAAGATCCATTGCATCAATGTGTAACATACGTCAATCAACTTGTTTGATGCACGACACTCGTCATGCTTCTTAGATAGCCTTTGATAGAGGTATCACCCCTAGTTTACCTCTTAGATACTCATGAGCATCCTTAGGTAATGCTTTTGTGAAAATATCACCTATTTGCTATTTTGTGTTAACATGTTCCTTTTTCACCTATTTATCTTGAACTAATTCTCTCAAGTAATGATACTTGATTGCAATGTGATTAGTCTTTGTATGCATCATAGGATTCTTTGATATATTTATAACACTTGTATTATCACAATAAAGTATCACAGGTTTAGTGATTTCCTCCTTCATACCTTTGAGTAGTTGTTTGATCCATACAATATTTGTACAATTTATTGTAACAACAACATATTTAGCTTCAACAGTAGATTAAGAAATTTAGTTTTTTTTCTTGCTAGTCCATGTGACCAACCTTTTGCCTAAGAAAAATGCTCCTCTACTGGTGCTCTTTCTATCATCAACATTTACAACCCAATCAACATCAGTATAAGCTCTCAATTCAAATTTCTCATTTTTCTTGTAGTATAGACCATGGTCTTTTGTTCCTTTCAGATATCTCATTATTCTCTTAACTACCATCAAGTGATTCTCCCTGTGATTAGTAGAGAATCTTACAACTATCCCTACAAATAATGCAACATTAGGTCTACAATGTATTGCATATTGTAATTTTTCAATCATAGACTTGTATAATGTTTGATTCACCTCAACCGAATCATCATCTTTGATCATTTATGTCCTATCACCATAGGTGTATTTACTAGTTTGAAACCTTTCAATCCAAAAGTTTTCAGTATCTCCTTTACATAATTTGACTGAGTGATGCATATACCATATTTCATCTAATGTACTTGCAGACCCACAAAGAACTTGATCTCTCCAAACATAGACATCTCAAATTCTTGCTTTGTTTCATTTGCAAAAGCCTTACATAAAGTATCTTGACCTCCAACTATGATATCATCAAAAAAAAAATTTAGATAACAAAAATACCTTTGCCTTTCATTATCTTCAAATACATATTGTTGTTATCATTAGTCCTCTCAAATCCAATCTTCACAAGATAATTGTGTAGTCTCTCATACCATGCTCTTGTTGCTTGCTTCAAACCATATAAAGCTTTGTGTAGTTTACATATCATATTTTTATTGTTAGCATCAAAAAATCCTTATGGTTGTTCTATATAAACTTCTTCCTTCAATATACCATTCAAAAATATAGACTTAACATCTATTTGATAAACTTTGAAACCTTTGTATGTAGATTAAGCAAGAAGAGTTCTTACTCCTTCCAATCTTGCAATAGGGACGAATGTCTCTCCATAGTCTAGCCCTTTTTCTTGTGTACATCCTTTACAAACTGATCTTTCCTTGTTCCTTGTGACTTCACCATTTTCATCTAACTTGTCTCTATATACCCACTTGGCACCAATCACATTTTTGTCTTCTGATCTAGGAACTAGAGTCCATGTCTTATTTTTCTCAATTTGTTTAATCTCTTCTTCCATGGCTTTACTCCACTTCATATCTTCTAAGGCATCTTTCACTATTTTAGGTTCTTGCATGCTCAGAAAACATGTATCATTTCTCAACTTGTTCCTTGTCATAGATCTAGCATCTTTATCTCTAATGATTTGTGCAGTAGGGTGCTATCTCTTGACACACCTAGACAATCTTGGTTTAGCTTTGGCTTCTACATTTGGTCTTTCAACTTCTGAATCACTATGTACTTCTTCAGGTACTTCAACATATCTTTCATGTACACTAATTTTAAAATTAGAATTGCCTCAACTTCATTCTATAACTCAACACCTGAATGTAGCTGAATTCCTGAATGCAACTTGACATTCATAGTATGTGACTTGGCAATCACTAAAACTTGCTATTGATTTGTAACTTGATTTACAACATCTTCATTAGTAGGCGTACCTTCATAAAATTATACAAATGATTTACATTCTTTTGGTTTCTTCATAGTTTAGCCTCATATACTTTTATATATCCATCAAATTTCACATTTACAATTTCCACAACTTTGTTAGTGTTAGTATTTAAACGCTTATAAGCTTTACTTCTTGTGGAATAACCAAAGAATATACCTTCTTCACTTTTTACATCTAGTTTAGCATTCTTGAAATCTTTGAGAATATAACATTTTCTTCCAAACACCTTAAAACATTTTACATTTTGTGAGTATCCATACCATAGTTCAAAAGGTGTTGAATGAATACCTTTCTTGACTTGTACACAATTCAAGGTCTAGATAGCTGTACTTACAAATTCTCTAAAATATTTCAAAGCAACATTTTTCTCCATCATGAGTGTACTAGTATAGTCCATTATAGACCTATTCCTCCTTTCAAAAATTCTATTTTGTGGAGGGGTTCTAAGAGAAAATATTTTTCGTTTGATTCCTTTGTCATTAGAAAACACCTCAAACTCATTTGATGTAAATTATTCTCCTCTGTTAGATCTCAAACATTTTAGGCTTTTACTAATTTCCTTCTCAACTCTTGCTAAGTACCACTTAAACATTTGGAAAGTGTCAGATTTTTGTTCTAGAAACATAATAGTCATCATTCTAGAATAATCATCAACAAGCAACATAATGTACTTATCTCCTTTGTATCTTTGTACTTCAATTGGTTGATGCAAGTCAGTATGAAAAATCTCTAATATTCCTTTAGAGGTATGAGTCTTACTCTTAAAAATTGACTTAGTCATTTTGCCTAACTAACATTATTTTCAAACTAACCAAGTTATCAAAATTAACATGACATAACCTCTTGTGCCATAGCCACACATCATCAAATTCTACAACTAAACATGTGACATCCTCTATAACAAGGTAGAATATATTACCTCTAGTTTGATCACCTTTTCCAATTAGTTTTCCATCAGCATAATATATCTTAGAAATTTTGTTCTCAAACTCAACCTTACATCCCAAATTATTTAGTTGTGACACACTCAACAAATTATAGTTAAGTCCTTCAACATAGTAAGCATTGTCACATAAAATCTTTTATATGATCTTGATACAACTTTTCCTTTTATCAAACATGGTGCATCATTACTAAATCTTACACTATTTCCATCATAATATTTCAAGGTAATGAACTTACTTTTATCTCCAGTCATGTGATGTGAATACCCACTATCAATGGTCCATCTATCATTCTTGTTCACACAAGACAGTAGTGTAGTTGTCTCATCCTCATCAAATTCATTCTTCATTGCAACATACACTACTTCATCATCATGATCTTCAAATCCATCTTTTGTTTCCTCTTCAACAATGTAGCAAGACTTCTTGCTTTTGTCTTTGTAGCCTTTTTTGTCTTCATCTCTTTTACTTTTCCACTTGTCATCACCTCTTTAATTCTTCTTCTTAGGACATCTAGCAGCAATATGACCAACCTCATTATAATTGAAAGACATGATAGGTAGCTTTCCTTTAAACTTTCCTTTACCTTTGTGAAATCTCCTTGCTAATAGTTCTTCAAGTTGATCTACATCTTCCTCATCTGTATCACTATCACTGAACACATATTTTGTATTTTTTCTTCTTCTTTTTCTTCTCATAGGCTTCCTATAATGATAACTTAGCTTTGAAAGAAGATTCAATATTTTTAGGTCTATAATTATCAAATTTAGATAGTTCAAAAGCATTGAGCCTACTTGCTAGACCTTCATGAGCTAGAACATTCCCTAGTATACATCTTAGTTCTTGTATTACAGAAACTCTAATAGCATATATAGGCACCAACATTCTCAAAACTTTACTTAATACAGTATCATCATCTATTTTTCCAGTAGCTCCTCTTAGTGCATTAACAACATCTTTTATCTTACAGCAATATTGAGTAATATTTTCACCTTCTTCCATTCTCGTGTCATCAAATTTACCTTTGAGACTTTCAACTTTGGCTCTTAGAACATTCTTTTCACCTCCATAGATAGTGTGTAGATCATCACAAATTTTCTTTACACTATCACAACCTTTGATATCATCAAACTTGACATAGCTTAGGGCAAAGGCAATCTCCAACATTGGCTAGTTGTGTTCTTTCTTATTTTTCAAATCTTCATCAATTAGGGATCCAACAAGATCAATGTGTTCAACAACAATGATAAATTGTGCATGATCTCCAAGACCTCTTAGGTGTAGCTTTATTAGAGTTTTTTATGTAGGAAAGTTATCACTATTAAGCTTGGGTACTTCTCTTTTTGAAATCTTGATCTTTGTGCTTCTAGTACCTTCAAACTAGTCCTCTTAATCAAATAGTTCTAATACCAATTGTTGGAATTCTTTAGAATAATTAAGAGAGGAGGGGGGGCAAATAAGTTATCCAACATCCAAATGTACAAATAAAACTTTTCACATCTTAGTGAGCTCATATCCATAAAACATTTTCATCATGCATGCATCTGTTAGAGTATGTAATCACTCAAACTTGTAGGTTACTATCAAATCAATTTGCAGAAATGTAAACATGAAACATAATAGATTCAATAACACATTTGACATAATGATTTAATGTGAAAACCCAACTTGGGAAAAACCACTAGTAACATGCTATTCATTCACACTCTTCTAAAGTTATGCCTTGTAAAAGGCCAACCCTATTAAAGGTTACAATGCACACTGTTAAATTTAACTGGGTTAAATGATTTCAATCACCCTATTTGGAGTGAGCCTTGTTAGAGTACTTTAGATCATTCACTTTGAATGTCACCTGATTAAAGGATTTATAAATGACTATTAGGTTAACCTTAATTGAAAAGATTTACCCTAGACTAATACAATGATTAGATAGTAACAATAAGGCTTGATCTAATAATGGCTTACAACACACTTGCAGATTATAGATCTCTATTTTAGTCCTCCATTCTACTTGGTTTTCACACACTTCAGCTTAGTTAGCTTGTTCACCCTTCAAGCATTCATACCTTTAACCCTTCTTTCTTTGCTTGCTAATGTAGTCTCTTCTCTCAGGTCATTGAATGAAGCAATACCCTAGACTATTTTTCTTCCTTAGGTTCTCGCATATGACAACCCTTGCTTCTAACTAGCCATCTCTATAAATAGAGAATTAAGGTCTTTTTCTGTTCATCCTCAATCATCCATTTTAGGATTAGGTTAGATTAGGTAGTATTCAATGAATCTACCCCTCATTTCATTTCATCCCCTTTTAGTAACTTCTACTTCAATTCTCTTTCAATTTACCTCAAAATGGTTCACCATGAATTTTGTGCCACTAGATCATCAATCTTATCTTCCACATGATTTACACAATCCAAAAAATTAAACTTGTCAGCTTAGATTCATCAAATTATGGATCTTTCTCATAATGATAACACTCAACATTAACTAGCTTCTGATGCTCAACACATACTATGTTGCTCAGTATTCACTATCAAAACACTAAGCACGAACTAAAGTTTATTGGTGCTCGACATCAACTAAAGTTTACTCAATTTACACTATTTCACTTAGCTTACAATGAAATTTATTTTTCTCCAACTAATTTTTTGTTTGACTTGCACTAAATTTTCTCAGCACCTACTATCCACTCGGTCAAGCTTGACAAACAAACTTCACTTAACTTGTTCTTTCTGACTTTCTCAGTGTAACCCAACCTTTGCAACCTTAAGTAGATTATCAATGCACTATAATATCACTTTCTTAACTGATTCTTATTTTCCTTTTCATATCATAACTCAACCTTTCCTCTAGGTGCTATTGTTACCTCATTTGATCAAATCCTCTTCATCAATCAAACAAATGATAGTACTTAAATCATGTAAGCAATTATCTTATCAACAAGTAGTAGGTTTGACATCAATGAAAAAATAGTAATTGAAACACATTTATCATACTTGTATCAATTTTTTTTGAACAAAAACATATTAGATTAGATAAGGAGATCAATTTTGAACATTGAAGAGAGGATATTCATAAACAACTTTAAGAGAAAACTAAAGGATTAGGTATTGAGACATTCTAACAAGCGAATAAGGGAAAATCTCTTAACATAGTGGTTTTAATGGACCTTGTTCAAATATCCTAACATAGTCCTTACTTCATTGTAAGTGTAAAATCCTTTAATCAAGGTGAGACCTAAAAATCTTGTAAAGCTTTTAACTAAATAGACCCCTCATAGGGTAGATCATCAGAAGTGGTCAAATTGTAGCCCTAATAGGTGAACTTTGTTGTTGTAGAATGTAGTGCCTCTCCCATTTGATTTATGTAATTCATCTTGATGGATGCAACCTTGATGATCTTACCTTGTGAGTGGTCTATGCCCTTGGGGTGATTTGATTGTTTTATTATATCAGTTGAATTAATTTATGCTTATGCCTAATTTTTGAGATTATGATGTGTTGGATGGTTTCTTTGATGTTTGTGCTAGTGGTTACCAAGAGTGATGTGGTATCATGATGTTATTATGTGATTACCTTGGATGTGAACAATGGTTGCACTATGTATTATTCATCTTGCTACACTTGACCAAGTTTCTCTAGCAGTATATACTCATGTGTTTGACCATGTTGACTTATGTGTTTTAGTGTCTTTTTATGTTGTTTAATAGCTATTATTAATTCCATTATTAAATGCTTAAATAATTAGAATTGATTTATCCATGTTGGATTCATTGATTTATTGTGCTATAGAAAAGTACATTGTCTTTTTAGTAATTTATGCAAATGGGCTATTTAAATGATTATTTCAATGAAAGTAATTAGATGCTTTAATTATGCAATTTTATATAATTTTTGCTTCAGTTATTAAATATTGTGCATCTACACTTGATTGTGTTTGTTTATTGTGCAGGACTTATATCCCTGGTAGCGGTACATGGAGTTAGGGATCATACCTTTCATGTTGAGCCAATATCATCCCTATATGGGCAATGTATCTTTTATTATTATTTTAACCCTTCGATAATTGGTAAATCTAGATTCATGATGCATTATGAGATTTGAGCTATAAGCATGTCTATACATTTAAGATTCCTCAATTGTTGTGGAAAAGGTCAAATTAATGCTTTAATGGCTTAGAGGGATTTTATTTAATTGATTTCATTTATCAACAATTTTACCATAGTTGAATTCCATTTAATTGGAATTGCACAATTTTGTCTAGGTTAAAAAAGGATTTAATTAAGTAAGCTAGTTATTTTACTATTTTAATATTTCACTTTTCAAGTGAATATATATCCCAAAAAGTGAGTTCTTTCTCACTTCTCACTTTTAAAACTTGATTTTGAGAGAAAATCCCAAAATCCTCTTAAGGAGGAATTATTGTTTTTCTCATTATGGGAGCTGTGAGCATGGGATTGACGCAAGGTTGATCTCATTGGATCTAGCTCGAGGAGACCTTGATTTGTCGAGACTTTTGACATTTTAGTGGAGTGATTATTTTATCGCAAGTATTCCCATATTTTCCCTTTTGGTTGCCAGGTAGGGCTCTCCCATTTTTAGGTTTCAACTCTCTTATATATATATATTTTTGGCTAGTATTTTACTAAGAGGCAGAGAACTAGTGTTTCCCTCCATTTCGGTATGTTGGCTCTACCCGGTTGGGTAGGTACAAGCATTTGATTGCCTCTTCACTTAGGGTTTAGGGTTTTTAGACCATTATGCTGGCCTTTTTTGCATATGGACTCTAAACCCAATTTTTTAAAAATATTTGGAGCTTTTATACCCAATTGTAAAAAGGGTTTTAATTTGTTGATTTGTGTCAACATTAAATTTTGGGCATTTTTTACGTCACCGAGAAATTTGTGTACCACCCACTTTTCTTAGGCATTTTTTGGAACTAGTGTTGGTCATAGATTTAGATTATCAATAACTATTCCAATTTGGCCACAAATGTATTTTGCTTGCATTGGGATTTGTGTTAAATTCGTACTCTCAATAATGTGCTTGGTTGAGTGAGATTGTACTTGTTTCTTTTGTTTCAATTGTCATATCCAACCCTTACATTGGTTCCATTGATTAATTTGTGTAGTTGGTTGTACCCACACATGAGAATGTGCTCATGTGTTTGATAGGCTCTTGCGAGACCCAAAGTCCCAAATATAGGTTGGTTGAGGGATTGTTCATTTGGGGGTTGGGTTGGGAACTTGCATTGCCTTTAGGCACTCATTGTGTGATGAGCATGGGTATATAGGGTAGACATGTGTAGTGGCTTCTCTCGTTACCTTGGGTAACATCTCTGACAAGGTAAATGTAAATGAGTTTCTAATAAGTGATAACTAAATGAACTAATGTATAATTAAAATAAGATAAGATAAGAGAATATCTATATGGGTTGATCTGAGGGTATGTGCCTGTACGAGTTTTCTAAGGGCAGGTGTTTGTATGGGTTTCCCAAGGACACAGTATCATGGCCTCCCAAGGGATGGTTTTCTACATGATGTTTATCTTGGGCTTTCCATTGTCGAGTGACTTACACTCCACTAGATTCCCTACATAGTCATTCTTAGTAGATCTGACCAGTGACCTGATGTACTACATTGTCTTCATGATCATATAGATGTTAGTATCATGTTCTTGATTAGCGTGTGTGTTAGCCTTGGGTGATCATCTTATGTGATTGTGGTTGTGTCATTATCTCTATCAACATGATGGGTGTGGGTGTATGGATACCATGTGGTTGAGAGGCATAGCTACCTATACCACTGTTGGGGACTGATGTACAGAGATGGTCTACTTCTAGTTTGAAGCGAGTGTTAGATATTCATTTCTTACTTCGGTTTATTTGGAGTATGTTTCCTTTTGATTTATGCTTTAAGTTGGATGTGTTGATATCATGTTTAGATGATTTCTAGTATGTTACTTGATTAGTATGTACAAGTTTTTTGAGGGCAGGTGTTTGTATGGATTTATTGAGGACACAGTGTGATGGCCTCCCAAGGGAGAGTTTCTGCATAATTTTTAGCTTGGGATTTTTGATGGTAAGTGAATTACACTCCACTAGAGTCCCTACATAGTTATCCTTAGTGGATTTGACTAGTGACCTAATGTACTACATTGTCTTCATGATTATATAGATGTTGGTATCATGTTCTTGATTGGCGTGTGTGTTAGCCTTGGGGGCTTGTCTTATGTGATTGTGGTCAAGTTGTTATCTCCATGAGAAAAATGGGTGTAGGCCTATGGGTACTATGTAGTTGATAGGTGTAGCTACCTATACCAGTACTAGAGACCGATGTATAGAGATGGTCTACTTCTAGTTTGAGACCAGTGCTAGATATTCACTTCTTATCAACATATCTAAAGTATGTTTCCTTTTGATTTATGCTTTAACTTAGATGCATTGATACCATGTTTAGATGATGTTTAGTAAATTACTTGATGCATTCTTTTATCATGATGTCATATCATATTGCTAGATGATGTTTCTTATCACTTCTTTGGATTAGTGATGTTATTGGTAGATTAACATGTTAGATGCTTCTTATTTATATGATGTTAATGGATGGTTTATTGGTAAGAATGATCTCACGAGACAACTGTAAGGAAACTCAGGTGCGGAAACAACTTCCTACACTAATCTCATAAGGAAAGTATGATGCAAATCCTATTAAAATCTTCTACACTTATAGATTCAATATCATGTAAACAACAATATTGCAGCCAACCATGCATACAAAAAATATATAGAGAAAGGAACACATAACACAAGGATTTTCCGGTGGGGAAAAACCTTTCGGTAAAACAACCCCACCCCTTCAGAACCTGCACAGCGTATTATCTTCAACACGAGGTTACAATACACTTGCAATGCAAGTTCAACATCAACAACCAAAGACTCCAGTAGCTACTCGCAGTACCAATAATACACCCTTTTTTGCATCACATCTCTTCGCAACCCTAAAAATGCTTATAACATGCGCTTCACTTTAGGGCTACTCCCAAGAGGTAAACCGTATTAGGGTTTTACCATTCTTCGAGAAAATAGCAACCCCAAAATTTTTTTTGGGCTGATGCCCCGAACCCCACTATTGGGGTAGAGTGTACAGTACTCAAATATCTTAGTTCCCACATGTCTTCACCTATCATTGAATCTTCCTAACATAGCTCTTACGTGTCATAGGAATCCGTCATAACCGTTTTAGTCATGATCTCCTTACACACAATTCAAGATGTTGACACATCAACATTATTTGCAGGAAATACATTTTACAAAACAAATAATAAGAATAGGAATTATACAAGGTTGAGATACCTTATTCTTAACATTCTCCCACTTGTCGAACACCTTGTAAGAGCAACAGGAACATAATAGGAACTAACCGCTATAGGCCGAAAGGCCCATAGACTTCGAACACCATCTGAACTTCTTAGTGCCCACTGGTTTCGTTAATGCATCTGCAACATTCTTCACAGTATCTACCTTTTCCAAATTTACCTTTCCATCTTCCACCATATCTCTCACAGAGTGATACTGCACATCAATGTGCTTCATTCTGGCATGGAAAGTTAGATTCTTCGCAAGGCAAATAGCACTTTGACTGTCACACCAAATAGTAATATGTTCTGCATCAACACCAACATCAGAACACAATCTCTTAAGACAAATGGCTTCCTTACAAGCATGAGTAGCAGCCATGTACTCAACTTCTGTAGTGGACAAAGCAACCACAGGTTGTCACTTGCTCATCCAACTGATGGCACCACCAAACATAGTGAACACATAAGCACTGGTGGATCTCCTGCGGTCAATATCACCTACCCAATCTGGATCCACAAACCCATGAATACAAACTGAATGCGGAGATCTAGAAGAGTTACCATGATAACATATGGAGTAATTTGTTGTACCTCTTAAATATCTAAATACTCGCTTAACCGCATCCCAATGTATCCATCCAGGATTAGCCATAAATCGACTCAGGACTCCCACTGCTTGGGCAATGTTTGGTCTAGTACAGACCATAGCATACATAAAACTGCCAACTGCACTAGCATAAGGTCCTCTACTCATATCCTCCACCTCACTAGGATATTTTGGACAATCATATATAGATAACTTTGTTCCTACAGGAATAGAAACACATAGTGGTCTACAATCTTCCATGTTGAACCTGCCAAACATAGACTTCACATACTTACTCTGACTCAACCAAAGTTTTCTGTTAGACTTGTCTCTACTGATTTCCATACCCAAGATGTACCTAGCTGCCCCAAGATCTTTCATCTCAAACTGTGCTGACAATTGAGATTTAAAATTAGATATCATACCCTTACCCTTCCCAAATAGCAACATATCATCAACATGTAATGCAACAATAAGAAGGTGATCATTTTCAATTCTGAAATAAACACAATGATCTGATTTCAATCTTACAAATCCAATTGACAACACAAAGGCATCAAACTTAAGGTACCACATCCTAGGAGATTGCTTCAAACCATATAGAGATTTCTTTAATCTGCAAACTAAGGATTCGTTACCTTTAACAATGTAGTGCTCAGGCTGTGACATATAAATCTCTTCCTCCAAATCACCATGAAGGAAAGTTGTCTTCACATCCATCTGTTCTATCTCTAAATCATATGATGCAACAAGAGATAACAGAAATCTAATGGATGCCAACTTTGCAACAGGAGAGAATATTTCACCATAATCTATTCCCTCTACCTATGAATACCCCTTTGCAACCAATCTAGCTTTGTACCTTTCAACACTGCCATCTGCATAGAATTTCTTCTTGAACACCCATTTACAACCAATAGATTTCCTCCCTTTAGGCAAAGGTACAAGGTCCCATGTTTTGTTTTTCTCTAATGAAGCCATCTCATCATCCATAGCCTCAATCCAGGAACCTGCATCTTCCATGCTCAAAGCCTCTTTTACAGATCTAGGCTCATCAGTGTTAGTAATCAAAGCAAAAGCACAACTAGAATCTAACATAGAATAGCCAAACCTTTCTGGTTGCTTTCTTTCTCTTGTGGGTCTCCTTAAGGGCTGAGGTTGAGGTTATTCTTCCTCTTCTTCTAAACTATCAAATCTGCAAGAGTTTTCCTCATCATTAGACCCAACATGGTCTCTTTGTTCAGTCTTCTTAGGGGTAGGAGGCAATTAAACAAATTTTTTTTCCTTTTCTTTTTCATCTGGTTGTAGCACAATAGGAGAAGATGTTAGCTCTCTAAAAATAACATTTCTACTATACAACACCTTACTAGTCACAGGATCCCAAAGCTTGTATCCTTTCACACCAGCACTATACTCGATGAAAATACATTTAACAGCTTTGTTTTCCAACTTAGATCTTTTCTCCATTGGAACATGTGCATAAGCTTCACAACCAAAAACACAAAGATGTCTAATTGAAGGCTTCTTACCAGACCACACCTCCATGGGTGTCTTACCAACAAGGGCTGATGTAGGAGATCTGTTAACTAGATAATAAGCAGTGGCCACAGCTTCGGCCCAAAACCTTTGTTCTAAACTAGCTCCACTAAGCATACTCCTAGCCTTCTCCATCAGTGTCCTATTCATTCTCTCTGCAACTCCATTTTATTGTGGGGTATACGGAGCTGTCTTATGCCTCTCGATACCTTGTTCTTTACAGAACTATTCAAACTCTGCTGAGCAAAACTCACCACCATTGTCAGTTCTCACACACTTAATCTTCTTACTAGTCTGATTCTCTACAAGGGCTTTAAATTCCTTGAATTGACTAAAGACTTGTGTCTTACTTTTAAGGAAATAAATTCATGTCCTTCTACTGTAATCATCTATAAAAGATACAAAAAATATAGACTTGGAGATTGAAGGAACTTTTACAGGACCAATTACATCATAATGAATAAGATCCAAAACATCAGAAGATTTGTGAGAACTAGAGTAAAACTGAACACAATTTTGTTTACCATATACACAGTGTTCATAGAAGTCAAACTCAAGATTGCAATCATTTAACCCCTCAACGAGATTTTTATTTTTCAGGGTTCTGAGACCCTTCTCACCAATGTGACCAAATCTCAATTGCCACAACATTGTCTTTTCTGCAAGAAGCTTTCCTTCCAAAGTGTTTACACCCTTAGGTACACTTGTTGCACTACCATTTGAACCACTAACCACAGTCTTCTTTACTACTCGTTCAGATGGTGGGGATGAAGTGATAGCTACTCTCTTCTTTGAAACAGAAGAACTATTACATTGAGAAATGTGTGCATCAAGCTAAAACAAAGTACCTCTCCTAGTACCCTTAGCAAGCACCATAGCTCCTCTCATCATCTTACATCCATCTTTAGAAAAAACAACTTGCACACCTACATCATTCAGCATACTTACAGATAATAGGTTTCGTGCCAAACTTGGAATGTGCATAACTCCATTGATTCCCTTTACTCGTCCATCAGGAAATTTGATAGTGACCCTTCCGCGTCCAACTATCTTTAGGTGAGAATCATCACCCAAGTACACCTTTCCACCATCGAACTGTTCATATTTTGAGAACCAGTTTCGATGAGAGGTCATGTGAAAAGATGCACCCGAGTCAACCAACCACACATCATCAGATGCATGGGCTGCCAAAGCTACGAAGAATGCATCGCCATCTTCTTGAGATTTTTCAAAACCAGAATCTGAGGCTTTCTTCTTCTTCTTAGGCTCTTTATAGTCTTTACCAAAGTGCCCAGTCTTATTACAGTTCCAACATTTTTCCTTGGACTTATTGGAAGGATTTGACTTCCCACGGGATTTGGATCTACCCTTATTGTCAGACTTATTGTCATTTTTCTTCCCTCTTTCCGTGGATCTCCCACAAATAGCAAGGGCTTCTTTTTTTAAAATGGAAGCCTTTCTCTGCATCTCCTCTGATAGCAGCGAAGACACCACATCATCCATTTTGAAGGTGACTAATGTGCTTTCGAGAGCCATCACAAGATGGCCCCATGAATTCGGTAAAGAACACAACAGTGTGTAGTAACGATCCTCCTCCTCTAACTTGACACCAGCTGATGTCAACTGTGTAACCAACAGATTAAATGCATTTAAATGATCCATTAAGGATCCACCTTCTTCCATTCGCAGAGAATACAACTTCTTCCTCAGGAACAACTTGTTCACCAAAGATTTGGCTTGATACACAGCCCCAAGTCTCTCCCACATACTATATGCAGTTTTCTCATCTAGAACATTCAGAAGGACTGCATCGGTTAAACAGAGTCTTATGATACCCTTAGCTTTATGGTCTTTGATATCCCAATCTGCTTGAGCTATAGTTGCTGGTCTTGTAGTGCTTGTAGTCGCTTCCCATAGGTCACGATCTTCCAACATGTCTTCCATCTTGAGTTTCCACAACTCAAAATTAGTGCCATTAAATTTCTCCACCTCCATTCTTCTATATGATGAACTCGCCATCTTAATCTGCAAATAAGATTCAGGATGCTTTGCACAAGACTCCCACTCAACTTGAGATTAGCTCAAAAAACCTTACCCAACAACTAGGATCAAAAGTTGATCAAGCTCTGATACCACTTGTAAGGAAACTCAGGTGCGAAAACAACTTCCTACACTAATCTCATTAGGAAAGTATGATGCAAATCCTATTAAAATCTTCTACACTTACAGATTCAATATCATGTAAACAATAATATTGCAGCCAACCATGCATACAGAAAATAGACAGAGAAAGGAACACATAACACAAGGATTTTCCGGTGGGGAAAAACCTTTCAGTAAAACAACCCCACCCCTTCAGAACCTGCACAATGTATTATCTTCAACATAGGGTTACAATACACTTGCAATGCAAGTTCAACATCAACAACCGAAGACTCCAGTAGCTACTTGCAGTACCAATAATACACCCTTTTTTGCATCACATCTCTTCGCAACCCTAAAAATGCTTATAAAATGCGCTTCACTTTAGGGATACTCCCAAAAGGTAAACCGTATTAGGGTTTTACCATTCTTCAAGAAAATAGGAACCCCAAAATTTTTTTTGGGCTAATGCCCCGAACCCCACTATTGGGGTAGAGTGTACAGTACTCAAATATCTTAGTTGCCACATGTCATCACCTGTCATTGAATCTTCCTAACATAGCTCTTACGTGTCATAGGAATCCTTCATAACCATTTTAGTCATGATCTCCGTACACACAATTCAAGATGTCGACACATCAACATTATTTGCAAGAAATACATTTTACAAAACAAATAATAAGAATAGGAATTATACAAGGTTGAGACACCTTATTCCTAACAACAACTCCAACTATCTTGTTGGAAATTTGAGATTCATGCTCGAGGGTATGGTTAGGGCCCTAGGGGTCTCATGATGCCATTATGGTGGGGAGGAAATGAGAATGGTTGATTTTATTCAGTTATATCTCTTTGATAGATTCATTTCACTATGATTTTTCTTATGCTCATTTTTTAGATTAGATGGATGTATGTTATTGCAATGTGTATTTTAGCTTCATTCAAGTTCTTAGAACTAGTTTCATGCTCTTGAGTGATCATTCCTTGAATTACATGGATTTGGTACTCCTCGATGTGGATGTTACACATTATCTTCTTGCTTTGTTGATGCACTATTAGCTTTTGTCACATGGAAAGAGAAATCTCCCACTTGAGTATGTATTCTCTTGCATGAGCATTCATTGTCTCTCGCAATTGTGTACTTCCTCATGTGAAAAAACAAAATTTCATGTGTATTTGATGGGGAAACTCATGTGACTCATTGGGAAAACTCGCATGAGAGAAAATGTTGACTCGCACAAGAATCTTGGTTGTTTCCTTGCATGGCAAAAAGTGGGTGTTTGCACACACTTTAAGGAGATGTGAAATTTGGTTTTGATTACCCTTTTGGGTTGGTGTATATTTAAATCCTTATACTTAGGATATATTCTAATATATGCGATGATTCATTTGAGATAAGTTTGAAACCTCTCTGAGTTAAGATAAAGATTCTAGAAAATCTTAGCGCTTCAAGAATTTAGATTTAGTCAGATTTTAGGGCTTTGAGATTTCAGATATAGTCAACTTTACGATTCAACATGGTTTCTAGTAGATGAGCAGTTGTAACTTTGAGCTCTCATCTTGTGCATGACCATTTGATGGTGCCTGCTTGTAGTTCTTGATTATGATATGATTAATTGAAATGGACTTGTATGTCCAACCATGCTAGGAACTTTTACTTTGGGTTTAAAAAAGAGCACCCCCTTGGTATGTTCTCATGATTTGTGTGATTTTAGTTCGTAAGTTATGGTTTAGTGCTTGGGGAAATTTGGAAGTGTTTGTAAGACTTCCGTTGGTGTAGGTGAACATGTGAGTTTAGCCACATTCCCTATTCTTATTACCTTGTTTAGATATTTCATTCTTATACTTGGTTACTTTATGTTGTTGTTAGTAACTTATCTTAAGAATTATTTTTAATTATTATGTGCATGTTTTATCCTTGTGTTCCAAGGATCTTCATGTAGGGCATTACACAACAGTAAAGATTTGTGAGTTTCATCCCTACCCTAGTTTTACCTTCTCCTTGGAGGGATTTTGGTGTAGAGTAAGCATAAGGAAGCAAAGTTCAATCAACCTTCTACTCAAACCTCCAAACTCCACAAGGGCTATTCCAGGCTTGACTCACTTTGAAATAGGTACTACTCTGATATTTACAACTATTCAATGGGTTTACAACCCCAACTCTTCAAACAAGACTTAATTCCAACTTCTTCCTACTTGAACCAACAAAGACCTATTACAACCAAGGTAGCAAAAGTGGGATTTGATGTTCCAAGACTTCCCAATACCAAGAATAGTTTAAGACAACTTCAATATGATCAAAACAAGGTAAATCATTGATTAGAACCACTGCTGACAACCCACAATGAAAACTGTTGTAACAGACCTAGTAGGCCATTAGGTCTCCTATCACTATTTTTCACCAATAACACAAAAATATTGAAAAGGACCAAGTAGACCAAAGATAGTTTTAGATACCCTTTTAAAATTATTAAAAGATTCCAAAGTTACAAGACTCCACTCCACTCCAGCATGCCTTAACCCCAACCATGCACTCAGGCCTAATTAGTAACTTTAGGCATGGTCTACAAGGTAATGGTCAAGAAATGGGTTCATGAAATCAATCTTCTAACTCCAAAGTGTTCTCCTAATCGAAATCAAGATGTTTTTCCTTCACACCAAGTCCTTAACTCCTTTTCTTCACATTACTTCATCAAATTGCACAAACAAGGTCTAATACATGGGCAATATTAGACCTAGGGCTTGCTTCCATAAATATCTACTACAACCTCCTACTTTGAGGCTTTTCAAATCTGAAAATGAATTGCCCTAACTTGGTCCATACAAATTTGGAACCAAATCCAATGGTGGAGTTTCATGTTAGGGCCATTTCTTTGGCCAAACCCTTGTTTTGAGGGTTTCATAGGGCAGTGATCAAAAAAACTTGATTACTTGAGTTCCTGGATTGATAGAAACTTGAAACCAATGCCAAAATTCCACAAATAAATAGTACTATCTAATCAATGCAAAAAAATTCATTCTCGAGTCCTTTCAGGCTGTACTGTATAGAAAACCCAGTCAGAATGACCTAGAAATAACATATTTTATTGATTCAAAAAGCAAGTACAATTCTCTCTCTCATCCATCAGATTCTTAGAGTCTTTATAGGAATTTACAAGGTGGGTAGAACCACCCCATGGTAGTTTTAGCCGTTGGGAGTGGTTTTTGAAAAAGTTGTCAATTTGTTGCAAAAAGTTGCTAATGCAACTTTTGCAATTTTTGTACTTTTTGATATTTTAACAAATTTCCTTCCTAAACCAATTCCAGTCATTCCTAAATGTTTTTCTACGGCTCAAAACACCTAAACTACCCTAGCAAACATTAAAAAAAGAAAAATTCTACCTTTTGGACCAATTGATGCCCAAGTTCATATTAACACCTTGGGGTCTTGTATCCATTAGATAGGTGGATGGCCTTAAGGAGGTTTCTTCATCAATCCTAAGGCCTTATTACATTGAACAAAACAAACATTTTGATTAGGTGCTCTGCACCATTCTCCCTTGCATAAAAGGAACTCCAGTCTCTGGAGTGTTGTGAAGTGAAGGATCAAAACCATGTGCCTTGAGATCTTTCTCTATCATCCATGTTGCATTTTTTGCTATTTTTCCTTTCCATTGTACAAGGTATTCATAATAAATCTTCCTCCTGGTCTTCTTACTAATCCTTTTGTTTAGAATGGCTTCCACAATGGATTTAGGCTTTGGTGGGATGGTATTCTTCAATTCTTCCTTAGGATCTACAATAGTACTTGCATCCACATCATTTGCAGCAGCACCCTTAAAAGCATATAGGTCAGAGACATTGAAAATAAGTGACAAATTAATATCATGTGGTAAATCAATTTGATACACATTATTGCCACACTTCTTCACTATTTTAAAAGGATCAATCTTCTTCATCTGCAGTTTGGTATGCAATTTCTTTGGAAGTTTGGCCTTATTAAGATGGATCATTACCATATCCCCCACCTTAAACTATAGTTCTCTTCTTATTTTATCTATCTACTATTTGTACTTAGTGGAGGTGTCTTGCAATATATCTTGTACTTGTTGGTCGGCTTCCCTCATGACCTCTATAAAGTCCTCAGCATGTGTACTTCTTCTTACACTTCTATTAATAGAATCATTGAAGGAAAATTTTTCCTAGGGTAAAACACAATCCCATGAAGCACCATGTTGTTTAGAAAGACACCTTAGCATGTTCCCCAATGACCTATTGACTACCTCAGTCTACCCATCAGATTGAGGGTGATAGGTAGATGAAAAACACAAGTTGGTGCCTAGTTTTCTCCATAATGTCCTCCAAAAATGCCCCAAAAACTTAGGGTACCTATCTGATATGATGGATAAAGGAAAACCATGAAGCCTAACAACTTCTTTGAAGAAAAATCCTACTATGTGGGAGGTGTCATGAGAGGTTTTGCAAGCCATGAAATGAGCCATTTTGGAAAACCTATCTAGAACTACAAAATAATTGTCATAACCTGATTTGGTTCTTGGTAGACCAACAACAAAGTCCATACTTACTAAATCCCAAGGCTTATGAGGTATTGGAAGTGGGGTGTAAAGTCCTACATTTGATGTGCCTCCTTATGCTTGTTGGAAAAAAAAAAATTCCTCAACATATCTCCTAACATCAGTCTATAATTTTGGACAAAAATAAAATCTTCTAACTTACTCCAAAGTTTTATCCACCCCAAAATGTCTTGCTAGACTACCACAATGCTTTTCCTTTATGATGTTCTCCCTAATGGATCCCTTGGGAACACAAAGATGACTCCCTTTAAACAAAAGACCTTCTTGCAAGATATACTCACTAAATTCAGTGTGGTACCTTTCACCCATGGATTTGTAAACTTGGTAAGCCTCCTTGAAGTCTTCATATTGCTCATACATGTCCTTCATGGGATGAATCCCAATGCTTTCCAACTGGACCTCCTAAATGGTCAAATTCCTCCTGCTAAGTGCATCAACAACCTTGTTAGTTTCTCCCTTTTTATGCTTAATAGTAAAGGTATAATCTTGTAGAAATTCACTCCATTTCATATGCCTATGATATAACTTTTCTTGCTTATTCAAGAAACTCAATGCATGATTATCAGTATATACAAAAAATTCTTTAGGCAACAAGTAATGCCTCCATTTTCTAAGGGATTGCACCATAGCATAGAGTTCAAGATCATAGGTTGAATATTTTTGCTTGGTCTCATTAAGCTTTTCATTGAAAAAGGCCATAGGCCTACCCTTCTAACTTAGAACGCCTCCAATTGCCTTATTGCTTGCATCACACTCCACTATGAACAATTTATAAAAGTCAGGGAGTACCAAAATAGGTTGGTTTACAATTTTCCTTTTCACGCATTCAAAAGAGTCATTAGCCTCCTTGGTCCAGGAGAAAACACATTTCTTTCCTCCTTTTATGGTGTCTATCATTAGAGCACACAGACCACTGAAGTTTCTTATAAATTTTCTATAGAAACTACACATAGCATGAAAGCTTTTTACCTCTGATGGAGTGGTGGGTGGTGGCCAATTAAGAATGGCTTCAACCTTTGAAGGGTCCATCTTTAATTCTCCTCCTGATATCACAAATCCCAAAAAGATTAGTTCATTATGCAAAAAGGAATATTTCTCCAAATTTATCATCAACTTCTCTTCATGAAGCCTATTTAAAACCAAATCAAGGTGCCTTAAGTGCTCATCCCTGTCCTTGCTGAATATTAAAATATCATCTAAGTAGACCATAACAAATCCTTTAAATTCTCATGATGATATTGATTCTCCTATGAATGAGCCTCCTCTCTTAGAAGTTGTGAAAGAAAGTGGAGAAAACTCAAAGCATACACCAAATCAAAGAAAAAGGGCTGAAAAAAAGAGCAATATTAATGGAGTAGAGACTAGAAGCAGTAAAATAGAATAGAAAACTAAAGTGAAACCTCTTGCTTCTACCTCAAATTTTTTTGGAAAAAGAATAGATTAACATTCCAAGGTGAAACCAGATGTTGGTTCCCTCGACAAACCTGGAAGAAGAACTTCTAAGAAAACTAGAGAGTTAGAAAATATGCAAAATATTACTAATGGTAGACAAGCAACTATTATGGATTTTACCCCTAAAAGATAGAAATGAAAATCATTACTTTGAATATTAGGGGGTTGAATAGCTTTCATAAACTTGACGTTGTTAGGAATTTTGTTAGAGAATAGAAGCCTGATTTTCTCCTGCTACAAGAAACTAAGATGAACAAAGAGAAAGTAGAACAGATAAAAGCTTTTAAAAATTATTCTATAAATGCTAGTATTTTAGAAGGTTCATCAAGGGGAACTCTAATGTTATGGAAGAAGAATCGTTATTTTGGAACAATTCTGATTGCTAGCAAATATCTTATGATAGCCAAAATTACTAGTGTTGACCAAAAGGAGGATTGGTATATTGTGAACATATATGCTCCCAAAATTAAGCACCTAAGGAAAAAGGTCTGGGGTTCTATTTCCAATTTTAAAAGTAAGGATTATTCTGGATGATGGATTATTATGGGAGACTTCAATGTTCCTCTCTATGATCATGAGAAAATGAGAGGTAATACTACTCAGCTGGAAGGGAGACTAGACTTAATGGAGTTATAAACAAAGAGGGTTTAGTGAATATGGATCTCTATGGAATTCAATTTACTTGGAGTAATAAGAGAGTTGGTAATGAGTGTATTTAGGAAAGGCTAGATCGTACTTTTATCTCTCCTGATTGGACAAAAGATTTTATTTGTAAGCTGGAAGCCTGCCAAAAAATTGGCTCGAATAATTTTCCTCTTATTTTCACTACTACAAAGATTATTTTTAAGAAGAATTTTCCTTTTAGATTTGAGAAGATGTGGATGCAACACCCACAGTTCGAAAGTAAAATGGAAGAATGGTGGAGTATTGATATTGAAGGTACAACTCTCTTTAGAGTTGCTTCTATGCTTAAAAATGTCAAAAGTGAAGTCAAAATTTGGAATAAAAATTGCTTTGGGAATATTTTTGAGAATAAGGCGGCTATGAAGGAGGATATTCAAAAAACCCAGGACAAAATTTAGAAGGATGGATATACCCCTGACCTTCTTATAGAAGAAAATGAGAAGTTGGCCCAATATCATGACATCATTACTAAAGAAGAAATCTACTGGAGACAAAGATCAAGACTATTATGGGTGAGTGAAGGAGATAAAAATATCAAATTTTTCCATCTTTCCACTTTGAAGCATGGAGCCAAAACTCACATTTCACATTTAAAAAAGGGAGACTTGAAGATTGCCGAGGATAAGGACATCATGGAAGAAATGGTGACTTTTTTCTCTAATCTAATGACTGCTAATCCCAAACTTAATTTGGATCATCAGGCTGATTTCCTTAGAGTGATCCCTCCTCTAGTTTCGAAGGGTTAGAATAAAGTGTTAAGCTCAATTCCTAAGGATGATGAAATTTTTAAAGTTGTTTGTTCTCTAGGAGGAGTTAAAGCACCTGGTCCTAATGGCTTTCCCATGTTTTTATTCTAGAAACTTTGGAAACTTGTTGGAAAAGATGTTTGTGATGCTATGAAGGAATTATATGGAACTAAAAAGATACTAAAGGAAGTCAATTCCACCTTTCTGTGCCTGATTCCTAAGAAAATTGGAGCTGATTCTCCTAATCAGTTTAGACTAGTCAGCCTTTGTAATTATTTTTATAAAATTATATTCAAAGTCCTCACATACAAATTACTCCTTGTGATTCCTTTGATCATTGTGGATCAAAAAAATGGCTTCATCCTAGGTTGAAAAATCCTTAACTCTGTCATCTCTACTCATGAGAATATTCATTCTTTGTCATGTTCTAACAATCAGGTGAAAGTAGACATTGCTAAGGCCTATGATAGAGTTGATTGGACCTTCCTCTCAAACATTTTACATGCTTTTGGCTTTGACCATAAGGTTGTTGGTCTTATTCATCAGTTGATTTCAATAGCTTCTATTGTTGTTCTGGTTAGTGGAAGTTCTTCTCATTTTTTTAATCCTTCTCAAGGATTGAGACAAGGTGATCCTTTATCCCCCATCCTTTTTGTTATTATGGCTGATTGTTTGGGGAGGTACATTAGGGACTTGGTCCAAAGAGGAGTTATTAAGGGATTGCAACCTTCTTCCCATCCTCTCATTTGTTCTCATGGTCAATTTGTTGATGATACCATCTTCATGGGAAAGTCTAAAGTTAAGGAAGCCAGAAGTTTGAAGCAAGCTATTAATTTATATTCCTCTGCCTTAGGCCAATTGGTAAACTAGAATAAAAGTGTTGTGTTCTTTATCAACACCCCTATCCCTAGACAAAATATAATTGCTAATATCCTTGGATGTTCTATATGATCTTTTCCTTCATCTTATCTGGGTCTTCCTTGAGGTTTGAAGGCTTTTGGTTCCTTTTGGGAAGATCTTATTAATAACTTCAGCAAGAAGTTGGTGGGATGGAAAGGGAGTCTAGTGTAGAAGCACCCAAATAAAAAATGTCGACTGGAAGATTTTATCTTGGGATTTGTACAGATCATTGTGGGGTCATTCTTCCCCATTCTATATCAATCTAGAGTATTCTATAGACTATTTTGCCTATTTTGTAATAATCTAGAATTTTTTGTAGACCGTCTTAGCAAGTATAAATAGAGTTTTAGGTTTAGGTTTAGGTCAAGTTGGAGAGCAAAGTTTCTGGATACAAAGTTACAAAGAGAAAAATATTTGCAGGAAGAGCTAATGTATGTACTGTTCATTTGATAAATTAAATAGAAGAATTTTATAATCTATCTCTTGCTGGTGCTGGTTCCTATTGCTATTGTGTTTGCTTCCATTGTGTTTTACCTTTCCATCATTTTTGGTATCAGAGCTCAGCAAAAATTCTGGGCAAAGGTGAATTGTGAGTTTGTGTTTGTTGTGACAAGTGTTGGGAAGAGAACCTATAGAGTGGCCACAAGACTAGGTTGAGTGGAGAGAACCTAGATAGGAGACAATGGTCATAAGAGAAGATTTATCTCATGATCAGAAGATTCTTTTAGATATATGGGTTTCATATTGTAATTTTTAGAAAAAGAAAGGAGAGGAAGAGAAAAAAAAGAAAAGAGAAGAGGAAGCTAGAATGAATCAAGAGATAGAAGAGAAAATGAGATTCCTAATGAGGAAACTTAAAAAAGGGGAAGAAAATTTAGCGAGACTAAAAGAGGAGTTGAAGAAAAATATGGAAAAAGAAAATAGTGATCTAGAGAAACAATCCTTTGAGATTACAGAAGCTTGTGAAGATGGAATAGAGAACTTGGTTGCCATTGAAGAGAAGATTTGTCCATTGGAAGGAGAAAATGAACAAATTGATGCTGATATAAAAAGTTTGCAGCAAATAGTTGTTGATGAACCTGATGATAAAAAAGTTCTTGAAGATAGAAAAGAGGTTGAAATGGTTGATGAGCATTTTGATGAAATGGTTCATAAAGAGTTGGATTGATGGTTCTTAATGCAACAAAAAAATGGCATTTGAAGTTGAGGAAGAAGGTGGTCTGGCCTATCAAAAGGATACTAGTAGCAAGGAAGAAGACTTGTGATGAAGCTAAGAGGATAGAGGAGGCTCCAATAGTGATGAATTTGTCTCCAAGCATGGAGATGTTGCAACATAAAGACATCATAGCAAAGGATGCAATAGTTCCTATAGTAACCCAAATTGATGAAGTCATATTTAATGAGGTTACATCTAATCCATTCATTGTAGGTTTGTAGGAGTCTTATATGAATATGGAAAAAGTTTACACACATATGACAGTTGATTTGGATACTAGTCAAGAGTACAAACAACAAATACCAAAGAATTGGAAGGCACGAAAGAGGAACGCCAATCCAAGGGACTTGGATTTATTGTCCTTGGGAGTATGGTGCAAAAGCACCCAAATAAAAAATGCTGACTGGAAGATTTTATCTTGGGATTTGTACAAATCATTGTGGGGTCATTCTTCCCCATTCTATATCAATCTAGAGTATTCTATAGACTGTTTTTTCTATTTTGTAATAATCTAGAATTTTCTGTAGACCGTCTTAGCAAGTATAAATAGAGTTTTAGGTTTAGGTTTAGGTCAAGTTGGAGGGAAAAGTTTCTGGATACAAAGTTATGAAGAGAAAAAATCTACAGGAAGAGCTAATATATGTATTATTCATTTGATAAATTAAATAGAAGAATTTTATGATCTATCTCTTGCTAGTGCTGGTTCTTATTGCTATTGTGTTTTCTTCCATTATTAATTCTCCTCAAAGCCTGTCTTCAAAGCATACCAACTTATGCTTTAACTCTTTTTAGAATTCCAATAAAATTTGCTGAGTCTATTGATAAAATTCAAAGGAATTTTTTATGGACTGGCACTAGAGAATGCTTTTAATTTCTTGGGATCAATTTTGCAAACCTATTAGTGAAGGTGAATTGGGAATCAAGAAAATCAGAAGTATGAATAAAGCTCTCTTAGCTAAACAAGGATGGAGAGTCTACCATGATAACAAAGAGTGGAGTACCATATGGAAACTTAAGTATCTCTTTAATGCTAAATCTCTTCTTGATTTCCTTTCTTCTCCTGATGTTATTCATCCTTCTTCCATATGGGGAGTTGTTCAGGGGACTAAGAATACTCTCAAAGAAGGGTGTTCCTAGAAAATTGGAAATGGGATTAAGGTGAGATTTTGGGAAGATGTTTGGTTAAAGGATCATCCCTTGATTGAATATTTTCAAGACAAGGCTCAAGTTGACTTATGCAAGCAGAGATATGGCATATTAGTTAGTCATTATTGGCAGAATGATTCCTAGGTGAACTTGACTGACATTGATCAAGGTTTCAATAACATCCAATTATCTCTCAATGTTGTCTCTCTTTATCCTTCTCTTAAGGATGAGATTATTTGACATGCTGATCCTAGTGGCCAATTTAAAGTCTCCACTATCTTCTTCTCTAAGGAAAAGGGTAACCAACCCTTTTGGTCTTATGCTTGGATTAAGGGTCTCATCCCCAAAATTAATATCTTCTATTAGATTCTACTTCAAAATAAAATTTTGACCCCGGAAAATTTGCAAAAAAGAGGTATTAATGTGGTTAATAGCTCTACTTTATGTAAAAATGGATTTGAAGATAGAGATCATTTGTTTTTGAATTGTTCTTATACCCAACAAGTTTGGACTGAGATTCTTAATTTTTGGGGAATGACCTAGGTCCATCAAAACAATATTGAATTCTCTTTTAAAAGCTGGAAATGCCCTTCTAAGGACCCTAATATTCAATTTCTTTGGAAATTAACTCTTCCTCATCTCTGGTGGGGCATCTGGAAAGAAAGAAATAACATAATATTTAGAAATAAAGAATTACTAGGATGGGTGCTCAGTCAAAATATTATTAGAGCCATCAAGGAGAATTTTAAAACCCAGAGGAAAACTGATCAAACCTTTAAAATCGATAATCCTTTGAGATCTGAAGGTTCTAACTTGAAAAGTAATAATACAAGATCGATCATAAAATGGAATGTTCCTCCTATTGGATGGATTAAAGGGAACTTTGAAGGAGCTGCTAAGGGCAATCTGGGAAGAGTAGAATGTGGAGGTTTCTTGAGAGATCATGTGGGAAATGTTATAGATGTTATCATAGTTCCTATAGGACATTCTAATAGCCATATGGCTAAAGCTAAAGCTGCCCTCTATACTATGAAGCCAGCTATTGATTTGGGGTATCCTAAATTATGGTTGGAAGGTGACTCATTGAATATTATTAATACTCTAAATAATAAAAAATCTATTTCATGGTTGATAGAGGCTATGGTTAAGGAGATCAAATCCCTAATTCATAAATTTGAAAAAGTGGTCATATCCCATACATATCGAGAGGCCAACAAAAGTGCTGACTGGATAGCCAACCATGCTATTTAGGTAGGGTATAAGGTGAGGTGGCTTGATGAATTAAATAAGAACGTTGATCTTAAAGCTATCATTAATTATGATGCCATTCATTTGAAAGTGGGAAAGATTTCCCAGGATTAGAAATTTAATGATTTTATGGAGTGGCCTTATGGCTACTAGATTACCTTCCCTGAGGAAGTACATTCATGTGAATGTAATGTGGCTTTTGCACATATCATCAAAAAAGTGAGATTCATTTGAAGTGATGAAAATTTGATTTCATTTTAATCTTTTTGCTCTTTGCATTTGGTTGTTTATGGTTTTATGCTCTTTTGATTCTCTGCAAATGGGGGGTGAACCACGGAAGCAAGAACCTAGAAAGTGTGATGATTGGAAGGCTCAGAAGGATGTTTGGAAGATATTACAAAAAGGGAAGGTGATCAGTTACTTGGAGTGTCTGCATGGTTTTAAACCTCATGTCACGACTGCCTTTTTTTAAATTTGGCCTTATGATAGGGTCACTCTTCATGGAGTCACTATGAAATTAATAGAGGAATTCATAGCTGAGATCACGAGGCTCTCCATGGCTAGTATTAAGTTCACCAAACAAACCAATATCTCTAATGCTGCCTACAAAAAATTTGCGAAGATGGATGCTGAGGAGAAACAACTGGAAAAGAATGGAGATTTCTTTGATGCGGAACAGATAAAAGAAATTTGGTGGGATGTTCTATGTTGTATCCATGAGTATTTCATCCTTGATGGTAGAAATAAAAGAGTCCATAAATTCCATTTTTTTTTTCTTAACCATTTCAGGCATAAGGATAGACTTTCTTTCCCTTTCTATCTACGATTTTCTTTGCTTCAAAGCTTGCATGCTCATAGGAAGAAGGAGTCTCATCCTATTTTGCATGAAGGTCTAATGCTTCTCATATACGTTTACTATAAAAACAAATCCATAGCCTCCACTCCTTCTATTGACGAACATAAGGGTTCTCACTCTTAAAAAAGTAAGGAGGACAATGTTAAAGGAAAAGAGGAGGTTCTTAAACTTGAACCCTCTGATTCTCAAAAACAAATTGTGGAAGAGGACTCCGAGTCTAAGAATTCTAAAAGCCCTAAGAATGATATCCTTGAGGAAGAGAAAGGTATGAATGTTGGGGATTTAAGCTCCAATTTGGAAAGGTATCCGAAGACCAAAGGAAAAAATGAGAAAGGGAATGAGGAAGACAAAAGTGAAAGAATCTCAGAATAGAGTAACTATGATAATGAGGGTAATCAAACTATTTCTAGTGGAGTGAGAAGGACACAGAAAAATTAGTTGAGAATCCTGTTGATATGAGAAAGGAGGATTATACGGTTAAGCCTACCTCACCTACTAGGGAGATTGTGGGATAGGATAAGGAGGAACTTGTTCACAATGAGGACCTTGTTGAGACTAGGGAAGAAGAATAGATGGAAAGGGATGCACATATCGACAGGGTTGGTTCCCCTCCTTATGAGATTGCAGAAGACACCAGTGACTCCTCGTAGAGGGAAATCAAGCTTTCCTTCTTGCATTCTGCTAAGCTCAAATTTGACGCCATTCTACAAGTTGATTCATGGATTTATAATGAATTTATGAGGTTGAAGAAGAAAGTGGAAACTCTGCAACTTAACCAGGAAACTAATCAAGCAAAAATCAGCCAATTAGAGGTGCAAATGGGAGATATCCCAAATAAACTTAAAGACTATGAGAAAAATCTCAGAATGCTTATCAAGGAAAGTGGAACTAAGATGGAACAAGTTACATCTAGTATCTATTCTACCACTGCAAGCCTTGGCAAAAGAGCTAATGAAGAAATTATATCTTTTGAGGGTCCAAGCAAGAGAATAAGGCAGAGCTCGAAGAAGATAGCCTTGAAAGCTGTTGCTACTTCGGCTATTGACTCCATCCAGGGTACTATTGTGATTGGTAAGGAGGCTATCAAGATGATTATGGAGCTACAATAGCAGCTTTGGGTCTTGTTCTTTGGTTTTGTTCGTATTTTGGTCCTATTTGCTGGTTGTAGTAAATGGTTATTATTTTTGGTCCTATTTTTTGGGTTTTGGTCTAAGCTATATTTGAGGTTCCAGGTCCTTGTAAAACCTACTTTTACTAGACTATGTTTGTGGTTTTAGGTCCCTATAAAACCTAATTTTGATGCTATTTTTTAGTAGGTTTTAGGACTATTTTTCTTGGTGGTTATTATTGCTATATCTTTTCTCTTGCTGTTAAAGGGTTTCGAGGTCCCTTCAAAACCTACTTTTATCGTAATCTAAAACAAACTTGTTCAAGAAAGGTTTTAAGACTTCATTCATTAGCCTCATAAAGGTGCTAGGTGCATTTGACAAGCCAAAAGGAATCACAAGCCATTCATACAATCCTTCTAAGGTTTTAAATGTTGTCTTCCATTCATCTCCACCCCTGATCCAAATTTGATGGTATCCTCTCTTGAGGTCCACCTTTGAATAGATGCTTGCCTTCCCCAAATAGTCCAAAAATCCTCTATTCTTGGCATAGGAAACCTTTATCTAATGGTTATCCTATTGATTTCTTTTGAATCCATACAAATCCTCCAAGTACCATCATTTTTAGGAGCTAGGACTGCAGGGACTACACATGGGCTTATATTTTTCCTAATGAACCCCTTGGCTAGTAGCTCTTCAATTTTCTTTTCTATCTCTTCATTCTTCTTTGTGCTCATCTTATAGGCTAACTTATTTGGAAGTGTAGTCCCTGGGATGAAGTCTATATAGTGACTGATAGCTCTTTCAGGAGGTAAAGTCTCTGGTTGGCTGCCTGCAACTATCCCCTTGTATTTCTCTAACAAATCCCCTACCTCCTTAGGCCCAACATTGATAACCTTGGGTGGATCTTGTGGTGGTCTAATGGGGTGCTTTTTAGGTCTAACAATCAATGCATAATAGGGTGTATCCTTCTCCTTGGTGACCCTCATGAATTCTTTTTCTCCTACTAACATTACTCCATTTGTAACCAAGCTTCCATCATCAGGCAAAGGTGGCATGTTGTACTCAATCCCATCCTTGGTTATGGTGTAAATGTTTTTTTTACCATCATGTTTTTCACACACATCATATTGCCATGGCCTCCCAAGAAGCAAATGGCATGCATCCATCTCTACCACATCAAATAAAACCTTGTAATGATACTCTCCTATCTTGAATTCTACCCACACCTGCTCATTAATGAGGGTTTGTTTGTCTTTTGTTAGCCATGACACCTTCTAGGGATAAGGGTGAGGACTTGTAATTAGTTTCAATTTGTCTACCATTTCCCTAGAGGTCACATTATTTGAGGATTTGAAATCCACTATGACTCTGAAAACTTTGTTATTCACTTTACACAAAGTTTTAAACAACTTTTTTCTCTGAGGTGGTTCTATAGTTGTAGGGGCTCTAATCATAGTCCTTTACATCATTAAGGACTCACCATGCTCTGGGAGTGTAGGCCTTGAAGTGGCAGATTGATAAGAAGTGACACTTTGACTATCCTCTTCTTATGCTAATTGTATTCTTCTATCTCCTTGCTTGTTCTTTTTAAGTCATCTAAAGGACTGATGTCCTACCTGATTACAAGTGAAGCATCTTCTTGTAAACACACTAGGCCCCCTTCCACTAGATCTTCCTCTACCATTTGGTCTCCTACCCCTATAAGACCCTCTATTTGTAGACTCCCCATCAGCATTTGATCCAGTAGACTCTTCCTGATTTTTGTTAAAGGATCCTCTTCCATTGAACCTAGTTCTGCCCCTATTATTGTTACTTCTACCCCTACTACTTGTTTCACCTTTTCTCTTATGTTTCTCTTCAATTTTTTAAGCCATGTTAAAGCATTGATGTACTGAACCCAAAGTAATCAATGTTAGTTCATCTTGAATACTATATTTTAAACCATTCACATACCTTGCAAGTTTTTGCTTCTCCATCTCATACATCTTGGCTCTAAGGGTCAGATTGTGAAATTCTTGAGTGCAGGTGCTGACATCCAAGTCCCTTTGTCTAAGATTTTGTAGCCTTTTGTGCACCAACACCTCATAGTCTTCTGGTATGAACTGCTTTCTTATCTTTTCCTTCATCTTCTTTCATGTAGAAATCAGCTCCTTGTTCTCATCTAGTCTTTCATTTTGTAAAATGTTCCACCAACTCAAGGTAGGGCCTTTGAGTTTAGCCTTAGCAATCTTGACCTTCTAATTTTTAGGGGTCTTGTCACATTCAAAATAGTTATCTAGGTCTTCAATCCAATCCACACATTCATCAGGGTCTAACTTAACATGGAAAGTGGGTAAGTCCCCTTCTCCTTTCTTTCCAACTCTCTCCAATGCTACAAGGAAAGGCCTCTAACCTGCAAGAATGTTCTCTCGTTCATCATTCCTCACTATCTCCTCAGGTTCTGATTCATCATCACTCCCTCTCCTCATTTTGTTCTTGAGTCTATCCAATTCCCTCTTCATAGTCCTATTCTCTTCCCAAACCATTCTACTTTTAGCCATCTTCTCTTTAACAATTTTGGTTAACTCCACATTGGTGATCCTCAAGGGGATCTCCCTCTCAGGTTCTTCTCCTCCATTAGAAATTGTGTCTCAAAAAATTAAAGTGGCTCTGATACCACTTGGTGCAGAGTAAGCACAAGGAAGCAAAGTTCAATCAACCTTCTACTCAAACCTCCAAAATCCAGAAGGGCTATTCCAGGCTTGACTCACTTCCAAATAGGTACAACTTTGATATTTGCAACTATTCAATAGGTTTACAACCTCAACTCTTCAAACAAGACTTAATTCCAACTTCTTCCTACTTGAACCAACAAAGACCTATTACACCCAAGGTAGCAAAAGTGGGATTTGATGTTCCAAGACTTCACAACACCAAGAATAGTTTAAGACAACTTCAATATGATCAAAGCAAGGTAAATCACTAATTAGAACCACTGCTGACAACCCACAATGCAAACTACTATAATAGACCTAGTAGGCCATTAGGTCTCCTATTACTATTTTTCAACAATAACACAAAAATATTGCAAAGGACCTATCAAACCAAAGATAGTTTTAGATACCATTTTCAAAGTATTAAAATATTCCAAAGTTACAAGACTCCACTCCACTCCAACATGCCTTAACCCCAACCATGCACTTAGGCCTAATTAACAACTTTAGGCGTGGTCTACAAGGTAATGGTCAAGAAATGAGTTCATGAAATCAATCTTCTAACTCCAAAGTGTTCTCCTAATCCAAATGAAGATGTTTTTCCTTCACATCAAGTCCTCAACTCCTTTTCTTCACATTACTTCATCAAATTACACAAACAAGGTCTAATACATGGGCAATAGTAGACCTAGGGCTTGCTTCCATAAATCTTTGTTGTAAACTCCTACTTTGAGGATTTTGAAATCTAAAAATATATTTCCCTAACTTGCTTCATACAAATTTGGAACCAAATCCAATGGTGGAGATTCATGTTAGGGCCATTTCTTTGGCCAAACCCTTGTTTTGAGGGTTTCACAGGGTAGCGACCGAAAAAAATTGATAACTTGAGTTTTTGGATTGATAGGAACTTAAAACCAATGCCAAAATTCCACAAATAAATAGTATTATCTAATGAATGCAAAAAATTTCATTCTCTAGTCCTTTCAAGCCATACTATATGGAAAAACCAGTCAGAATGACCCAGAAACAACATATTTTATTGATTCAAAAAGCAAGTATAATTCTCTCTCTCATCCATCAGATGCTTAGAGCTTTTATAGGCCTTTACTAGGTGGGTAGAACCACCCCATGGCTGTTTTAGCCGTTGGGAGTGGTTTCTGAAAAAGTTGCTAATGCTTTTGCAATTTTTGCACTTTTTGACATTTTAACAAATTTCCTTCCTAAACCAATTTTAGTCATTCCTAAATGTTTTTATAAGGCTCAAAACACCTAAACTACCCTAGCCAACATAAAAAAAAGAAAAGTTTCACCTTTTGCACCAATTGATGCCCAAGTTCATATTAACACCTTAGGGTCTTGTATCCATTACATAGGTAGATGGCCTTAAGGAGATTTCTTCATAAATCCTAAGGTCTTATTACGTTGAACAAAACAAACATTTTGATTAGGTGCTCTACACGAAATTTTTTGTTACCAAAATCTTTGTGTTATATGTTTATGTTTTCATGGATGTTATGATTAAATATATTTCATTTCAACAATACAATTTATGATTATATGACATGATATCTAAAATAGTGATTAGGAGTTAATACAATTAATATGATATATTATTTAAATAGTGAAATGTTTTTATAGATCTCAATTCACTCGCCCCCCCCACACCCTCCCCCCCCCCCCCCCCTCAGTATCTTGTTTCCCAATAAGACTTCCAACAAATAGCACTTAATTTAATATATAATTTATTAAAAGTTACAAAAATTTAAATTTATCAATTTTATAAGTGGATTGGAAAACTTGATGCAAAACTACAAATGAGCAACATAATCTTTTTTCGATTGTTATCACAACTACTGATTTTTAAATCACAAGTCCAACATAAATAAAAATAGAAGTTTTATATTATGTTGTAACCAAATGATAGTTGAAAACCAATCATCTACAAATAAATTTGTGATAACTATTTAGAACAATAATTGATGGAAATTGGAGCATAATGGATTGGAAAGAAGACAAATCAATCTATCCATGGAGATCACAACTTGCTACAAATACTGTACTGGTTAAAGAATATGATAGAAGCAAAGAAGATAGATGGAGTGTAGTTTGTAATTGATAGAAAAATTCTCGAGTCAACAAGCTAGGGTTGAATTTGAAGATGGAAAGTAATAATGGGATAAGGATGACAATACACAGGATGTTCAAAGCTCATAAAGAATTCCAAAAAATCCCTAGGCCAAGGGAGCCAATGTGATTACATTAGGGAATTTCCATAATAGATGCATCCCCCCTAGATTAATAAGCCAACTAAAAAATCTTACACTATTTTCCCTCAAAATAAAGGATGGAATGACTATCCTTGACACAAGACAAACTTATGTGCAAATGATTCTTAGTTAAGGTCCAGAAGATTCTCCATCTTTGGACATGGTCATATTGATATCTAGCAACATATACTCAAATGGATTATGGAATCACTGCAAAGATAAAGGAATTTATGCTCTCTGGGAAGGTAGCCATATTTCAAATTTTGATTTTCCTAGTTGGCTGAAAAAGAAATTTGCATAATAGGTAAGTATAACAATCCTTAAAGAAAAAATCATTTTCATTAAATGAAAGAGTAAATAATTGAAAATAAATTATTATCTGGTGAACATATCTATTGCAAAGGGATTTTCATTCACTTCTTTGATTGGCATCCAAATTTTAATCCTGATAGGTATAAAAATTATTCTATTTTAAAATGGATTGTGATTCTTAAATTTCTAGACGAGCATCTTCATAGCAAAATTATTTTTCAAATTGGTAATATTCTGGGAAAATATGAGGGTTTAGTGGAAAATTACTTAGCATTTAACAATCTTAGAATTTTGGTTAGGGTTCCAGTGGTGAAAAACCTAAGAACATTAAACAATAATTACAAACAATTCCATATATCTTCTGAAAGCAAAGTATGGCAATTCAATTAACACAAAGATTAATTTTAGGGGCCCAAAACATGAAAAGGGATTTTATAATCTATATTTTTTAAACACAATCCACAAAATGCATATAATAAAAATGATTTGACTATTAAATTTTTGGAAAATGGAGGTTTCAATTTGAAAACTAGTTTTAATGAAAATAACCCAATAGAAGATAATAAGATAAAAGGAAATAATTTTTTAGATTTAGGTTTAGTAGGAAATGTCTCAATTCATTACAACAAAATTAACAAAATTGCTCAGGAGAGAGGCATACAAACAAAAATGGAGAAGACACACTTTATTAGTAGGAAAGATGATTCATAGAGTGTAGGAGAAGAAGATGCAATTGTTGATATTGAGAGACCAAGTAAGTGATTAGCTACTATTATTCAGATACCCAGTGAGGAAATAGAAGAAGGAGAGATAGTGGAAGAAGAAATAAATCAAAACTTAGACTAGAACTAGCCATATGATGAGAAGAACAAGAATAAAAACCAATGTGATAGACAATTGAGTTGGAAGAGCTTGAAAAGGATGTGGTGGTTCTTGAAAAATAATTTTAATAAATCTAAAAATTTGATGAAAATATAAATAGATTGGAACAATGCGAAAAATACAAGCATCAAAATCTATATATTGAAGATAAGATGGACACTTTCAGGACATGCAACAAAATATTAAAGGACATCATGTCAGTTCACAATGACATCTATGACCAACTCATCTTATAGAAGGATGCTCATAAACCTCACTTAAATTTGAAGGAGTGATTGTTAATTAATGACTTGAGTATGTCTAAGGTAGAAATAACTAATGGAGACAAGATAGTTGAAAAGTAAATAGCTAAGTTAGAAGAAGACTCAACCGAGATAAACAAAGATTTAAGAACAAATAATCAGATTTTCAACAATAAGTCTAACAAAAAAATTCCAATAGATCTATTAGGTTAGATTAAGGACCCTTATGGAGACAATGATCTAGAATTACTAAAGGAAAATGAGCAACTATTGTTACCCTAATACCAATCAAGGAAGATGTTAGAGGAGGTTTTAGTTTCAAAGGACAAAGACCATAATCATCAAGAAAGAAAATCCTTAACAAAAGAAATAAAATCACAGAAAGCAATTAAATTAGAAGTATTAGATATAATCCAAAGATTAGAGACAAAAAGAAATAGGCCTAAGAGAAAATAAAAGCACAAAAAAAAGAAATTATATACAAAGTCATGACAAGGGGTTCGTTCAATAAATAAAAATGGTGAAATAACCATTTTTGGGAGTAGATCAAGAAGAGTTAACCAAGATCTAGATCAATCAAATGGAATGGGGAAATAGGTTGGATCTCCAAGTGATAGTTGAGAAAGAGAAGAAAATCTTTAACATACCTTAATTGAAGTAGAAACTATGCTATGAAGAATTTGAATGAGGATTAACTAGGTGGAGAAAAAACTAAACTGGGAAGAGTTTGGGGTAAAAGGAATGATAGAATGACAGCAAGGGAAAATAGATTTGGGAAGAGACATTTCATTACTTGAGGTAGAATTGAAGATATGCAACTTAATCTTGAGTTTTTTGAGTTTAGTTTTATCCATCTCAATAATAATGACAATGACATCAACAAATTATATATTAGACAATTCCTCATTGTTGGGTAAAAGATGTCCTCGACTCTAAGAGAGATAGAGTCATATATGAGAATATAAAAGAGTGAATTTGCAACAATAATGAATAGGCTTAAGGAAATGGGGAAACCTTAAATGATGGATCTGTAATGACCCACTTGGAGATCCTTGGAATAAGGATTCAATACAAGCCAAGATTTTTTTTTTTTTTAAAGTATGGATGTACTCGACACTCAACATACTAGGATCACAAAGATCACAACAGAAGACTTAACTACAATCCTAGCAACCAACGAATCTCCAAATACTACCAAACTAACAAACACAAACTAAGAAATGACAAGCAAAGACAACAACCAAACAAGGAATAAAAGATCTATCAAAGTATGGAAAATTAAGTAATCCCAAAGGGTACTTAAAACACCAAAAACCAATCCCCAAAAACTAGTGGAGATTCTCCAAAAGGATGATCATGAAGAACACCATTGAAGTGTGTAACTCCAAACACTATCAAACTTCCAATCTAAAGAACCTCCACTGAATAGAACATGACCAGGTAGAGAAGACTAAGTTTGAAGAGTTGATCAATTGAAGATAGAAAATATCTTCATAGCCTCTAAAAATAAGAATGAAAAGTGTCTATATGGTAAATGATCCATCTCACCAAAATGCATAGGTACCAAGAAACTACAATCATCTAATACATAGGAACAAATAGTGTGTGTGCACCAAGTTGTGGTGCCAAAAACATGACACCCCTTTTTAAAAAATTTCTAAAGCACGTACGTGCTATAGTGCGCACACGCTATGTCTTGGGTAGCCCAAGCCATAGCATGTGCAGTCTATAGCACATGCATGCTATAGCACATACACACTTTGAAAACCTTAAAAAAATTATAAATGGGTTGCAAACCTACAACCCATTTCATTTTAATTTCATATTGCAAAATTTTCTCATCACAACGCATATGCGAGTTGAAGGAATTGGACTTTCACCACCCACCTCCTCAAAATGCCTCCCCATCACCAAAGTTCAAGATCGAGATCATGTCGTATGTTTTCTACTCTCTTTTTTGCATTGTTTTGTAGGTTTTTTAAAAAAATTTACTTTAAATTTGTTTATTTATTTAGATTGCAATTGGTTTTTTATTAGGAAATGTGGATAATGAACCACCAGATCTCCAACAAGATCAAAACCAAAACCCTCTACAAAATTCGAATGAAAACCCTCCACAAGATGAGAATCAAAACCCTCCACAACAAGAGTAAGAAATTCTACAACCTAAATCAATTATTCAAAGTCCAAATGTCCTATTCTAACTTTTCACTAAGTGTAGTGAATCCATTCAATCATTCATTCACCCAAACTTTAACTTATCTTATTAGCAATTTACTGCAAATCAACATGCAAGCATAATACATAAGAGATCAACACATGGCACAGTGATTTATGTGGAAACCCAATTTGGGAAAAACCACCAGTAACATGCTACTCAATTCTCACCCTTCTAAAGTGATGCCTTGTGAAAGGCCTTCCCTATTAAAGGCTTACAACACACTATTAAATGTGACCTTGTTAGAGGATTTAACCACCTTGTTAGAAGTGGGCCTGGTTAGAGGACTTTAAAACATTCACTTGGAATGCCACCCTATTAAAGGATTTACAAATGGCTATTAAACCAACCTAAGTCCATAGGATTTTTAGATCTAATACAATTTCTAGAGAGTATTAGAAAATCTTGACCTGACTACAACATACAACTTATCTTGTAGCTCTCATATCACTTCTTAGCTAATACCCTTGCTTGGCCTTCTATCTCTGCAACTCTTAACAGCTTGCCTTATTTTTCAAGCTTTGTATCCTTGAGTCTCCATATTCAATATACCAATGTAATCATCTCTTCATGAATACTTGTGTAAGTAGAGCCTCTATGCTCATTCTTCTCCTAGATGTCACCTCCTTTACACCCTTTCAACTACTTTGCAGATTTGGCACTTTAGTAGCAACATTATCAGCATCTCTTTGCTTCCTGGTCTATGACTTCTTAAATAGAAGTCTTGAAGTTTCTTTTTCTCTCTCAATTCATCTTTTCTTCAATTTCAATTTGCATGGATTAGGTAGGATTCATTGCATCTAACCCATATTTTGTTTCCTCTAGAAACTTCTTGAATAATCCTTTAGAATTCACCCAAAAATGATTTACATAGGATTTTGTGCCAACAACTCATCATCCTCATCCTCCAACTCATTCACAAAATTCAATGTAACCACTAAGTTAGCTAATATTTTGTGAATCCTCGTCATTTGAAATAATGTAGCAGCTCGACTTTATTGAAATACTGGTGCTCAACACATACTATGTTACTCAACATCAACTAAGTTTTTCTTGATGCTTGGCACTTGAAGATCACTCAGCACATGAAGATCACTGGGCACATGAAGATCACTTGGCACATAAAGATCACTCGTCACCAATTGAAATTTTTTTGATGCTTGGCACCTGATCTTTACTTGGCACACACTAGATTTTTCTATTACTTGGCTCCTACAAAGAATTTTCTCAGCTTCAACTAACTTGCTTGGAACCCACTAAAGATGTTAGTCTAAGATTTTCAGTCATCCTTGTTACAACTTCTTCCTCCAATGTTTCTAAGTGTGATTAATGTCTGTGTCTTTGAGTATGTCATCAATAAATTACTTAACCATTGTCTTAACTGATCCTTGAACTCCATTACAACATCATAACTCAACCTTTCCTTTAGGTTCTCTTGTTACATCTTGTTGATCAAATCCTCTTCATCAATCAACTAAGTGATAGCACTTGGATCTTATAAGAAAATGTCATTCCTACAAATAACATATTTGACATCAATGACAAAATAATGATTGAAAAAATTCTTTTACAACAATCTCCCTCTTTGATCTTCAACAACAATAAGCTTTTCAATCAAATTTCCAACAATCTCCCTCTTTGGCATTGATGGAAAACCAAACTAGTCAACCATAAAACTAAACTATTTGGTGTAGGAGCACATTAAATTTCAAGAAGACAAAGATATAAAAGCTAGAGAAGCCATTTGTAATAAGTTGTCAAAGGAGGTCTTAATATGATAAATAATGTAAAAATGTTTATTTAATTGGTGAATGGATCTATTGACATCCATCTAAAGTCATTTGAGTCATTTGTATTGTATTTGGGTCAAGTTGTAAAGGCTATGAAGCCATTTTTGTCAAAAATGTAAAAGTTGCGTAAAAAGTTGTAAAATGCAACATTGAGAAAGTTGCTAATAATAGAAAAATGATGTAAAAAGGTATATGGTTGGTCTTTGGGGTAGTTAGGAAGGTTTATAACTGTCAAATGGATATTAAAACCATTGTATGGTCGAACCAAATCAATTGGGAGAAGAGGAAATACTTTGATACATTTTTGGTGCATTTTATTGTTGTGGTTTTGATTGATTTTTTTTAGTTTTAGAGTAGTTTCCAGGCCTTTTACGGCCATTTACAGTCTGGAAACCATGTAATATAGTAATAGATATATAGTATGATGAATCCTTCTTCTCATGCTTTTGGTTTGGTTCAATTTTATGAAGAAATGAATAAGTTATGGGTATTTTGGTGAAAGTGGATGTTTGCAGATTTGAGATTTTCTGAATACAGTCATGTTGCAGTGTGTGATTCGGACATATTTTGGATACTCAAGATCTCTAATGATATTCATTGGAAAGATATGTGAACTACCTTTCATTTACAACTGGTTTGAATAATTTTTATATATATTTGTGAAAGTTATGGGCATTTGAGTGAAAACTGGTTTTTAACAATTTTCATTGGAGTTACAGACAGTGATTTGTGCTTGAAACTTTATATATGAATGAGAAAAATTAATGGCTTACATATTTGAAAACTAGACTCAAGAATGGATAATATGGAATTGGTTTTGTTTCATTTGGATTTAGTTTGAGGAAGATATCTGATGTCCTAGGCAGGGTTACCAGTTTTGTCTCTGGTTTATGACAGAAAATATGGGTCTTGGTTCAGAGTACATAATTTATAATCTGCTTATTGGATTGGTCTCATCTTTGGATATGTTTTAGAATTACTAATTTTTAACAATTAATCCAAATGGTTTTTCAAAAAGATGTTTAGAACTGAAGTTATGAACAATGGAATTAGACATAGCAATCTGATTGTGTGAGTGAAGATTTTGTCTTTATTGGTGTATAATGCCAGGGTTCTTTGTTGTAATCTTTGAGATGTTATTGGTTCCTTGAGGGTGTACCAGCCTATTGTGAATCCCTTGAGTTGAATTAAGATTCCTTAAAGATAAATATAAAGAGTACTCTGCATCACTATTCATCCACAAATTAACTAGGTTAGAACAGTAAGTCAAATGCCAAAAAATAAATTGCAATATTACATTTCCTTCTACTATTTTGATTTCTTCATTTCAGCTTCTCCCTCTTTACTGTTGTAGCCTTGTTCTTTGTCTTTCTCCCTCTGTATTGTTCATCTTCTACTATTCTGATCAACCTCTGAAATCTCCCTCTATCTTTATTTGTTCAGTTGTCTACTTCTCCCTTTGTCTAAATCGTTTATCTTCAACAATTGTTGATCAGTTGTTTATTTCTCCCTCTTTGACAACAATGCCAAAGAAATATTAGCATCTCAATATGCACGTGTAGCTTTTACAAGTTCATTTAATGTCTCCCTCTATCACCTTGCTTGTGACTAATTTGGAATTTTAGTACTTCTACTACTTTAGGCATGAATCCAAAAGTAAATATCCTTTGCATCAATGTGTAAAACCTTCAACATTCAACTCATTTGATGCAGGGCATTCTTTCTTTTGTTTTAAGTGGCCTTAGCTAGGGGTATTACCCCTAACTTACCTCTAAGATACTCCAAAGCATCTTTAAGTAGTTCCTTTGTGAAGATATTAGCAATCTGTTCCTTTGAGCTAACATATTCCATCTTCACCTGTTTGTCTTCTACCAACTCTCTTACATAGTGATACTTGATTGCAATATGCTTGGTTTTGGCATGCATTGCATTGTTCTTTGATATGTTACTAGCACTTGTATTATCACAATAGAGTATCACAAGCTCAGTTATCTCTTCCTTCATACCTTGCAACAAATGTTTGATCCATACAATATTGGTGCAGTTTATAGTAGCTACCACATATTTAGCTTCAATAGTGGACTGTGAGGTGTAGCTTTACTTTTTTCTTGTCCATGTTATCAACCTTTTTCCTAAGAAAATTGTTCCTCCATTGGTGCTTTTTCTATCATCAATATTGCCTCCCCAATCTACATCAGTAGGCTCTCAGTTCAAATTTCTCATTCCTTTTGTAGTACAAACCAAAGTCATTAGTTCCTTTCAGGTATCTTAGTATTCTTTTCATTTCCATCAAGTGATTTTCTCTTGGATTGGTAGAAAATATTGCTACTATTCCAACATCTAATGCAATGTCTGGTCTACTATGTATAACATATTCTAGCTTTCCAATCATTGACCTATACAATGTCTGATTTACTTTAGCAGATTCATCATTCTTGAATAGCTTATGTTCAGTTGCCATTGGTGTGCTGACTAGTTTTGAGTCTTCTAGCCCAAATGTTTTGAGTACTTCCTTGATGTATTTGGATTGAGTCACAAATATGCCATTTTTTAATTGATGTACTTGTAATCCAAAAAAGAATTTGATTTCTCCAAACATTGACATCTCAAATTCATGCTTCATTTGATTGGAAAAATCTTTGCATAAAACATCTTTTCCTCCAAATATTATGTCATCAACAAAGATTTCTAAAATCAAAATGTCTTTACCTTCCTCAGGTTTGATGTATAAATTGTTGTTGTCGTCTATTTTTTCAAATCCTATCTTCACAAGATATGTGTGCAACCTCTCATACCATGCTCTTGGTACTTACTTCAATCCATAAAGTGCTTTGTGTAGCTTGCAGACCATGTCCTTGTCCTTCTCATCAACAAATCCCTTTGGTTGTTCTAAAGACCACCTCCTAAAAGTGGGGATGACCGTTGTGCTGTAGATAGCAGTTTGTTTTATATTTGTGGCAGTTTTACTTAACCTCTAACCAATCCTGCCTATCCTTGATTAAATTAGGATATGGTTTAAAACAAACCCCTTAAATTCCATGGAAAAAAAATAATTTAAATTTGTAAAAGGGATATTGATAGGATTATTTGTTTTAAATAGGAATTTTATGGTTTTGGGGGTTTTAGCCTAATTATGGCTAATTTTATGTATAAAAGGGGTATTAGGCCTTTTGTAAAGGCATCTAGATGGTGAGAACAAGAGAATTTTTTGAAGATTTTTGAAGACTATTCTGCACATTGAGGGCATGTTATGCTAATGTATTTAAGGGGATAAGTCTTAGTGCATAATTGTAATTTATTTTTGGAGATTAATTGGATCAGTCATACTCTATTGGAGCCAACCCAGAGACATCACGTTTGTGGCGAACTCCAAAATCAAACTTTGTTTGCACTTTCTATCTTCTTCTCTCTCAATTCTATTTTCTCACCTAAAGTTTCAATGTATAAATTTAATAAGTCTTCTGATAAGATGTGTTTTTAATTAAGCATTCAATACTACAATTAGTCTAGATCCATCTACATATCAAGTTGTATCAGAGCCTAGTTGACTAATATTGTAGTTCTTTTCTTGAATGCTAACAAGATCCAGGATTCAGAAGGGCAAAGGCAAGCTTGAAGAATTTAATCCTAAGATTGGGAAGTGGAGAAGTTTTTCGAAGATGTCTATTTCTGGAATGCAGATTCCTAATGAGATCAATGAGCAGGAATTTTGAAGAGCATTCCTCAAGATGAAGGCTAAGGTGGACATTCTTTTTCAAGAGAGACAAGAGCAGAAAGAACATGAAGACAAGAAAGGGAAACATCATGGAGATGGTGATAAGAAACCAGATCCTTCTTATTCTTCTTCTCCTCCCTCTTCTCCTACTCCATCTTCTCCTCATTCTACTTCTTTTAACCCTTTCAAGAGTGGGTATAAGCCTAAGATCAAATTGGATGTAAAGTTTGACTTGCCTAAGTATTGTGGTGAGCTTAATGCTAAAAAATTGGATGATTGGATTCAACAAGTAGAAGTCTACTGTAGAATCCATAACCTATTAGATGATGTTGATAGGATCCAATTAGCTACTCTTCAGTTAGGAGGTACAACTTTAACCTAGTGGGAGAGTAAGACTAATCTGGCTTTGTTTCTTGTTATCTTACCATGCTCATCAAGTTTGTTTCTAAACACCCACTTGGTACCAATCACATTCTTATTAGTTGATCTAGGAACTAGAGACCATGTTTTGTTCTTCTCAATCTGATCTATCTATTCTTTCATGGCTTTATACCAATCATCATCTTGTAGTGCATCTTTTACTATTTATGGTTCAACCTTGTCAGCAGACATGATTCACTTCTTAGTCTATTCCTTGTTATGAGTTTGGCATCCTTGTCACCAATGATTTGATCTGCAGGGTCATGTCTTCTCACATACTTTGCTAATCTGGGTTCAGTGCTTCTTTCCACATCTGATCCTTCAGCTTCAAAGTCATTTTGTTCTTCTTCATATAGTAATTCATCATTCCTTTCTTGCATACTATTCTTAGAACTAGAATGTGCATTTCCTACATTCTGCAGCTTGGCTTCTGAATGTAACTCGACATTCATAGGCTAAGACTCAGCAAATACTGAAGTTTGTTATTGACTTCCAACTTTATTTGTAGCATTTTTTTCAATAGTCATTCCTTCATAGAAGTATACAAAGGATCTTTAATCCTCTAGTTACTTGGACTCATCAATTTGAACTTCTATGTGCTCATCAAAATTTACATTTGCACTCACCACAACTTTGTTAGTGTTAGCATTCAAACATTTATATGCCTTACTTCTAGTGGAGTACCCAAGGAATATGCCTTCATTTCTCTTAGCATCAAACTTACCATTTCTAGTATCTTTTTGAATATATCATTTACAAACAAATACTTTGAAATGTTTAGCATTAGGTGAATGACCATACCACAATTCAAAAGGTGTTGCATTATTACCTTTCTTAACTTGAACTCTATTCAGTGTGTAGATTGTAGTACTTACAACTTCTCTCCAATACATAAGTGCACCATTTTTCTCCACCATCAAGGTTCTAGCATAGTCAATCACTTACCTATTCCTTCTTTTAACGATACCATTTTGTGGTGGAGTCCTTGGTGCTGACATTTACCTTTTGATACCTCTATCATTGCAAAATACTTCAAATTCTCTTGATGTGAACTCACCTCCTTTGTCTAACCTTAGGCATTTCAGGTTCTTTTGTATTTCCTTCTCAACTCTAGCTAAATACCACTTGAACATTTGAAATGCATCAATTTTTTTCTTTAAGAACATAGTAGTCATCATCCTGTAATAATCATCTACAAATAGCATTATGTATCTGTCTCCTAGGTAGCTTTGCACTTCTATTGGGCCACATAAGTTTGTATGAACTAACTCTAGAACTTCATTGGAAGTGTATGTTTTACTTTCGAAACTAGACTTAGTCATCTTCCCTAGTTGACATTGTTTACACATTGTGTTTTAAGGTTTCTTCAACTTGGGCAATCCTCTAACTTTCTTTTTCTTGCTGATACTAATCAAATTATCAAAGTTAACATGACACGACCTTTTATGCCACAATGACACATCATCAAATCTAACAAAAAGACATGTTGCATCTTCCATGTCAAGATAAAATAGATTAATCCTATTTTGTTCACCTTTTCCTATTAGATTTCCTTCAGTATCATAGATCTTGGTAGTTTTGTTTCCAAATTCCACTTTACAACCTACATTGCCTAACTGAGATACACTCAACAAGTTGTAATTCAATCCTTCAACATAGTATGCATTATCACATTAAATTTTCTCTATAAGTTTGATAGAGCCTTTTCCTTTGATTTGACATGGGGCATCATTACCAAATCTAACACTATTTCCATCATATTGAGTAAAGGTAATGAACTTACTTTTATCTCATATCATGTGATGTGAGCATCCACTGTCTATGATCCACTTGTCATTCTTGTTCACATAGGTAACCAATGTTGTTGCTTCATCTTCATCTTTGTCTAATTCATCCTTCATGGCTACATAAACTATTTCATCATCATTCTCATCAAAATCTTCTTTAACAATGTAGCATCTCTTACCTTTCTCCTTGTAGTCTTTGCTATCATCTTGTTTCTTGTTCCTATAGTTATTTCCTTCTTTGTAGTTCTTCTTCTATGTACATCTTGCAGTAATATGACCTACTTCATTGCAATTGAAACATATGATAGGGAGCTTACCTTTGAATTTTCCTTTTCCTCTATGGAATCTCCTAGCCAGTAGCACTTCTAACTATTCCACATCTTCTTCATCTGTGCTGCTATCACTGGATGCATGTTTTCCTTTTCTTCTCCTTTTGCTTGATGTATCCTCCTCAGTGTCTTTCATTATCATCTTGGCCTTGAAAGTAGATTCAAGGTTCTTAGGTCTGTAGTTGTCAAAATTGGATCACTCAAATGCAGTTAGTCTTCCAACTATTCTTTCAAAGGTTAGTGTGTTCCCTTGTACACACCTCAGCTCTTGAATGGCTGAAACTCTTATAGCATAGATAGGGAGTAGAGTTCTCAAGTATTTGCTGATGGATGTTTCTTCTTCTAGCTATCCACCTAGACTTCTTATTACACTCACCACTTCTTTTATTCTTGCAACATACTGAGCAACATTCTCACCTTCCTCCATCTTCATGTCATCAAACTTCCCTCTTAAGTTTTCTCTCTTTGCTCTTTAGACATTTTGATCTCCTCCATAGATATCTGACAAGGTTTTCCACATCTTGAATGTAGTGTCATAGTCTTTGACATCATCATATTCAGCATAGCTAAGTGCAGAGGAAATCTCCAACATTTCTTGATTGTGCTCCTTCTTTTTGCTCAAATCATCTATAGTAAGAGGTCCTGCTAGAGTTACATGCTCTATTCCAATTGAGGTTTTTGCATAGTCACCTATTGATCTAAGGTGTAATTTCATTAGACTTTTCCATGCAACAAAGTTGTCTTTGTTGAGCTTGGGAACTTCTCTCTTGGACATCTTGATCTTCCTGCTTCTAGTACCTTGAAACTAAATCAGCAGTTGGCTCTGATACTAATTGTTAGAGTTTTTTTAGAATAACTAAGAGGGGGGGGGGGGGGGAGGGGGTGAATCAGTTATTCAAGGTCCAAATTTCCTATTCAAACTTTTCACTAAGTGTAGTGAATCCATTCAATCATTCATTCACCCAAACTTTAACTTATCTAATTAGCAAGTTACTGTAAACCAACATGCAAGCACAACACATAAGAAATCAACACATGACATAGTGATTTATGTGGAAACCCAATTTGGAAAAAATCACCAGTAACATGCTACTCAATTCTCACCCTTCTAAAGTAATGCCTTGTGAAAGGCCTACCCTTTTAAAGGCTTACAACACACTATTAAATGTGACCTTGTTAGAGGATTTAACCACCTTGTTAGAAGTGGGCCTGGTTAGAAGACTTTAAAACATTCACTTGGAATGCCACCCTATTAAGGGATTTACAAATGGTTATTAAACCAACCTAAGTCCATAGGATTTTTAGATCTAATAAAATTTCTAGAGAGTATTAGAAAATCTTGACCTGACTACAACATACAACTTATCTTGTAGATCTCAGATCACTTCTTAGCTCATACCCTTGACTGGCCTTCTATCTCTACAACTCTGAATAGCTTGCCTTATTTTTCAAGCTTTATCTCCTTGAGTCTCCATACTCAATATACCAGTGCAATCATCTCTTCATGACTACTTGTAGAAGCAAAGCCTCTATGCTCTTTCTTCTCCTAGATGTCACCTCCTTGACACTCTTTCAACTACTTCACAGATTTGGCACTTTAGCAACAATAGTATCAGTGGCTCTTTGCTTCTTGGTCTATGACTTCTTAAATAGAAGTCTTGAAGTCTCTTTTTCCTGCTCAACTCACCCTTTCTTCAATTTCAATTCACATGGATTAGGTAGGATCTATTGCATCTAACCCATATTTTGTTTACTCTAGAAACTTCTTGAATAATCCTTTAGAATTTCCCCAAAAATTATTTACATAGGATTCTGTGCCAACAACTCATCATCCTTATCCTCCAACTCATTCATAAAATTTAATGTGACCACTAAGTCAGCTTAGATTTGGTGAATCCTTGTCATTTGAAATAATGGAGCAGCTTAGCACTATTGAAATATTGGTGCTCGGCAAATACTGTGTTACTTGGCATCAACTAAGTTTTTCTTGATGCTCGACACTTGAAGATCACTCAGCACATGAAGATCACTCAACACATGAAGATCACTCATCACCAATTGAAAATTTTATGATGCTCGACACCTGATCTTTACTTGGCACACACTATATTTTTCTACTACTCAGCTCCTACAAAGAATTTTCTTGGCTTTAACTAACTTGCTCGGCACCCACTAAAGATGTTAGTCTAAGCTTTGCAGTCATCCTTGTTACAACTTCTTCCTCCAATGTTTCTAATTGTGACCAACCTTTGTGTCTTTGAGTATGTCATCAATAAATTACTTAACCATTGTCTTAACTGATCCTTGCACTCCATTACAACATCATAACTCAACCTTTCCTTTAGGTTCTCTTGTTACATCTTATTGATCAAATCCTCTTCATCAATCAACTAAGTGATAGCACTTGGATCTTATAAGAAAATGTCATTCCTACAAATAGCAGGTTTGACATCAATGACAAAATAATGATTGAAAACATTCTTGTACAACAATCTCCCTCTTTGATCTTCAACAACAATAAGTTTTTCAATTAGATTTCCAACAGAGGTGGGGGGTCATCATTTGAGAGGTTGAAGGCACGTCATGGCCCTAATGTAGTTAGGGCACCTATTGTCAAGCCATAGGTTGAGCATGTGATTATTCCTTCAGTTGTGAAAGAACATGTAGAGGCCAACACTTTAGGGTCTATTAATGCTTTGAAATAGACTCTCATTCATTGCATGAGTCCATTAGTTGAGGAGAAGCCTTATGTGCATCATGGTCACATGTGCACATCATGCGGATCTTTATGCACATTTGGCAGTCATGCTGGAGATAGTATGGATGATGGGCTAGTCACTGATCAGTTCCTGAATGAGATATTTGGCATTTACACATAGGTAAATTACAATTATAATAAATTAATTTGATCACATTTTATATGTATAGTGAATGACTAATTAATTAGCATGTATTGACATTGTTCAAAATTCAAGGTCAAAGTGTTGGCAACCCTAGTAGTGATCCTCGGGCCCCATTTTTCATCTTGTCGATGAGTCCAAAGGTATGTATCAATTTAATCATTTAAATCAATAAATATATTTATTAAGTAATCATATGAAGGATTGACAAAAAAAATTATGCATCAACCATTGACATTCACTAGGGACTCCGAGCCTAAGCGTGATCGAGCTTCGTAGAGGTACAATTAGTTCATGTTAATTTAATTGATTTGATTATATTTGTTTCATGTTCCATGTTACATATAACTTTTATTGTATCACATGAAACTCTTGACATCTGAGATTCCTCCTCATCTTTGGTAGTCCATCGATTGTGGAGTTGTTGCAGGGATGGCTAGTTCAGAGCCATTGACCAAGGTATGAAAGAATTTTCTTGGTTTTAGTTGTTGTTTATAATAGTTAGTATCAAAATTTATAATGTTATTTATAAGTGATTATATTGATTGAATTGTTGTAGGGCCTTGTTACACCAGATCATCCACAAGCCTTTGAGGTGGACATATAGAGTGACTATTTGATGGCAGTAAGAAAATAACTAATTTTGTGTGTAAATATATTTGATTTCAATGTATAATAATTATTGATTCATATCTACTTTGTTTGTATCAGCTTGAGTTAGAGAAGAGCCTAAACAAGAGGACAAACGAGCGTGTGAGGAAGACCCCATCATCCCCATCATCTCTCTCCACATGACGACCGAAGACCTCTAGGGATTTGTTTCATTCCCCTCATGGGAAGAAGAAGATATAGTTGATAGTCACACATGTATAGGCATCAGTGGACATATATGTTGGATTTTATGTCAATGGATATATTTGATATACATTTGATGTATATATGACATTTTATATTTGATGTATGACATATATTTGATGCATGACATTATTAAACTTATGACATTATTGGTTAATATATGATATGTTTGTTCATGTATGACATTATTTGTTATCATAATATATTATGTGTTTGTTAATGTATGACATTATTGGTTATCATTTTATATTATATGTTTGTTCATGTATGACATTATTGATTATCATAATATATTATATGTTTGTTTATGCATGAAATTATTGGTTATCATAATATATTGTATGTTCATTCATGTATGACATTATTGGTTATCATAATATATTATATGTTCATTCATGTATGATGTTATTAGTTATCATAATATATTATCAAGGTTGCATGGGTTCTTGTACCCACACGCCTAGTACATGTATCCCAAGTACTGGGTACTTGGTGGAGAGCATCATAGCTAAGGACCTTGATTGAGATTTATTATTATTATTTTTTTATTTTTTGTTTGTGTATCAACTCCTTGTTTATCAAGCTTAATTCAATACCTAATTAGTTGGAAAGTTTGATAGAATATTGATTAACAATAAACTTTATCATTGTTAAAGCATAATTTTATCATTTCCAATATGTCATCCTCATATGATTTAAGATCTTGTTCATGTTTAAAGTTTTCCTTCTCTGTTATTCGTTTATCAAGCTTAATTCAAGAAACTTTGATACAATTTTGATCAACAATAAACTTTATCACTGTTAAAGCCAAAAAATTATCAATTGCAATATGTCATTGTAATATCATTTATGTTCTTCTTGTTCATGTTTAAAGTCTTCCTTCTATGTTATGCATCTAAACATTTATCATAAATTATTATTACAAACATATAACAAATCTAAAACTGAAAACAATACATTACATTTTTCAAACTTTATCACTGTTCTTGATTTGAAAAATCATTGTCATGACTCATAAATTCAGGTTTTCTATAAATATAAAAGTATAATTAACAATAAATTTTAACATACCCATGTACCCCCATCCCCTATTATAAAAAATAGTTGTACCTGTACCCATACCCATACCCTAAGTACCCCAAGTACCCTCGTCCCCGTGCAACTTTATATATTATATGTTTGTGCATGTATGAAATTATTGGTTATCATAATATATATCTTGTTTTTATTGTTTATGTTTTAAGTACATTTCATGTATTTCATTTTAATGTAAATTGCATCCAAAATGATGCAGAGTGCTCACAAGAAAAGCTAGTGGGTTCCAGCAAGAACACTTTTAAGGAAAACTACCTTTCCCACCTTCGTAAGTCTCTTCGAAGACTCTTTTCAACTTGGTTACAATATTGAAAAAACTTCTACCCAAAATCACAAAACTACTTGATCACTTTCCTTATTCAAAACTTAGGAAGCACTAAGGGAAGAATGAGAAAATTTGAGAAATGGATCATAATCAACTTCTTGCTTTAAACTAACATCTTAGCCACTTCCAGCAACACCTAATAACTATATCAAAAACTTTAGTCTATCATCTATTCCATCCTTCCAAGAGATTCTTCAACATCCTATGAGTGAAAACAATCTTGCAACATCCTATGACTATATTTTCATTGTAACAACATGTAATTTGCTGATTTTTGGACAACTCTTCACAAAGGGAAGTGTTTATGATTCAAACCCATGAAATGACTATTAAGACAACCAATAATATCATTAACATCTTCCACTAGCTCCATTCAATGATAACATGTAGCTATATAAGGTGTAATGATTCTCAAAACACTTATTGAGTCAACTTATTAACAAAAATAACAAAAAAAGGAAAGTTGTTAGGACTAAGGCAATTTGGGTTTATAGGTGACCTCAAGTTCATTGACCTTACAAACAAGAATTACCTTATTACCATTAAAAATAACATGTTCAAAATGATGTGTATGATCAACCCTTTACCTTCTATCATGAGTCTCCATCATTGGATGAGATGACATATCCAATTGCCATAGTCAAAGATTGCTACCCTATGGAATTTAGTGACTCTTAGGGATGATTTGGTTCAGCGTGCCTGAGAATGTTTGAGTGCTTGGGGCTAGTGTTTACCTAGCCACCTAGAGCTAATTGGAATAGATAGTTCAGTCCCATGACGAAAGGTGAGAGAGATTTGGCAGTTAGCAACTTTGTACTGGCCAACACTACAAGTTTCAGCATCACTTGAGATGGCATTGCAAAATCAAAATGGAGTAAGATCTCCAAAAAGGGAGAGAGGTTATTGCAAGTCTCTACAACATGTTCCTATAGAACCTAGAATTACATCCATACCTCACCTAAGCTTTGAGATATACCCCATTAAAGATCACTGCCCTATGGCATTTAGTGACTCTTAGGGACATTTTGGTTTAGCGTGCCTAAGAACATTCGAGCACTCAACAGGATGGGATGATCTTGAAGCTAGGGTTTACCTGGCCATCTAGAGCTAATGAAATAGATAGTTCGATCCCAAGATGAACGATGAGGGAGATTTTGTAGTTGGCAACTTTTTACTAACCAACACTACAAGTTTCAACATCACCCAAGATGGCTTCGCAAAATCAAAATGGAGTAAGATCTCCAAAAAGTGAGAGAGGTTATTGTAGGTCTCTATAACATGGTCCTATAGCACCAAAAATTGTATCCATACCTTGCACGAGCTTTGAGATATGCCCTATCAAATATTTCTACCCTATGACATTTAGTGACTCTTATGGATGTTTCGGTTCAGTGTGCCTAAGAATGTTCAAGCCCTCAATAGGATGGGATGAGCTTGGGGCAAGGGTTTACTTGACCACCCAGAGCTAACAAAATAGATAGTTCAATCCCATGATGAACAGTGACGGAGATTTGGCAGTTGGCAACTTTGTACTAGCCAATACTACGAGTTTCAACATCATGTGAGATGGCATCACAAAATCAAAAAAAGAGTAATATCTCCAAAATGTGAGAGAGTTTATTGTAGATCTCCACAACATGGTCATATAACACCTAGAATCACATCCATACCTCATAGGAGCTCCGAGATATGCCTTGTTAAAGATCATTTCCCTATGGCATTTAGTGACTCTTAGGGATGTTTCAGTTCAGTATGCCCAAGAACATTTGAGTGCTGAATAGGATAGGAGGAGCTTGAGACTATGGTTTACCCAGCCACCTAGAGCTAACAGAATAGACAGTGAAATCCCATGACAAATGGTGAGGGAGATTTGGCAGTTGGCAATTTCATACTGGCCAACATTATGATTTTCAACATCACCCGAGATAGCATCACAAAATCAAAATAAAGTAAGATCTCCAAAATGTGAGAGAGTTTATTGTAGACCTTTGTAACACAGTCTTATAACACTTAGAATTGCATCCATACCTTACATGAGCTCTGAGATATGCCCCATCAAAGATTGTTTCCCTATGGCATTTAGTGACCCTTAAGGACGTTTTGGTTCGGCATGTCCGAGAATGTTTGAGCGCTCAACGGGATGGGACAGGTTTGGGGCTAGGGTTTACCTAGCCACCTAGAGCTAACAAAATAGACAATTTGATTTGACAATGAATGGTGAGGGAGATTTGGTAGTTGGTAACTTTGTACTAGCCAACACTATGAGTTTCAACATCACCCGAGATGGTGTCACAAAATCAAAATGAAGTAAGATCTCCAAAAATAAAGAGAGGTTATTGTAGGTCTCTATAACATGGTCCTATAGCACCTAGAATTGCATCCATACCTCACACGAGCTCTAAGACATACCCTATCAAAGATTGCCACCCTATGGCATTTAGTGACCCTTATGGACATTTTGGTTAGGTGTGCTCAAGAATTTTAGATCGCTCAACGTGATGGGACAAGCTTGGGGCTAGGGTTTACCCAGCCACTTGGCGTTAATGAAATATATAGTTTGATCCCACAACAAATGGTGAGGGAGATTTGGCAGTTGGCAACTCTGTACTAGCCAACACTACGAGTTTCAACATCACCCGCAATAGTGTCGCAAAATCAAAATGGGGTAAGATCTCAAAAAAGTGAGAGAGGTTATTGTAGGTCTCTATAACACAGTCCTATAGCACCTAGAATGACATCTATACATTGCACAAGCTCCGAGATATACCCCACCAAAGATTGCTGCCCTATGGCATTTAGTGGCTCTTAGGGACATTTTGGTTCGGCATGCCCAAGAACATTCAAGCACTCAACAGGATAGGACAAGCTTGGTGCTAGGGTTTACCCAGCCACCTAGAGCTAACTAATAGATAGTTTGATCCCACAATGAATGGTGAGGGAGATTTGGCATTTGGCAACTTTGTACTGGCCAACACTATGAGTTTCAGCATCACCCAAGATGGTGTCGCAAAATCCAATTGGAGTAAGATCTCCAAAAAGTGAGAGAGGTTATTGTAGGTCTTTGCAACATGGTCCTATAGCACCTAGAATCACATCATAACTCACACGAGCTTTGAGATATGCCCAATCAAATATTGTTTCCCTATGGCATTTAGTGACCCTTATAGACGTTTCAGTTTGGCATGCACAAGAACGTTTGAGTGCTCAATAGGATGAGATGAGCTTGGGGCTGGTTTTACCTAGCCACCTAGAGCTAATGGAATAGATAGTTTGATCCCACAATGAACAGTGAGGGAGATTTGGCAGTTGGCAACTTTGTACTGGCCAACATTATGAATTTCAGCATCACCCAAGATGGCATCGCAAAATCAAAATGGAGTAAGATGTCCAAAAAGTGAGAGAGGTTATTGTAGGTCTCTACAACATGGTCCTATAGCATCTAGAATCACATCCATACCTTGTATGAGCTTCGAGATATGTCCCATCAAAGATCGTTGCCCTATGGCATTTAGTGACCCTTAGGGACGTTTCGATTCGGTGTGCTTGAGAACGTTCAAGTGCTCAATGAGATGGGATGAGCTTGGGGCTAGGGTTTACTTGGCCACCTGGAGCTAATGGGATGAACAATTTGATCCCACGATAAATTGTGAGAGAGATATGAACAAGATATGTATGCCTAGGCCACTTTGTGCAAGATATGAGCAAAAGTTGCTAATTAGGCCAAATCGGATCTTTTTGAGTTTTTGGTCAAGATAGCCTAGGATTAGGTGTTTTTAGTTATTTTTTAATAGTTTGGAAGCTTTTCCAAGTCCTAGAAGTGAAATCTAGTGAACTTTACATTAGTTGCACTTTTTGTGCAAAATTGTAAAAGTTGTAACAGTTGCTTAAAAATGCAAATTTGACTAGAAACCTTATAACCTTTGAAAAAATGTTTCCCATGCTCATATACTTGGGCATGAGTAGTTACAACTTCCCAAACTTCCATTTGCAACTTTTTTGAAAAAAATTGCAAAAGTTGCTCAAGCGACTTTTTGAGCAACATTGCAACTTTGCATTTACAGGACTTGGGAAGCTAGAATACTCAAGCTGGGCATGATCCCTCAAATTTCTCATTGAAATGTATTAATGATCTTAACAGAACAAAAAATAGCTCATTGCCACCTTTAAATGGAGACTTCAATTTAAATGGAGATTGTCAGTTCCCAAACATGTCCCAATCAAGTAAATGACTAGTTTACAAAGCAACTAGTAGGAAACAGGGTCATGGAACTAAACTCAATGCTCAAGAAGGTATGGAAACACTAAAATAACTTATTTTCAAATGCTCAGCCCTTCACCAATTCCCAAACTCCTGCCATAACAAAAATGAAAAGGTGAGGGCCCTATGATTGGTGTAGGAGCACCCCTCTTATGAAATCATGTAATAAAGTTGTTTGGGTCATTTATGACCTCTTTCTAGTTTTCTTTTCATTTTTTCAATAAGCTCATGATTTTAGACTCCTAGATTTTCCATTAACCCTTTTGTGTGGTTCATTAGCAATATTGGGTGTTTTATGAGCTTGTTGCTCAATGAGGTCACAAGGGCACAATTTTTGTATTTTGAATGAATATGCTTGTCATCTAGGGTCTAATAGTTGTATTGAGTCAATTAGGACTCATTTACAATGTTAAAATTCCTTTTAGGCACAAAAATGCAAAAATGCAATAAAAGTTGCAAAAGTTGCTATGCAACTTTACAACTTTTTGCATAACTAAGAAAAATTGTTTGTAATCATGTTAGTGGATATGCAAAGACTTGGCATGTAATCAGGTCTCAAAGACCCAATTGCAAGTCGATATGAAATGTTAGTATGTAATTGGGTCTCACTAACTCAATTACAAGAATGAATTATAGATAATATGTAGACGAGTCTTTAAGACTTTTCCTACAAGTGTATATAAAGAAGATATGTAATCATACCCTAAAGTCTTGATTGCAAGTGTAGAAGAGATGCAATATGTAATTGGGTCCTAGAACTACATTAAAAGTTGTAAGTTCAATACATGTTGATATGTAGTCAAGTCTCAAATACTTAACCATGATTGTGTTAAGAGGGTGATATGTAATTAGGTTTTCAAGACTAGATTGTAGGGATGCAAGACTTAACCCAATGACACATGAAGATGCTTAAAGAGCTTGCAATCAATTCCTAGAGATTTGATTACAATACGTTCCTATCAACACAGAAGGATGACTTATTGGTTGGGTCTTAAGGTCTTCCAACCACTTAGGAGTGAGAAATCTTGCAACGAAGTTTGTGAGACCCAATTGCATTTTGTTAATGCATGTTTATGACTTCTAATTGATGCCAAGGACCTTAACTACATATGCGAACTAACAAAAACTATTCACATGTTGAGATTCAAATATCAACCTATACACTAGTAACTATGAGGATAATGCAAGGGCATTCAAATACATTAAAAAAGTGCCTAAGAGACATGAGCCACAATGAAAATGGATTTTTGTGTAGATTTATACTTAATTCTTACCAAGAAAAATCAAGAGCAACATATTGCAAGGTTATGTTAAACAAAAATAATGTTGATGATGACCTTCAATCTACCTTTGAACCCTTTTAAAGAAAGTCACATCTTAATATACTTTGTTATTTAAGATGAAACAATATGTGCATTTTTCAATTCACTTTCTTCATATGTTCTTTACTCTTTTCTATTCCCACCTATATAATTCAAACTTCTACTACATGCAAAATAATTTCTAGTCTCCCATTATTTTTGGTATCATAAAATGTGTTAAAAGATTAAAACTACATGAATTATTCTTCATAAATACTTTATCTATTTTTTCAATAGACTCATTTAACCATAGTTGAAAATTTGGTTGGATCATAACTACTTTATCTGTTTTTGTGGTTTTACTTGCAGAAATGCAGGTACAAGGGAGAAAGATGATGCCCTAGATGCATGTAGCATATATGTACCAACTCACTATTTTTCTATAGTCAATACTTGAGACCTTAAAACTCATTTACAAAGCCTCAAACTTGGGATTTACGCTATTTGGAACATTCCTCAACATATCCAATTGGTTTGGTGATAGGGAGAAGTAGGGATGAACCAATCATTGATTCATGCTTCTTGTCTACCTCTGAGACTTAGGGTGTCTTGCAAGAGCACCATATAGATTTATAGGACCTTTTCCAAGCTAAGATCCCCCAATCTAAAACCCTACTCCACTATCTTGATAAGTTTTCACTTCTTTCTATCTGCCAAGCTACTATTCTAGAATGAGGAGCATTCAACGTCTTCAACAAAACTAGGTCTTTTTGACCATTATTCTCAACCATTTTTAGGATCATGGAAGGAGTCTCAACATCTTTCAATGTACTCATTTTTCATCTTAAAACATCTTTCTATGGTTAAGTTTCTACCCGATTTCACCCTTTTTCTCCAAAATAGGGCTACAAGGAAGAGACCCAATTAGCCTTATTTCACCTACAAAATTGGGATTTTCTCCTTTGTATTTAACTAACCAATCCAAATGGACTTCATGGACCTTTATTCAATTTGTGAGATCTTTAAGAATTTCTAGGTTTTAGACCCTAGAATAGTTGTGTAACACCCCCACTGATTTAGAGAGTTTTTGAGGGTTTGTACAAAAAATTGATGTTTGGTCTCATTTTATGGTTAAATGGATTGATGGAAGCTTTCCTTTCCATCCAAATAACCTTCTCTCACTCATCTTTCAATTTCAAAAAGAATTTTGCAAAAAATCTCCCCAATCCTGCAAGAAACAAGCTCTGCAACAACACTATTCCCTAGCTGGGCATGATTTAGCTTGCCTAGGGCAAGAGCTTAAAAATGCTTGCTAGCATTTTGAAGGACCCTGCTTTTGCCAAAATATAGTACATTTAATGTACTCACTATCCCCAAGAGGTCATACAATTCCAATAGTGGGATAGTGAGTTAAGCCATTATTTTTACAAATTGCTGAAAATAGGACAACAAACTGTCTAAAATGGAAAGATTTTTATAACTATGAAACAAACAACTTTCAAAGAAAACTTCCTAAATAAAAATTGTTCAAATTAACCCTATCTATGATTCTATTAGGTACAAAAACCAAGGACAATAACAAAAATTTCTTAAAACTCAAAAAATCAGTAATTTTGCCTTCAAAATGTCATGCTACAACACTTGTCCATACAAATGACAATTCCTTATGCCTATTTTAGGGTTAGGAAGGTATTTATATGTCTTCTTAGGTGTTTTCCTTCCATATTAGGGCTTGTGTCATCCTTCTTCAAGTTTTAAAAGGAAAAATCCACCATTTCTTGCATAATCAACATTTTTGCAAAAATTGTAATATAGCAACTTTTGCAATTTTTTCGTGCTTGCTCTTTCTAACACTTCGAACTTGTTAAATGGGCTATCCCTTAGCAATTCCATGTTAGGTACCCTTCCCTAAGCTAGAGACTTATCCCTTAAGTTTCTTATTGCCCTATGGTAAGGTATGCCTTGACATTTAGGCCAATTAGTGACTCTTCCAAAGACATTGTGACTTCCTACACCCTAGCTATCACACCTAGGTCTAATGACCCTTATTGATGCAAAGCACACAACCTACTTTTGCCACTTGGTTTTTAAAATTCTAAGGGTACCCAAACCCACTTCACAATGATGTCTTGGTTACCATCCTTTGTCAAATGATGACCTTTACTTATCCAAGTGGACTCCACTCTTCTAAGGTCCTTCCCTTTTCCTAGGGCTCTTGGAAAACTTGGATAAAAATATGCCTTTAAGGACACTTGCCCTCAACTAGGCCAAATAAGGGAAAAAAAGTAAAAAGGTTTCAAGACTTCAAACTTAGACTTGATTCAACATTTATAGGACTAAACCACTAGGATTGATGCACTTTCAAGGTGCCAACACCTTCAAAGGATCAATATCCCTAACTTAGGCCTGGAAATCCTAATAGGTCAAAATTTAGTTTTCCTTGGAAAACTTCCAAACTTTCCAAAGAAAAAGGCCAATTTATCACCTTTTTAAATACCCTTTACCTAGTTCTTGAATACTCCAAAGAATCAAGGGCTGACTACATTCCAGTATACCCAAACTCCACTTTAGTCCACAGACCTAATTAGCCTAATTGGGTTGGGTTTCCAAAGAAAGTGCTTGAAGATGGTTCATAGAATCAACTCAACCCCATGTAACTCTTCCTCTCCTTCCTACAACTCCATTTCACCCTTCACTTGAGTTTAGAAAATTAGTTTGGAAGCCTAAATGCCACATCTTCTTTAGTTCTTGGCTGAACACATAAGGATGTTCAGCCTAGGGATGGCTGGTAAAAATATCAAACCAATTCCTCTAGGTCTAAAACTCTGCCATATCAAAGTACACTCCCCTAGCTTGTATCCCCCAAAGAGGCATTAAATTTTAACTGTGGGTTTGCAAGTTAGAGGCACATGTTTGCCAAAACCCTTAAATTCAGGCCCAAATAAGCAACCTTCACAAAAACTACAATAACTTAAGCAAATGAAAAGATATAATATTCAAACCAAATGAAAATGAGACCTATTTCATTAGAATATCCAACCATGATAGTTGATCTCCTTCACCAATGCGTACACATCCGTACAACTCAGAAAAATAGAGAAAAAGGCAGAAAATTAGAGTTTTATTCATGTAAATCTTCACCAGTCTGTACAACTATGTTGTCCTCTCTATGTACAACATTTTTAAACATGTATTCCTTGCCTCCAATGGTCATAACCATCATTCAAATGGTAATGCCAATGTTCAACTACCTTTTCCATTATTTAGTAAGAAAAGTAGTCATTTTACATTTTTTTTGCATGACAACATTGACATTTTTGCTTTAATAACCTCCTAGACACCTAAATCTTTTCCCAAAGACCCCAAGGCATTTGAATCTATCTAAATACCTAAAAAATCCTTATTTCATACAAAATAACTCAAATTCCTTAAATTTGACCTTTGGTTCAATTTGGTATTCTGGCTTATAATGATACCAAGGATCCAATTGACCTTACATATGGTCTTGTTACAAAAACCTTATTCAAATGACTAATCCATGGACCTATTGCACTTCTTTTCCTTGGTGCTCTACACCACTTATTACTACTTTAAAAAGCTTTGTAGGAGCACAACACAACAAAATTGAAAAGGTGAGGGCCCTATGTTTCAAGGTGCCCCTGCACCATTTGGTGGTTCTAGCACATGTCTAAATAGTACTTCCTTTGCAATAGTGGCCTAATCAGCTCTTTATCCTTAATTGTTGTCCCCACAGGTTAATGCAACATTTTTGGTGTATGCAATGTTAGCACTTTGGAATTTGATAGTATATTAGAGTAGGAGGTGTCTTGGTGGTTAGTTTTTGCTTCCATTCAACATTTACTAAGTTGTAGGCCATAACCTTGCTTCTTGGGCTATTAGGAATTGAAGAGGTTAATTAAGGAACTATGAATTTTTCTTAGTTTGAGGCCTTCATATTCAATCTATATGTCCCCGCTGATATAAAAACAACATGCCTTAAGTCTGTGTTCATGGTTCCATGTCTGGAGTAGGTTTCATATGTTAAGCCTTTATTGTTGTCAAGGTGCAAGTGCAGGGTTTTGGGCCTTGTTTGGGCTTTCAAACTTTGTTTAGGTGTCCTTGTGGGTTGTACTCTCCCAACCTTCATTGTTAGTACCTTACTTGATGCAGAGCTTACAACTTACTTCCACCAAATGCTTCCTAAATGCCTAGCAACACCCAACCCACTGCAAGATGCTAATCAGGTGTACCAACCTTTACCCAATGCTGATCTCTATCTCTCCAAGTGGACTCCAATTTTCCAAGGTCTTTTCCCCTCTCTAAGGCTCTTAGAAAACTTGGGTCAAATCTAGGCTTTAGGGACACTAGCCCTCAACTAGGCCAAATAAGGCAAAATATGTAACTAGGGTTCCCATATCCAAACGTAGGCTAGGATCAGCATCACTAGGCTTACACCACTGAGATTCATGTACTTTTAGGGATCTAACACCCCCAAAGGACCAATTTCCCAAAATCAGGCCTAGAAATCCTAATAGGTCAGTTTTTAGTTTTCTTCAGATAACTCCCAAAATTATCAAACAATGTGACCAAACTATCACCTTTTGAGATACCCTTTACTAGGTTCTTGAAGATTCCAAAATATCTTGGGTTGACTCTACTCCAACATATCCTAACTCCTACTTGGTTTCATAGACCTAATAAGCCTAATTGCGTTGCCTTTCCACAGAAAGTGTTATGAAATGAGTTCATAGAATCAACACAACTACATGGTTCTCTTCCTCTCCATGCCACATCACTATTTCTCCCTTTACCTAGGTTAGATCAATTGGTTTGGGAGTCTAATCACTACTTCTCCGACAAATCTGGTCTAAACACATAGAGATGTTCAGCCTAGGGCTTGCTGGTAAATATAGTAAACCTTCTCCTCTAGGCTTGAAACTCTACCATATGAAAGAGCATACCTATAACTTTATTCCATCCAAAAGGCATCAAGGTCCCACTATTGGTTTGCAAGCTAGAGGCACATGTTTGCCAATAACTCAAAATTTAGGCTTAAACAGGCAACCCTCACCAAAAATGGAATAAATTATACAAATGAAATGATAGAACCTTAAAACCATATGAAAATGAAATATACTTCACATATCTATCCAACCATGTCAATTGGTCACATGTTCCAATCCATACACATTCATACAACACAAAAAATAGTCAAATTGGCAGAAGATTAGGTTTGTTTATTGTTGCAACTTCTCAAATCCGTACATCCACCACCACATTGATCATGTACGATAATTACATGATTATATTAATTGTTTCCAATATTTATAACCATAATTCAAATGGTTATTCCATCATACAACCATTTTGCAACCATATTGCAAAGTTGTCAACATTTCGCAATTTTGCTTGACAACTTTTGCAATTTTTGACAATTTTTGACAACTAACTTCCTAGACACCTAGGACTTGACCAAATGACCCTAAAGACCATTAAAACCTTCTAAGGATCACAAAAATCCTATTTGCATTTAAAAATCACCAAAATTTCTCATTTTTGACCCATTGGTACAATTTGGCACTCTGGCTTATAATGGCACCTAGAGCCCAATTGATCTTACATTTTGGTCTTATTACAACATTCTCATTAATGCTCCAAATCTAGAACTAGGACCACTATCCATTTTCCTTGGTGCCTTGAACTATTTCCACTTGCATCAATGATTCAACGTGACCGTGCACCATTCTCTCTCTCTCTCTCTCTCTCTCTCTCTCTCTCTCTCTCTCTCTCTCTCCCTATTCAATCTAGTGAACCAACTGGATCTGCCCTACATTTTAATGTCTCAAGTATTACCTCGTGGTCTGATTCGTGAACTTTCCAAAGAGTCTTATTATGTGGTTCTCCACCATATTTTATCAAGTGAACATTTTATGTGACAACAAGGTTTGAATAATGAAGAATTTGCCTCTTTGTTTTCCAATCCTCGAATAACCATAAGGGTTCTTCATAAAATATCATCTAAGCCATGTGCTGAAACAACCACCGCATTGATATGGTACTCTAAACCTTCACCATCTATAACTGAGTGATCTTATTTTTGTTTGGTTTGGACGTAATGACACAAATAATAATTTGTCCCTTCTTCATTTTCTTCAGATGCAATAATAGCAAAAATATGGCTTGCAGTGATAAATGTACAAAATGCGATCATTAATTCAGAAATACTTGGGTAAAAGTTATAAAATTACATATTGAAATTACAAAGATATATAAGTATATTTATTACCAGGTTGTACTAGGTCAGACAAGTGGTCAAAGTCAATAGACAAATCCATCTCTACCATTTTCAGTTTTTGTGGGGGACAATAGGTGTCAATTGGGTTCAAAATCCACGTATCCCATTTGTCCACCCATTCAGTTGACTCACAGTCATCCCAATTTTCCTTTGCACATAATGGACAATAGAATGCCATTTTTCATGTGTGGATACTCCATGAACCTGCATCAGAGCTTCTAAAAGAGTGCAACTCACTTGATCTTGTTAGTGTGCAACAATCCTCATATGGTGCAATGTTAGTATTATCTATCAACCAAAAAATCCTACAAACCGTAGACTCACCTTCCTTACCTGGACCCATTGTAGTGTTACACCACTAGACGATGGATTTTGCATCTGTCAATATTGCTCCATCTTTGTACTTTAGTTCTTCACGAGCTAAGGCTCTTTTGATGCATGCACCTACACCATCGTGCTCTCCTTTCCATGACTAGCCTCTGTGAAATTCCATATATATTGAATTCTACACAACCTATGCATCCTGCTCAACCAATAGAACATTTGTGCATTATTGAATTGAGATGTGCATTTTTCTAACCAAATAAGACATTGACGATATGATATGCTCCTATTATCCAAATCTCCATAAAATAGTTGAAAACAACCATTTATAAACTCTGTAGAATGTGATTGATCACTGCTAATGTAAAAATGGTACTCCCTCAAAATCTTCCTATCATCCTCTGTACTTGTAGGTGAATACATGAATGTTATGTGAACAAATATGAAAACCTATTGAGAAGTATAATACTTTGCTTGCACCTCATTTTGTGGTTGTAATGTGTAGTTCTTTGCAAAGTCTACAACTGAAACAATGGTATCTAGTGGAAACATATCCTTGCACAACTTAAATTGCAAATTCAACCATTGAGCTCTATGTGTATGCCATGCATACTCGTAAAGAATCTTTTCATAGAAAATCTTCATGAACTCATACACTAGAATCTTTTCAATGACTAAATCACATCTTTTACCTTATTTCCCATCTTTTAGAGCATGTGTCATTGTCTTATATTTTCTGTAATCTACTATTTCATTTCCAATTGCATGTGTACTATCCATATATTCACAAGTTGATAAAAGTTGCAAAGAACCACAAAATAAGCATGTACCATCCAAGCATGATGTCTTGTAAAATTTTTGGTTGTCCCCTATTTCACATAAAATGTTGGATATGAATTCCCTTGAAGATCTTGGAGGCTCATTCATGTCACAATCCTGCAAAACAAACTAAGAATGCAAAAACACACATATATGCCTAAAAACATCAAAATGGTTAGAAAATTCAATATGTATCCTACAACAACAAGTTGTGTTTGTGTGATTTATCTTCACATAAAAAGGTTTACCCATCTCAAAAAATCTTTGACTTATTCAAATTTGAGGATACATATGAATAAATTTTGCAAAAAATTGTGTCTGAGTTGAGTCTAAAAAATGTTTTGCATGTGGGTTGCGATTTTGGCTACCAATCCTCCTTCTTACAACATCTCTTTCATTAGGGGAAACCCGTGTTATTTTTTCAAAAATCTTTAATCAATGATTTCAAAGATTCACTAATTTCTTTATCCTTTCACGGTAGTCTATTGCTAAATGTCCATAACTCATTTTTTGTTGGATCTTCCAATCTCTCATGCCTTAGCATGGCTCCTTAGAGGACCTCTACCAATTTTCAATGTTTTGCTTGTCTTTCTCATGAGTCAAGCTTTCTTCATTTGGGTACTTACTATTGCTGATGTAAGTACTAGTCTTGTGATATTACTATCTTTGGTGCATGATTTAGAACCCACTTGTCATAAGCACTCATTAGATTCTTTACAATGCTTTTTTCATTTGAATCATCCATCATTCTTAGCCAAAGAATCTTCATGATAGGCCTAAATTTCAAATTCCTCACCATTTCAACAAATAATTGGCATTGACCTATAATATTTAATTCTTCAATGAATAATATCCACATACGATTAACTTTTCTTTGACAAGTATGCTTGCTAATCTTGTTAGGCATTGATTTCAAAATGTTAGTATCAATATCAATCAAATATTTTTGTCTTCTAAAACAAATTCTAGAAGGTGTTATAATTTCTTCCATTCCCCCAACATTTTGAACATCAACATAAGGTGGAGTGTTTTGTGTACCTTGAACCAAAGATGATGTTCCTTGGCAATAAGATGCAAAAGATGGAATATCACCTACTTGATATGTTGATGTTGTGCCTTCAACATGATATGATGGAGTGTGTACATCATCGGATCTACAAATTAGTGTCTCTTCAACATGAGAGGATGATATGACTCCAACATTGAAAGATGGTGTAGCTTCACAATTCAATTGTCTTCTTGAGCATAACAATCTCATTTGTTTTCTTTCTCTTTCCAATTCTTCCTCTTGGTTTTTTTGTATCAGTGGCTCTTGTTCCTCTTTGAAAGTCAATTCTTCATTATTGCTTTACAATTTTCTTTGTTCACATAGTAGTTTCATTTTATCTCTTTTATATGCCAAATCTCTCTCCCTCTCTTCATTTGTTTGAGTTTTTGGTTTCTTCCTTGGCATGATGATGATTTCTATATGTCAAATTATTCAAACATATAAATTACTTACAATTTGTAAATTACAAATCATTCAAATACATATAAAAATTACAATAATTTCAATGAATACATAATATATATTAAACAACTTGCCAAATTTCTAACCATGTCCAAATAACAATTCATTCAAACATAAAAATTTCAATGAATTCACTATATAGTAAACAACATGTCAAATTATAATCAAATTTGTCTCTATATAACAATAAAGAATATTTAAAAAGGACTGCACTAATCTTTTCTATAGAAAGAATATTCAAAAAGCCTTCAAATAGCATATCCAATGATTGAATTTGGTGTTTGCTAGCTTCAAATAGAATGAAAGAATCTTCAAAAAGCCTTCAAATAGTTTTTGATAACTTCCAATAGCTTGAAACCCATGTTTTCTGTTGGAAAAATAGAGTATACAGTAGACAAAAAATAGAATATGCATCAGTAGGGACCCAAACTTGCTTTATGACCATTTTTTGATGTTTTCATATAGTGTGTATGCACTATAAAGCGTACACACTGTGAAAAATAATCTCTCCCTATCCCACCATCCCCCATCCCCTACTCTCTCTCTCCTCTCCCATCTCCTACTCTATCTCTCACTCTCTCTCCTCTCCCATCCCCTACTCTCTCTCTCACTCTCCCTCTCCTACTCCCTCTCCCACTGCCTACTCTCTCTCCCATGATGCCCTACTCTCTCTCACCCTCTCCCCTCTCCCATCCCCTACTCTCCTCTCACACACTCCCATCCCCCCTCTCTCTCTCCCTCTCCCACCACCTACTCTCTCTCTCTCCCATCCCCTACTCTCTCTCTCCCCTCTCCCATCCCCTACTCTCTCTCACCCTCTCCCCTCTCCCATCCCCTACTCTCCTCTCACATACTCCCATCCCCCCTCTCTCTCTCCCTCTCCCACCACCTACTCTCTCTCTCTCCCATCCCCTACTCTCTCTCTCCCCTCTCCCATCCCCTACTCTCTCTCACCCTCTCTCCTCTCCCATCCCCTACTCTCTCTCTCTTACACTCCTATCCCCCCTCTCTCTCTCTCCCTCTCACACCACCTACTCTCTCTCTCCCTCCCACCCCCTACTCTCTCTCTCTCCCCTCTCCCATCCCCTACTCTCTCTCTCTCTCTCCATACTCTCTCTCCTCTCCCATCCCCTACTCTCTCACTCTCTCTCTCCTCTCTCATCCCCTACTCTCTCTCTCTATCTCTCTCCCTCTCCCATTGCCTACTCTCTCTCACTCTCTCTTCCATCCCCTACTCTATCTCACTCTCTCTCCTCTCCCACCCCCTACTCTCTCTTGCTCTCTCTCTCTCCTCTCCCATCCCCTACTCTCTCTTGCTCTCCCTCTCTTACTCCCTCTCCTACTACTTACTCTCTCCCCCATCCCTTGCTCTCTCTCTCTCTCTCTCTCTCTCTCTCTCTTACACACACTCCCATCCCCCCTCTCTCTCCCTCTCCCACCGCCTACTCTCTCTCCCATCCCCTACTCTCTCTCTCTCAGGCTACTCTCTCTCTTCTCCCTCTCCCATCCCCTACTCTTTCTCTCACTCACACACTCTCATCCTCCTCTCTCTCTCTCTCTCTCTCTCTCTTTCATCCCCTACTCTCTCTCACCCTCTTTCCTCTCTCATCCCCTACTCTCTCTCTTACACACACTTCCATCCCCCCTCTCTCTCTCTCCCATACTTAATCTCTCTCTCCCATCCCCTACACACTCTCTCTTTCTCTCTCTCTCTCTTGAGCTACTCTCTCTCCACCCTCTCCCATCCCCTACTCTCTCTCTCACTCACACACTCTCATCCTCCTCTCTCTCACTCTCCCTCTTCCTCTCCCACTCCCTCCCCCACCTCCTACTCTCTCTCTCTCTCTCTCCCATCCCCTACTCTTACTCTCTCTCTCTCTCCCATCTCGTTCTCTCTCTCTCTCTCTCTCTCTCTCTCTCTCTCTCTCTCTCTCTCTCTCTCTCTCTCTCTCTCTCTTCCACCCCCTACTCTCTCTCTCTCACATTCTCACACCCTCTCCCATCCCCTACTCTCTCTTACACACAATCCCATCCTCCTCTCTTTCCCCCTCTCCCACTCCCTCTCCCACCACCTACTCTCTCTCTCTCACTCTCTCTCTCCCATCTGCTACTCTTTCTCTCTCTTGAGCTACTCTCTCTCCTCTCTCCCATCCCCTACTCTCTCTCTTTCACACACACACACACACACACACTCCCATCCCCCCTCAATCTCCTCTCCCATCCCTTACTCTCTAGATCTTTCCCACACACTCCCATATCCCCCTCTCTCTCTCCCTCTCCCACCACCTACTATCTCTCTCTCAGTCTCTCTCTCTCTCCCTCTTTACTCTCTCTTTCTCTCTCTCCCATCCCCTACTCTCACTCTCTCTCTTCCCCATCCCCTATTCTCACTCTCTCTCTCTCTCTCCCCCATCCCATACTCTCTCTCTTACACTCACTCCCATCCCCCTCTCTCTCCTCCTCTCCCACCGCCTACTCTCTCTCTCTCTCTCTCTCTCTCTCTCTCTCTCTCTCTCTCTCTCCTCTCCTCTCCTATCCCCTACTCTCTCTCTCACTTGATCTTCCTCTCCCACTCCCTCTCCCACCACCTACTCTCTCTGACTCTCTCTCTCTCACTCTCACTCTCACTCTCTCCCTCTCTACTCTCTCTCTCTACCACCCCCTACTCTCTCACACTCTCACACTCTCTCCCATCCCCTACTCTCTCTCTCTCTTACACACATTTCCATCCCACTACCTACTCTCTCTCTCTCTCTCTCTCTCTCTCTCTCTCCCTCTCCCTCTCCCATCCCCTACTCTCTCTCTTTCACACACACACACACACCCATCCCCCCTCTCTCTCTCCTCTCCCATCCTCTACTCTCTCTCTCACTCGCACACTATCATCCTCCTTTCTCTCTCCCTCTCCCTCTCCCACTCCCTCTCCCACCACCTACTCTCTCTCTCTCTCTCTCTCCCATCTCCTACTCTCTCTATCTCTCTCTCCCTCTCTCCCATCCCCTACTCTCTCTACCACCCCCTACTTTCTCTCATCCCTTACACTCTCTCTTACACACACTCCCATCCCCCCTCTCTCTCCCCCTCTCCCACTCCCTCCCACCACCTACTCTCTCTCTCACATTCTCTCTCCCATCCCCTACTCTCTCTCTTTCACACACACACACACACACACACACACCCATCCCCCCCCTCTCTCCCCTCTCCCATCCCCTACTCTCTAGATCTCACACAAACTCCCATCCCCCCTCTCTCTCCCTCTCCCACTCCCTCTCCCACCACCTACTCCCTCTCTCTCCCACTCTCTCTCCCTCTCTACTCTCTCTCTCCCATCCCCTACTCTCACTCTCTCTCTCCCATCCCCTACTCTCTCTTTGCCACCCCTACCCTCTCTCACACTCTCTCTCATACTCCCATCCACCATCTCTCTCCCCCTCTCCCACTCCCTCTCCCACCACCTACTCTCTCTCTCTCTCCCCTCTGCCATCCCCTACTCTCTCTCTTTCACACACACACACCCATCCCCCCTCTCTCTCCTCTCCCATACCCTACTCTCTCTCTTTCACACACACACTCCCATTCTCCTCTCTCTCTCTCTCTCTCTCTCTCTCTCTCTCTCTCTCCCATCCCCTACTCTCAATCTCTCTCTCACATCCCCTATGCTCAATCTTTCTCTCCATCTTGTACTCTCTCTCTGCCACCCCTACTCTCTCCCATCCCCTACTCTCTCTCTCTCTCTCCCCCATCTTGTACTCTCTCTCTGTCACCCCTACACTCTCTCTCTCTCACACACACACTTCCTCTCTCCCCCTCTCTCATCCCCCCCCCTCTCTCTCTCTCCCTCACACACACACACACACCCATCCACCCTCTCCTCTCTCTCTCTCTCTCTCTCTCTCTCTCTCTCACTCTGCCTCTCTCCTTCCCTCTCTATGCACTATTTAGGCCTTAATAGTGTGTGTACACTAAAGCACGTATGCACTAAAGTGTGCACGTGCTATTAAGACTCAAATTATAGAAAGCTTTGAATAGCACATGCGTGTTATAGAGTGCATGCACTATAGGGCACACACGCTATTTAAAGCTTTGCATTCTACCAAGCCTAAGGCTTGGTTTTGTCTTGGGAATCCAACCCAAAGGTTTGGAGTCTGTAAATTGGTCTGAGATGTGTTTTGCTACAAACATACAAAAAATGATTGATTTTTGTTGTGTGCTCTCCTTCAAATTTCCTCACAGTTGACCATCGATAAAATCAGGCTACATGAGATTGTAGGTCTCTGTGTTAGCTATATAACCATATAATTTAGTTTTTATTTGAACTATTTCAAGCCTTTCAACTATAATTTCTTTTGAATGTATGTCCATTTTTTGTCAAAAACTAACATGTACTGATTGGGCCATAGATTTTAGCTCATTCATCAAATTTTGCAACAACTTAGTTTTTTAGAAACTAAACTCCATTCTATACACTTTGAAAAAAAAAAGTTTTGATTTTAGATTAGTTTTCAATCATTTCTACGGGGAGCACATAGATATTTCACATTTTTGGGATGTGTCTAATTAAAAAATTCATTAAAAAAATACACATTATAAAATTACTAGAAAAATCTAGGATAAACTACATAGTGTTAGGTAAATTTTGACTAGAATGATTAAAGAATTTCGAAAAAAAAGTTAAAATTTTAGGGGTGCCACACTTTTTACTGTGTTATGTTTTTTTGGAATAAATAGTACCACTTTCTATGGCCCCCTTTTTTGAGGACCTAAAACTAAACCATTTTGAAAAAAATTTAGTAGTTTAGAAACTAGATTCAAAGGACTACTACTTTTGTTTTTGTCATATCTTAAAATTTTGAGCGTAACTATCTTCAAATTTTTGTTGAAGTTTAGAAATTGTTGATTTCGGAAAAAAAAGTGTCCACTTATACCCCCTTTTGGCACCACAACTTGGTGCACTTACCCAATATTGAAGACATAGCTCACTCTATCCAACCAAGTAAGCATTAGAAGCAAAAAAAGCCTCCAATAATGCTGAGAGGTAAGACATGTACACTAAAACTGAATGCATAACATCTTGCAAAATGAAGAACCAGGAACATCGAGAGTATAGAAGAAGTACAAACACTTATACATACATGTGTCATCCACACATCATGAGGCTAATATTGTGGAAGGAACACTCACGCGATAAAGGAAGATGAGAAAAATGGCCAACACAAAACCCCCCAAGGCACTTTATAATGTAGTGCGAGTACAACAAGACACAAAGATGTGCAAGATCCTAAAATGCAATAGAACAATGCTTTATCTCAATGCATTTGAATAAAAATACTATAAATGATGTTAACAAAGATCAGAAGAGACATAAGGTTGATACAATAGAAAGTACAACCCATGACAAGTCATCCCAAGCAACAAAAATGATTCCTAGACTTAAAACAATCAAGATATTCACCAAAGTGCAAAAATGCAAGAAAGTGAATAGAATGTACCTAGGGTAGAATATAGAATAAAAAACAACATCGCTAGAAAGATCACAAAACAATATTTTTAATGATATAAAGTTTTTTTTAAAACAAAGTTCAAATGCTTAAGATATGTCTCCTAGAGTGCAAAATATAACCCCTGACTTTGATGACATAAATAGAAAGCCAAACAATACCAAAATCCAAAATAACCTACACGATGACAATGAGCTTGGAAAGAGATTTCTGATGATAGATTTATCAAAAAAAAACCCTGTATGCCGAAGATATGACCAACATGCCATCGATTACTTTTTATGACACAATTTTTTAAATGAATGACAGTTTGAAGGTCGTCAAATTTTAACTCATTTCATGACCTACACATATGTCAGTGCTGACATTCTTCTCTGACACTATTTTCTCCAAAAAAGTGTGCATGCTTTATTTTAAAATAAAGGTGTTGTCAAAGGGCCCTTGGTCTATTGGTGAAGTTGAAAGGCTCACAAAGAGCCCACCAGGGATCAAATCTTGCTGACTGCAAGGCCCTTGACATCTAAAATGGATGAGGTTGCAATTGTGCCCCATGCAAATTTGGAAAAATGGATACCCTTCAATCCTTGGTTCTTAACCAAAGAGGCTAGTTGAAAATTACTGAACCTCCATTAAAAAAAAAGGAAATTAAAAAAGAAGAAGCTATTTTTTTCAAAAAAAATTGCACACTTTTTTTAACCATGCACATTTCTACAAAAAAGCATGCCCCTCCTTTTTAACAAAGCACTTTTTTGATGAAAAATAAAAAATCATCACCTTAGGAGGTGTGTATGATTTAAAGGCAATTTTTTTTTTGCCTCAAATTGAAAAAAAAATTATATAAAAATGAGGGTTTTTTGGTGCTAAAAATCCAACGTTGAGGTCCATTTGGGCTCAAAGTGCACTGAAGAAAATGTCCTCCCCAAGATCCAATTGAGATTCTTTAAGAAAAAATACAGATCTGAAAATTAATGTCAAACCTTCAATAGAAAGAATAGGGGCATGAAAGTTTGATACCATGTTGAAGTTGAGGAAACCTCATTCCAGGACTCCCAAGAATCACTTGCATGCAGAGACTTGTCACAAAAAGAGAGAAAAAAACCAAGTTGGCTTGAATTCAGATATCCACTGAGGATGAGAAATTCTTGATGTGCAAAAGATAAATTGCAATTGTATTGAATGAATGAATTACAAAGAGAAATCCATCCTTATAAATGGAGATCAAAACCCTAAAAGGTAACTAACCTAGGTTGCATTATAATAGTTAATAAAAGAATTAATTATTATATGTCTAAAGTTTAGCTTAAGTAAAATAAAGCTAATAAGTGACTTAACAATTAAATCAAAATATTTTAATTAAAAAGAAAATACTTATACTTCGTTGTTTGCATAGTGGTGTTTGTTTTGCCACGAGATTTCAAACCCATCACAAACTCCTATTCTTAACAATGAACAAAAACAAAGGAGTAAATGCAACATTAAGCTATGAGATGATGACACCTTTAGACTCCATTCTCAACAATGTCACCTACTGATTGCATAGCCAAAATTTAAGTTTCAAATGAGATTCTTTAATCTACATTAAATTGTAATTCTCTAATCATCCACACTCTTTCTTCATAAGATAATAATTTTCACCAATAGAACTGTCAAAAAATATTTTTTAAAAATAATTTTAATTTCTATAAATTATTAATTTTGAAGTAAATGTCACATCCAAATTTGATTACAATTTCCTCGGATAATGATGTAGGAGTTACCTATGTTAAGGTTAATCATTTGTTTGATAGCATATTTTTGAAAAAATGAAATTGTTATGGATAGGAAGAAAATCCATTTTGGCCAACTTGGAGAGCAATTTTGCTGCACCCTCATCTCGCTCTTATCCATTCAATGAACCCATGACAAAGATATGAACACAGTTTTCGAAAAGACAAGACGTTGATAAATCATCATCCATTTGTCATTGCAAGACGCGTGGGCACCTCCAAAGAAAACCTTAAAAAAGAAAATTCTCTATGGGCTCTCACACAGGAAACGTAGTGGTAAAAAAGCAATTTGTATGCGAATTGGGATCTAATTAACATTTGAATATAGAGTACTTTTGCAAAACAAAATCTTGGCCAACTGGTTATTTTTTGCTCCGTCTTTCAAAAATAGTTCCATAGCAAGGGTTTTCTTGTGGAATAATGCGTGTGTTCTTTTCCGTTAAAAAAGCCAGAAGGACAAGGGTATTTTTCTTTTTCAAATTGCCTTTGCATCTTTAAGGTCTAGTTAGGGAAACCACACTTTGATTGGGGTTAATCTTTTGCAGATTTTTGTTTTTATAGTGTGCAAGTCCTCCAAACTTTTTGAACTAGTCTGCCAATAGTAAACTACATTATTGAGCAATACAGTTTACATAATGCACCATACAATTAGTAATTGAAACAACCCAAAAACGCCATAACACAATGAAATAACCCATAACTTGAAAAATTTACCCAAAACAATAACACAAGTATATTATTCCAGCCAACAGATTTCCAAATATAGAGGACGTTGCAATTATCTTGAGAGATAAGGAAGTAATTACTGCAAAGAAGGGAACTTGGTCATTCATGAACATGACCATCACTTTATCTTTCTTCTCTCCTACGCTACTGGACTATAAAAAGGGGATAAGATTGCCATCAGTACATAAGTGATGAGTTCTGAAATCGAGGAACTTGTTTAGTGTGGATCGGTTAGAATTCAATTGTATAGTATGGCTGAGCTTGAAACCAAACAGAGCCTGAAGTCCCTGCTCTGCACCGAGGAAAGAGATTTTCTTATCAGAAACAATGGAGAACAGGTGAATTATATCAATTTGGTTTCAGTTTTGATGATTTTGCACACTGATTCCTCTAGCTAATTAACTCTTTTCTTACGATTCAAGTGTCCCAACCGCTATTTTTTTCCTCCGTTTTAAGTTATTCTAGTTTGGAATTTCATACTTTTCTGCTGTTCATCCGGATTGAATTTATGATTGGATGTGCAGAACTCTATTGTTATGGCTATAATCTGTCAGATTGAAAGAGGTATTCTGTTCATTAAGATTAGGCATGGTCGTTTGCTAATGGGTATATAGCGATGTGTTCTTTTAGAAGAAATTGGCTGTAATTACTTCCAACTGTTCAACACCATTCTGTTGTTTTAGATTAAATTTTACTGATAGCATAAGTTCTTGAAGGGCTAATTTGCCATGAAGCAATACAAATTATTGTTAGATTAAATCTGGTAGTGGGATATGTTCTTTTGCATTCTAAATGATTCTGATCCTAATGGTCGATGGTAAGGAGGTACAAAATTTTCTTAAAAATTTTCTTCGCATATTTATTTTGCTGTGATTCATCATTCAGACATGGTTGTTTCAAAATTTTCAGGTTAAAGTGGAGAAACTGGAAGGGAAGATAGTGGGTTTATACTTTTCTGCCCACTGGTGTCCTCCATGCAGGGTGTTTACCCCTGTTCTTTCAGAAGTGTATACAAAGTTAGCGGAGAAAGGGGATTTCGAGATCGTCTTTGTGTCTGATGATGAAGATGACAAATCATTTGAAGAGTATCACAAGACCATGCCATGGCTCGCCTTACCATTGTCAGATACAGAGGCCAAAGAGAAACTCGATCAGGAATTTGATGTCAAAGGCATTCCCACCCTAATCCTTTTGGACCAGAAGGGCAAAACGATTAGTACTGATGGTGTAAGTATCATTGGAGATTATGGCGTGGAGGCTTATCCATTTAGCAAAGAGAGGATCTCTGAACTTAAAGCTGAGGAGGAGGCTATTAAGCTTTCACAATCCGTGAATTCTCTTCTTGTTTCTCCGGACAGAGATTTTGTCATTGGCAAGGGAGGAAAAAAAGTGAGTGAGATTAATGTCATCGATTTCCCAGTTGAGGGTTCGATTTTCACAGGATACCTCTTTATTATGAATATGATATTTAGGGTTTCTCTGTTTTTTAAACCGGTTCTTAATTTTATTATTCTTAAATTTCAGCTATCTTTGTAGCACAAGCAGTACCAAATTTGATAATGATATCGCATATGAATCCATTGGAATTGCTAAAGTTTTACTCTTCTTTCTTGATAAACAGGTGCCTATATCAGAGCTGGTAGGCAAGACTGTTTGCCTCTATTTTTCAGCTCATTGGTGCCCTCCTTGCAGAGGGTTTACTCCAAAGCTTATAAAATTCTACAATGATCTGAAGAGCAAGGGCGAAGACTTGGAGATCGTGTTCATCTCTAGCGACCGAGATGCGGAGACCTTTGAAGAATATTTTGGAAGCATGCCATGGCTTGCTCTGCCTTTTCGAGACCGGCAGGCGAAGTATCTGGGGCGATACTTTGAAATCGGAGGCATCCCAACCTTGATTGTACTCGGACCAGATGGGAAAACGTTACAAACAGAAGCTGTGGAACTGGTTATGGAACATGGTGTTGAAGTTTATCCATTTACGAAGGAGAAATTGGATGAACTCAAAGCCAAAGAGGAAGCCATACGTGCTGCACAGACCTTGGAATCTCTGCTAGTCTCTGATGAGCGCAATTTTGTTATCACAAACAGTGGCGGAAAGGTAAATACCTGATCCGTTCAACCTTTCATCACCAGTTGCGGAGATTTTACTTTTTTTTCTTTTATTTTATCTACGTGTGATCCTAAACAGCTAGATTAGTGGAAACAAATTAGGACACTGAAATCGCAAGAATTGAAAAGATGCACAATAGAGGCAGCTATCAATCCAGGGTTTCACCCCACGACTATCCATAATCTCCATAAGACTCTTTCATGACAAGTAAAATACAAGAAACAATAGATAGCCTTGACTTGAACATTAGGCTAGTGTAATGTGGCAACATCTGTTCAGGTGTTTGTATTTTTCAGTTTGTTAGTTCAATTGAAAATCAGAAACCACTCATCTTTGATTGTACTTTCCGTTAGTTTAATTTAAAAACGAAACTCAGAAAACATTTGACATTACAATGGTGTTTAAAGTCATTTTCAGTGAGACATATGGAAACAGGGCAGCTAGACATAGCGATAGCTAGCTTATTCAGTACAATCTGACACAACCCCTGATGAACCAACCAGCCATACGATTCATCATGTAGAGGGTTTTCCATACTACAATATATTGTACTAAAGTAAGGGTACATACAATAGATAACTTTATAATTGTATAGGGGCCTGAAAGACACCAAATTGTATTGTTTCAGCAATAATCCTCTTGTATGAAAGGAAAGGGGACATGCAATCCGGCTCACACTCTGATGAACAAATCAGGGATGTTTTCCTATCACGCGCAGGGTTCTCTATAGCTTTAATATATTGCACTAAATTAAGGGTACATACCACAGATAACTTTATAATGGTAGGCTATTGGGCCTGAAAGGCAACAATGTTATTATTGTTCAGCAACAATCCCTCTATGAAACTTAAGGGGGACATGACAGGTAGATTTAGTCAATATTTTATTCAGTATATTCTTACTCTCACTCTTATGAATCTACGAGCTATGTTTCTTCTTTTGATCTCATCTATCCTGATGATGTATCATGTAGTGTGATCTGAAATGTTGATATAAAAAATCTTACACAATAAAAAATCCAAAAATTTCATGTAAAAAACTACTATATTTCCAAACTGTACAATTGCCTTAATCGGACTTTTTTTTTTCTTTCCCTTTTCAATGTTTCATTCCAGACTTTACTTTTTCCTTTCAAGTATTGAGTTTACTTCAATTCCACTTTTCCCTACAAAAAAAAAAAAATGCTCTCTCCACTTCCAAAAAAAATGTCTCTTTTGAGAATTTGATGTTTTTTTCAAGCAGGTTCCTAAGAAAGGGGCTTGAACATTGGAGGAAATTAGTTTAACATAGTTGTATCCAGACACAACCTTGAAATATTTATCCGTGAAAATCTCAAATATTTTAGCTTTTATATTTATTTTAATATATGCTACAATTGCCACATTTGTGATCTATCATTTGACCTCTATCAACAGTAGTTTTGCAAAAGAGTTAATTCACTTAATGCTGTAATTGTTCCAAAAAGGGCATTGTAATGCCCATCTGGATCCCTTAGCTTTTAACTAACCTTTTACCTGTACAATTGGTGCAAGCGACCGATATATGTGTGCTAGTAACTTGGTAAAGCCGTAATAAGAAGATCATTCTTGACTTTGATTCTGATGCAGGTGCCAGTTTCTGAGCTCACAGGCAAAACAGTTGGTTTATATTTTTCTGCTCATTGGTGCCCACCATGTCGAGCATTCACGCCAAAGCTTGCACAAGTATACAATAAGCTTAAGGAAAATAGAGAAGCCTTTGAGATTGTTTTCCTCTCTAGTGACAAAGACCAAGAATCCTTTGATGAGTACTATGCAAGTATGCCATGGTTAGCTCTTCCATTTGGAGACAAAGTTAAGAAGGATCTAAGCCGCTACTTCAGAATTAAATCAATTCCATCTTTGCTCGTAATCGGCCCCGATGGGAAAACTGTGACAACAGATGGCAAAAACATTGTTTCTGTCCATGGAGCCAAGGCATATCCCTTTACCGATGCACGCCTTATAGAGCTGCAGAAAGAAAAGGAAGAAGCAGCAGAGAAATATCCAAAGGAAATAAATCATGATCTTCATGAACATTCTCTGAATTTGATTCGGAGGATTTCTTATGTCTGTGATGGGTGTCAGGAAGAAGGCAGTAGTTTGTCTTTCTACTGCAAAGAATGTGATTTTGATCTTCATCCAGATTGTGCTTTGAAGGATAACCACTCTGGTGAAAACGGGAAACACCAAACACCTCTTGAAAATGGGGACAAGCCAGCAGGAGTCATCTGCGATGGAGATGCTTGTCGAAGGGTTTAAGCATGCAAGAAAGTAAACCCTTCAGAAGGCTTTTCTTATAGCAGTATATTTTATGGAGGGTTATATAATAAATTGGCAGTTTGAACATAAACTTGCTTTCTGTAAATAGTTGCACAGAAGCTCTTATGGCCTGAAGTTTATTTAGCATATGTATGATATGAACATGCTATATAATGGAGGATCTTTAGCTACTAAATATATTTCCTTCTTTTGGATGTATTGTTTCCCCTGTGTGATCTTGGCAGTTGAGCATTATTTGTAGTTTTATCATGCCAATAGTTCACAACATGGGAATTTCATAAGGATATAAACCCTTAAATTAGGAACAATAGGCTTACTGTCTGTAATCTAGGAATAGAGTATTTTTGTCAAACAGCTCTATGAATTTTGCATTTGGTCTAGTGTCGTTTATGACTGTAGTCTGGCATCAGCAATGTTTTTTCTTTTTAAATTTCATTTTTTTTGTTGATTATTGATGCTTGGCTTTTATGAGACACCTTGAATGCATTTGCTGTAGCTCTAATTCTGAATCAGTATCAGATGCGGGTGAATTTCGTGGTGGTAGTCAACTTTCAGAAGTATTTTGGCAGGTCCTTAGAAGTTGTGAAGCTAAGAAAATGGAAAAATCATGACAAGCCCTTATAGAAATGTCCAACCTTTCTATTTTATTGGTTTCCTAATGATGTATTCAAAACTATTCTTGCCGTTTTGTTATGGCCTCTCAAATGAAGGGGCTATCTACCATGTTGCATTTACAGTCTCTCATGTTGAACCCCACAGATCCATAGCATGCTAATCTTATCATATGAAGCTATATATTTTACAGGTGACAAAAATAATCCCATAACATCCATAGAAAGTTATATTTTAGTATATGCTGCATAGAATCCCATCAGATGCTGAGCACCATGGTACATCGCTCATAGCACCGCCTTTCTAATGCGAAAAATGCTTATCGTTCATTGAGCTGCTGTCTTCAAATATGCCGAGCAAAATGCTTTTGTGGTCCCTTAACTTGGTATCAATGTCAGCCTGTGGAGTCCACATAGTGACATGTCATCACATGTTCTAATTCGTGCCTAAAGGTGCTTGAGTGAGAATATACGATGGGAGTAAGAATATGCCTTGGGGTGGGGTGTAATCTAATCTCACGATGCAGATGTTTGAGAATGAGAATGTCTTTAGGGGCTGAAAATCTAGTCAGATGCTTGAGAATGAGAATATGTCTTCGTGAGTTGTAAATTGGCCTAAAGTTGCTTATGCTTCATGTTCATGTCTTCGTGAGGTGTAAATTGGCCTAAGGTTGTTTATGCTTCATGTTCATGTCTTCGTGAGGTGTAAATTGGCCTAAAGTTATTTATGCTGCATGTTCATCTTAATAAGTGTCATACATAGAAGCTTCTTCTTTGTGATATGTAAGCCATAAAGTTTGCATGTGATGTGAGATGCACACTATAATATAGTAGGAATAAGAGTAAGGGTGTGGTATCATGAGGAGACTTTGGAATCTATTTTTTAAGAGTACGAAGTTCCATCAGCTAAAACAATATTGTTAGAGGAGTAAATGAAATATTCTTTTCAAAAGTAGCATCTCCTACTTTAGAGTTGTATATTTGAGTTGGTCGAGAGGTGGGGGAAGGGAGGTGAGTAAGGGGCTAATTTTTTTCCCATAAGTTGAAAAATTCATGGGAATCTAATTTTTGCAATACCAACTATTTTTTTAGGAAGAGCTCCTTTATGGAACCACATCCCAAACAAGGTTGAATGTGTTTGAGATCTCCACTACAACAATAATACAAGGGTACAAAAAGTTTTAAGATGTGAGGCACAAACCTATAAAAATATTGTTCGCAAAGAATGTGAACTTTGTTGGACTTCAAATTGACTTGTTTTATACTTCAGTTCATAAATCATATGTGTACAAGAAACCTCATTAAATATGAGCTACTTTGATCACATACATGCAAGTATAATTAAGTTATGAGTTTGAATCTAAATGTGATTGTAGGTATGAGAACCTAGTAATTTTTGTGGTGTGTGGATGTATGCACAAAAAAAAGTTAAATAAATATACATAATTAAATCATTTGATAGTATGATACTTCATTATTGATTAAATGTCAATTGATAGTTCACAAATATTCAAATAAACCATATCATATATGTCTATGTTCATGATTGCATAAAAACGAAAAAATATTACAATTTCAAACTCTAGCACATGATTCATTAATCATTGAATGGATTAAAAAACAAACAAACCATATATTGGATTTTCATCTTCAACTATTGCAAGTTGTTGATCATTTGGACCCAAAGTGGTTCCTTTTGTACTAGATACACCATGTGTAGGGATGTGATCATCATCATCATAAGTTGGAGCAAGTTTGGTAAAATCCTCTATGGTTGCATCCAAGTTGGCACATTCAAGAGCTACATCCCAAAGATTTGTTGCCTCATCCTTGTATTGTTCCTTCTTGCATGGCATAAGTCACAAGTTAGATTGAATATAAACTAAGTTCATCATTTTTTGAATCCTACTGGTTACACTTCATCGAGTGTATAAAGGAGCATGTATTTTGATTTTGTTCAAAAGCAAAACAACTTCAAACCTAGATAGTTTTCAAAAAATCAAAATGCAAAACAAATTAAAGAATGTTAAATACTGAATTATAGAATACAAGTGGTTAAGAAAACAAAATAAATTTTCTTCTAAGAGGATCTTGATTGCAAGAGGTTGGAGGTACCCAAAATTTTCAATATAGAGGAACCACTATGCAACAACTTCCTTGTCATATTTGTCATCAATAATTGTTGGAGTAAAACTTCTTCCTAAGACAAATAAGCCAGATTCTTTTGTACCTTCTATATGCACTTCTTCATCTTAAAACTCTAGTGAATCTCCTTTTGCACCCATTACAAATTTCTTTATCTCTATATGGCACTAATCTTCTTGACATAGAAAATAGTTTCTTTCTCTAGCACCGCAAAAACAAGCCATATGCAAGGAGGTGATAATGAGGGGTTATCTTTTCCCAACAACGATGACTGATTGATTCCACCTTATTTCCTAAGGTTTGACATTCTATGGAGTCAATATGTTTTTGATTTCCAATTTTACTTTCCAAACCATTGTCCATGCCATCACAGACCTTCCCTAAATAAGCTACAAATATTAGCAAATTAGATCATAATAATGATAGACTTGGTCAATTCCAATATTTAATCAATATTGAGCCCAACAACTATTGTCCAAGACCAATGACTCAACCTTTTGGACCCTCTCTAAATGTGAAGCCTTCCATACACTCCATTGTTGTAAATAAGCATTTGACCCAATAATACTATGATATAGAAACCAATTCTCAACAACCAAAGTAATTAATAAAAACATAAATATGTAAATAAAACATTAAATAAATATTAAGAAACTTTATATACCAATTGATAAATGAACATGACATACTTAAAATTAATTAATGAATAAAATATAGTATTTAACTTCAATAAATCCAATCTTGAAAAAGATTTAAATATTGATCTTGTGACATTTAGTGGTTCATCACAAACATTTGAATCTCCTTGTCGTCTTCATATATTCATGACGTTGGCTATATTTTAGTGCCAATTGGTTACATCACCAAGTTGAGAGAGCATATGGTGTATGGTGTTTGATGAGGAGGAAATAATACACCCATGTAGAGTCTGGTTAAGGTCTTAGAAGGATATATGATTCCCTTCTAAACACCTCACTTTTCTATCCAAGAGTTTCATGAGGATGTTGATGAGGATACCACTTGTCTAGAGATTGCGCTTTTTCATGTTTAGAGTTTCAAGAGTACTATCAAGAGAGAGTGTGTAAAGTAAATCAACCCATGGTGAATATCAATTATAACCAACTATCTTGAGGTCAATTAACATAAAAGTGATAAAATATATATGAATGGGTAATCAAGTGTGTTTTGAGTGTAATAATACAAGTTGAAGACCTTGTTAAACTAATATAACTGTTTTTAGTGGTAGTAACTAAAAGTACTAGAATTAGGGATCAATCCATGTGATTGAGAAGCTTACTTCTAAAAATGAGCATACAGGTCTAGAGAATGACCACATGACTCAAAGATGTCTATGTGACACACTAGCATTGTGTATAAGTAGAGTTCTAGAATCATGGATTTGACATAATGAATGCTAAAATGCGTAAGGTAAATGCTCAAAAATATCTACTAGATTGAACACAATAACTAGAAAGTAAAGAAACTTAGTCTATGAACTAAATACCAAGTGTATTATGAATTTGAACTAATCTAAATAGATGCTTTTTCATATTTTATGAATATCAAAGTGAAATGAAAAAAGATGGAAGAGGAGAGAAGAAATAAAATTTGAAGGTTAAAATTGTGAATCCAAAGAGCTCCTAAGATCACAAAACTTGGGCACAGACAAAAAAGAAAATAGCTAGGCTCATTTGAGAGACTTGCCTCATTCAAACCCTTGATTTAGTGTTTCCACCTCTATATGGGTAAAACTTGGTGATAGATAACCAACGAATAATAATGAAATGATAATGATAATAGTGCTTATCTAATTGAGAAAATAGAATCCTGGATAAGAAAGAAAACCATAATTCTCTACATGATGAAGGAAGTGCAATACAGGGAGATGGATAACTCCCCAAGAAACCAAATAGAGACATCAATGGAGTGATGATAACATCAAGAAAGCCAAGGTGATGCACAAAGAGTCCAAAACCTGCAAGATAATAGCAAGTTGGAGTGAAGAGCACAAGAAAGTGAAGGTTGAGTATTGCAAGTGATTGAGTGGGTGGGTGATTAGCTTATAGAAGATAAGTGCAAGTACTTAAAAAAATTCTAATTCATTATTTGAAATAATAATAATACTAAAAACTCATTATTTAAATGTAACTCCAATTGAATCTTTATTAGTTAAATAATTATAATAATTCAATATTAAACATTTAATATTGTAATTTCTCTTTAACCAATTTTCCTAAATAAACTTTTAAATTAAAACACATAGTTAATTAATTAAATATTCTCATATTTTAATATTTTCTGTTTAATCAAATAATATTTGATAGTTCTCAATATTTTATACGATTAATCTAAATATTATAATTTAATCATTTACCAAGTAAATCATGTGGCCAAATCCACATAAAAGAAACTTTCACAAAACTAACCAAAAAATAAAATAAAATAAAATAACACACAGATAAACTCATAGGTTTAAAAAGGGTAGGAAGTTAGATACATGTTCTCCTTCTTAGGAAAAGTAATTAGGCTATGGCTAGGATTGGACCTAAACATTATCTCCCCATTCTTACCACTTATTTATTGCAATAGGGCACAATCATCCTAGCAATTTAGGGGAGTCAATGCTTGGTATATGTAAACCTACATAAAAGATGAGTATGTACATGTGCATATATACCTAAACTAAAGAGGTAATGACAAAGAGTGGTGCATCATGTAAATCTTGACTAGCAGGTGACTATGACCCCCTGCCTCAACCACATTAGACATGCCAAATACATATATAAAATAAACACACACACCATACAAATGCAAGTATAGGGTGAGCACAATAATAAATCTTGAACATAAATAACATCATATTATAACACAAACATCTTATCACCATGAGGATACAATAAACATCTTTTAAAGACACATCATATGACATCATCATGAAGGAAATTTCATTGACTCATGAGAGATGGATTCATGTGAAAATCACTACTCATGAAACATGGGTCAATAAGTTTGACTCATAAACTACACATTTAAATCCTGATGGCAATATCACAATTTGACTTCTTGTGGAAATATCTCCTACTTATAACTAAGAACAATTAAAGCATCATAAATATAGGTATGTAATTATCACTGACTGGTATAAATCAATTACTCTACATATCCAAATATTGCATTTCAAAGATTCCTAAGAGTTGAAAAGTTCATAAAAGGTTCGATAAGACTTAAACAATGAAAACTACAATGATATCAAAGTAGGGGTATTACTATTTAGTGGTAAAATGGAAGAACTTTAATAAGGACGTATTATTGTTTAAGGGGTCACTAAGCCATTCAAATATGCATGTGAGGGAAAGAGGGAAATTTCCAAGTATGATTCCACTTATGCTATGAATTAGATTATCTAGGATTTAAATGAAAGAGGGTGCTAATACTAAATTCATATTACATGGAGGAATACAACACAAGGAAATGTACTCTCTTTGGCCCTTAATACCTAGATAATGTAAATGTGAAATAGAACTAATTGCTTAAATAAGGTAAATCTAGATGTTATATGTAAACACAATTTTCTCAATTAAGATGTAAATATAGGGTAAAGATATGAAAGGAAATGAAATATGAAAGACTCACCTTGAAATGTGTAAAGGAATATATACTCTTGCACAAGAACTTTCGGATTTGAATAATTTCTGGACTTCTAATCGTAGATCTCAGAATAAAATGACAAAAGGAACAAAGCCCAAAAATATCCTTGGAATCCAAGATCGAAGGACTAGGTTAAGTTGTAAAGATGTCTTACAACTAGGTTGATGTAGTCTGTGACTCCAAAAATGATGACTCTAGAAATCTTGCAAATTGTAGGTTCTAGATCTGTAATCCTTTTTTTTCCCACTTGCAAAACAATACATAAAAAGTAAGGTTCACAATTGGGGTTTGATGAGGGCTTGCCTTAGTCAAGCCCTAGTTTTACGAAATTAACCATAATGGAGAAATATAGATGTGAAGGAAAATCTTGCATGTAGTAGATCTTAATAATATCAACTGAAAGATACAGTTACCTCTATGGATACAATCACCTTTGATATGTGTCTAGTATGTAAATGTAATATCCTTGACTCAAAGAAACCATAAGGAAATAAAAGAATCCATTTAACCTTATGTATGAAAATTTATGTGACATGCTATGGATGAATAATGGAAGAACTTGAATGAATACGAATGATGGATCTTCTCTTTAAAGCCAAACTCCACCACCACCTTGAAGGAAGAAGCTTGATGCAAAAAGGAGATTCTTGGACTTGAATGCTTAAAAATAATTTCTTGAAGAATGCCTTGAATACTTACTTGATTGAGAGAAGATAACTTGAGAATGAGATATGAAAATGAAGCCCCCAAGCCTAGAATGCCTTAAATACTTACTTGATTGAGAGAAGATAACTTGAGAATGAGATATGAAAATGAAGCCCCCAAGCCTCCTTTTATACTAATTTTTGGGTGGAAAAATAGCTTTGGTTGACTGAGGAAGTAATTAAATTAATTCATAAACTTGAGAACTTTCGAGCCCTGAACTCCATGATCACTAGTGACTGGGTCGACTTGGGTCGACCGAGTCCTAGACTAGGTCAAGTTGGGTTGACCTAGTCTAGGCCAACTTAGTCCAAGTCGACTTATTCCTAGTGGACAGGTCAAAAAGGCCACAAAAAAATCCAAATTTTGGTGTAGATGAAACTAGAAGATAATAGACAGAATGAGAGATATGTTCAAAAGGGTATCAAGACAATACCTAGAAGACCATGCTAGAAATCAAGAGATGATGAAGGAGCATGAAATGGAAGAGGAGAGGAGAAAAAGATACCAAAACCACACTAAGGAGGGCTAAAAGGTCTCAAAATGAAGTGCATCCATTTTAAGATGATACAATTACAAGAAGTAAACATAGCTTACTAGTCACGATCTTCTAGTAATATCATACTCACTATAGTAAATCTTAGGCACCCAAATATCTACTAATAATCTCTCTCTTCTTCATGCATGTTACTCTATACGTGCCAAATATTTTGCAAGATCCTCAACACTATCTTTCACTCTTTCCACTTGTGAACGAATCCTTTGTTGTCCAAATTGCTCCTCTAACTCATCACAATAATTTTATCATTGATTTACATGATTCTATCTTGCATAGTTGCTTTGCAATATGTAGAATAGGTAGTTCTCCCATTCTTCCATACCCCTTCTTGATATGGAACTCATTACATGTCCCTTGTGGTAGAGCTTACATTTCCAAAATTATGGGATATTCTAACAAAGGGTTCCACTAGATTCATTCAAATCGAGAGATCTAAGTGCATACAGTGTTAAATGGAATGGGTTGAAGGCCAAGACAATATTCACACCTTCTAAAATATTCCATAAACAATAGTGTTTCAAATTATTAATGTTTGAATTGCTAGAAAGCACTAGAAAGATGACTAGTAGTTTAGAGTGATATGTTCCTAGTTATTTTTGTGTACTAGTTTTGGATTGTGTTATAGTTAGTCATCGATTCTTTTAAATGTCACACCTTTTTCCTAATCTTTGCAAAGTAGAGATTATAGATTCTAGTTTTGTCCTTGTTAGTATTTTTCCCTAGAAGAGCCAATTGTTGCCCAAATGTTACTCCCCATTAAAGTTTGGCCTTTCATAATCTTTTTGCAAGATTAGGGAAACTTATTTAAGGCATATTCTTGAGCATCAATTTTTGGGTTGATCTATAGAATGTTTCCAAAACCCAATAGATCATTTGGAACTAGTTAAAGAATCCATCTCCTTATTCTTTCCAAGTTTAGTCAACATTGTTTGAAGTCCCACTTCTCATGTTAGTCCCCAAAACTTTACCTTATATTAATTTTTTTACATGTTTTCTTTGTTTAGTTATGATGTGTAAAGTTTAACCTTAGTTTTGTTCTTAAGTCAATGTTCACTTCCAAGTTCAAATTGAGCATTATACTTCAACTTTGGTTCTTGAACCATTGATAGGATTTGACATTGAAAATGCAACCAAAATACAAAGGATAAAACATAATGTTTTAGATACTCAAATCAAGAAGTGCCACCAGTGCTTGTGGAAGTTTCTCATGAAACATTTTGGGGCCAAAGGAATGTTCAAGAACTAAAGGTGCATCATGACATCACATAAAAAATTATTCTTCTCTTTTGCATAAAGAGGGCTATAAATAAAAAGTTTACATTTAAAATTCAATTAAAGTGAAATTCTACACATGGGAAAAAAAATGACAGTGAAACCAAAAGTTTTTGAAAAGTGAATAGGTGATACAAGCAAGGGTAGAGGCAAACAATCATTCAAAGATAGAGTGGAAATTATAGCATTGAATTCTCAAGCATTAAGTAAAATTTATTTTGTTTCAATTCCCTTGATCTATGTTGGAATTAACAATGGGAAAGTAAACCAAGGGGGGGGGGGGGGGGGGGGGGGGTTGGGGGAGGTGGGTGTTGGGGGGGACGTTGTGAATCAACACTTCAAAAATTCAACCATAAAACATTCACCACACATCTATCTCATCATTTAGCATGTAAATTGAAATAGCAAACTAAACATGTTCATCCATAGCATAAAACAAATAACACATGACATAGTAAATTTGTTACCCAGAAACCCTCCAATGAGAAGGTAAAACTAGAGTGGGGATGACACCCACAAATCGTCACTATTGTAGTTGTAAAGTGTAGCCAATTAAGGTTACAATAAGTTTGATCATAAACTGTGATCTACCCTATGAAAGGTTTGCCCTATTAAAAGCTTATAAAGACTATTAAATCTTACTTTATTAAAGGATTTCAATACCCTACTAAAAGTGTGCCTTGTTAGAGGACTTCAACTTACAATAAAGTAAGCACCCTATTAAAAGATTTACAAAATCCTACTAGGACTACTCGATTAAGAGATTTTTACTGATTCACAGGTTTGAATGATTCAGCCTTGATCCTTTGGTTAGGACCTCTCTGCTAGATATCGAATCTCCTCTTTCCTAATGTGTACTTGATCCTCCTAATCAAATGTATCTCTTATGTCCTTTAACTATTCTGCTCTATTCTCTCTAACTGATTCTGGAATTCATATATCTTTCACAACCTCCTTAGTCACCATGAATGCTCTCTCTGTACTTACCATTCACCCTTCTCTTCTCATCCATGCATACATGATACTCCTAATTGTTTAGGGTTAATCCTCCTTAAGAATACTTAGGTGAGCTAGGGTTATGTAGGAATCAATGATTGTGATTCACCCATTGTTTTTCTTAGAACATCCCTTAATTTGATTGGTTACATGCACTGCATAGAGATTCTCAATATACCTTTTTATATATCTTCTAGAATCATAAAAAAATCCTTAAGTTAGCCCAAAAAGGATTTACACAGGAGTTTGTGCCATTACAAACAACTATGTGGGTAAGTGCACCAAGTTGTGGTGCCAAAAGGGGGGTATAAGTGGACACCTTTTTTTTCTGAAATCAGCAATTTTTTGAACTTTGACAAAAATTTGAAGATAGTTAGACTCAAAATTTTAAGGTATGACCAAAAAAAAAGTAGTAGTCCTTTGAATCTAGTTTTAAACTACTACTTTTTTCAAAACGGCTTAGTTTTAGGTCCTCAAAAAAGGGGCCATAGAAAGTGGTACTGTTTATTTAGAAAAAAACATAACATAGTAAAAAGTGTGGCCCCCCTAAAATTTTAACCTTTTTTTTGAAATTCTTTAATCGCTCCAGTCAAAAGTTACCTAATATTGTGTAGTTTATCCTAGATTTTTTGGGTAATTTTATAATGTGTATTTTTTAATGATTTTTTTAATTGGACACACCTTGAAAATGTGAAATATCTATGTGCTCCCTCTAGAAATGATTGAAAACTAATCTACAATCAAAACTTTTTTTTTTTCAAAGTATGTAGAATGGAGTCTAGTTTCTTAAAAACTAAGTTGTTGCAAAATTAGATGAACAAGCTAAAATCTATAGCCCAATTAGTACATGTTGGTTTTTGACAGAAAATGGACATACATTCAAAAGAAATTAGAGTTGAAAGGCTTGAAATAGTTCAAAATAAATAAAATTATATGGTTATATAGCTAACATAGAGATCTACAATGTCATGTAACCTGATTTTATCGATGCTCAACCATGAGGAAACTTGAAGGAGAGCACACAAGAAAAATAAATCATTTTTTGTATGTTTGCAGCAAAACATGTCTCAGACCAGTTTAGAGACTTCAAACCTTTGGGTTGGATCCCCAAGGCGCTTGGTATAATGAAAAGCTTTAAATAATGTGTGCATGTTATAGTGCATACACACTATTTTAATCTTTTTAAAATTTAGGTCTTAATAGCACATACACACTTTAGTGTATACACACTTTTAGTGCGTACACACTTTAGTGTATACACACTTTAGTGCACATGCACTATTAAGACCTAAATTTCAATATAGAGGAAAGGAGAGAGGTAAAGAGGGTAGAGAATGAGAGAGATTAGAAGATTGGAAGAGAGTAGGAGGTGGGATAGGGAGAGAAGGAGGGAGAGAGAGAGAGTAGGGGATTAGAGAAGGTGGGATAGGGAGAGAGGGATGGAGAGAGAGAAAGAGAGAGTAGGGGATGGGGGGAGAGAGAGAGAGAGAGAGAGAGAGAGAGAGAGAGTAGGGGATTAGAGAGAATAGAGAGAGGGAGTGAGAGAGAGAGAGTAGGGAGAGAGAGAGGGATGGGAGTGTGTGAGAGAGAGAGAGAGTAGGGGATGGGAGAGAGAGAGAGTGAGAGAGAGAGTAAGGGGTGGCACAGAGAGAGAGAGAGAGAGAGAGAGAGAGAGAGAGAGAGAGAGAGAGAGAGAGAGTAGAGAAAGAGAGAGAGAGTAGGGGGTGGGAGAGAGAGAGAGTAGGGGATGGGAGAGAGGGAGTGAGAGTAGGCAGTGGGAGAGAAAGAGAGAGTAGGTGGTGGGAGAGAGAGTGGGAGAGGGAGAGTGAGAGAGAGAGGGGATGAGAGAGAGAGAGAGAGAGAGAGAGAGAGAGAGTAGGGGGTGGGAGAGAAAGAGAAAGTAGGGGATGGGAGAGGGGAGAGAGAGTGAGATAGATTAGTGGATGGGAGAGAGAGAGTGAGAGAGAGTAGGTAGTGGGAGAGAGAGAGAGAAGGGGATGGAGGAGAGAGAGTGTGTGAGTGAGAGAGAGAGAGAGTAGGTAGTGGGAGAGAGAGAGTGAGATAGATAGAGAGAGGGAGAGAGAGAGAGTGGGGGGATGGGAGTGTGTGTGAGAGAGAGTAGAGGATGAGAGAGAGAATAGGGGATGGGAGAGAGAGTGAGAGAAAGTAGGGGGTGGGAGAATGTGAGAGAGAAAGAGAGTAGGGTATGGGGGAGAGAGAGAGAGAGAGAGAGAGAGAGAGTAGGGGATTAGAGAGAATAGAGAGAGGGAGTGAGAGAGAGAGAGTAGGGAGAGAGAGAGGGATGGGAGTGTGTGTGTGTGTGTGTGAGAGTAGGGGATGGGAGAGAGAGAGAGTGAGAGAGAGAGTAGGGGGTGGCACATAGAGAGAGAGAGGGAGAGTAGAGAAAAAGAGAGAGAGAGTAGGGGGTGGGAGAGAGAGAGTAGGGGGTGGGAGAGAGGGAGTGAGAGTAGGTAGTGGGAGAGAGAGAGAGGGAGAGAGAGAGAGAGAGAGAGTAGGTAGTGGGAGAGGGAGAGTGAGAGAGAGAGGGGATGAGAAAGAGAGAGAGAGAGAGAGAGAGAGAGAGTAGGGGGTGGGAGAGAAAGAGAAAGTAGGGGATGGGAGAGGGGAGAGAGAGCAAGAGAGATTAGTGGATGGGAGAGAGAGAGAGTAGGGGATGGAGGAGAGAGAGTGTGTGAGTGAGAGAGAGAGAGTAGGTAGTGGGAGAGAGAGAGCGAGATAGATAGAGAGAGGGAGAGAGAGAGAGAGTGGGGGGATGGGAGTGTGTGAGAGAGAGTAGAGGATGAGAGAGAGAATAGGGGATGGGAGAGAGAGAGTGAGAGAGAGTAGGGGGTGGGAGAATGTGAGAGAGAAAGAGAGTAGGGGATGGGAGATAGAGAGAGTGAGAGAGAGAGTAGAGAGGGAGAGAGAGAGGGGATGAGAGTTTTTATAAGAGAGAGAAGGGGATGGGAGAGGAGAGAGAGAGAGTAGGGGATGTGAGAGAGAGTGAGAGAGAAAGTAGGGGTGGGAGAATGAGAGTAGGGAATGGGAGAAAGAGAGTGACAGAGAGTAGGTGGTGGGAGAGGGAGTGGGAGAGGGAGAGAGAGAGAGAGAGAGAGAGAGAGAGAGAGAGAGAGAGAGAGAGAGAGAGAGAGAGAGAGATAGATAGATAGAGGTGGGGGGATGGGTGTGTGTGTGTGTGAAAGAGAGAGAGAGTAGGGGATGGGAGAGGAGAGAAAGAGGAGCTCGAGAGAGAGAGTAGGGGATGGGAGAGAGAGAATGTGAGAGAGAGTAGGCGGTGGGAGAGGGAGAGAGGGAGAGAGAGGGGGGATGGGAGTGTGTGTAAGAATGAGAGAGTAGGGGATGGGAGAGAGAGGAAGTGTGAGAGAGAGTAGGGGGTGGTAGAGAGATAGTAGGGGATGGGAGAGAGAGAGTAGAGATGGAAAGAGAGAGTGAGGGAAATAGAGTGAGAGAGAAAGAGAGAAGGAGATGGGAGAGAGAGGAGGCAGTGGGAGAGGGATTGGGAGAGGGAGAGAAAGAGAGAGAGTAGGGGATGAGAGAGAGAGAGAGAGAGCGAGTAGGTGGTGGGAGAGGGAGTGGGAGAGATAGAGAGAGAGAGTATCCTAAGAAAGAGATAGAGACAAAGAGAGTAGGGGATGGGAGATGGGAGAGAGAGAGAGAGTAGGGAATGGGAGAGAAGAGAGAGAGCGAGAGAGTAGCTTGAGAGAGAGTAGGGGATGGGAGAGGTCCAAACAATGAGAGAGAGAGAGTAGGTGGTGGGAGAGGGAGAGTGAGAGTGAGAGTGAGAGAGTAGGGGATGGTAGAGGAGAGAGAGAGTAGTCCAAGAGAGAGAGAGAGTAGGGGATGGGAGAGAGAGAGTAAGTGGTGGGAGAGGGAGAGGGAGAGAGGGAGAGAGGGAGAGAGAGAGGAGGATAGGAGTGTGTGTAAGAGAGAGAGAGTAGGGGATGGTAGAGAGAGAGAGTGAGAGAGAGAGAGTAGGGGATGGGAGAGAGAGTGAGAGAGATAGTAGGTGGTGGGAGAGGGAGAGCGAGAGAGAGGGGGGATGGGAGTGTGTGTAAGAGAGAGAGTAGGGGATGTGAGAGAGAGTGAGAGTAGGCAGTGGGAGAGGGAGAATGAGAGAGAGATGGGGGATGGGAGTGTTTCTATGAGAGAGAGAGTAGAGGATGGGAGAGGAGAGAGAGAGAGTAGGGGATGGGAGAGAGAGATTGAGAGAGAGTAGGGGTGGATGAATGAGAGAGAGTAGGGGATGGGAGAGACAGTAGGCAATGGGAGAGGGAGAGTGAGAGAGAGAGCGAGAGAGAGAGAGTAGGGGATGGGAGAGAGAGTAGGTGGTGGGAGAGGGAGTGGGAGAGGGAGATAGATAGAGAGAGAGGGGGGATGGGAGAGGAGAGAGAGCGAGAGAGAGAGTAGGGGATTGGAGAGGAGAGAGCGAGTAAGAGAGAGTAGCCTGAGAGAGAGAGAGTATGAGATCAGAGAGAAATAGTGAGAGAGAGAGAGAGTAGGTGGTGGGAGAGGGAAAGTGAGAGAGAGAGTGAGAGAGCAGGGGATGAGAGAGGAGAGAGAGTGAGAGAGAGAGAGTAGGGAGAGAGAGAGTAGGGGATGGGGGATGGTGGGATAGGGAGAGATTATTTTTCACATAGTGGATACCTACTATATTGTGCATAGGCTTTATAGTGTGTATGCTCTATAGTGCATACACACTATATGAAAACAACAAAAAATGGTCATAACAAAAGTTTTGGTCCCTACTAATCCATATTTTTTTTTTCTATTGTTTATTCTATTGTTTTGATAGAAAACACAGGTTTCATGCTGTTGGAAGTTAGCAAACACTATATTCAATCATTGGATACACTATTTGAAGGATTTTTAAACATTCTTTCATTTTATTTGAAGCTAGCAAGCACCAAATTCAATCATTGGATACACTATTTGAAGGCTTTTAAATATTATTTCTATATAAAAGGTTAGTGCAGTCCTTTTTAAATATTCTTTGTTATGATATAGAGAAAAAATTGATTATAATTTGACAGGTTGTTTAATATATAGTGAACTCATTGAAATTTGTATGTTTGAATGAATTGTTATTTGGAAATGGTTAGAAATTTGACAAGTTGTTTAATATATATTGTGTACTCATTGAAATAATTGTAATTTGTATATGTATTTGAATGATTTGTAATTTACAAAATGTAAGTAATTCAGATATTTGAATAATTTGACATACAAAAATCATCATGCCAAGGAAGAAACCAAAAACTCAAACAACAAAAGAGAGGGAAAGAGATTTGGCAATTAAAAGAGATAAATGAAACCACTACGTGAACAAATAAAATTGCAAAGTAATAATGAAGAATTGTCTTTTAAAGAGGAAAAAGAACCATCAATGTAGAGAAACAAAGAGGAAGAATTGGAAAGACAAAGAGAACGAATGAGACTGTTACGCTCAAGAAGATAATTGAATTGTGAAGCTACACCATCTTCCAATGTTGGAGTCATATCATCATCTCATGTTGAAGAGATGATAATTTGTACATCTAACAATGTACACACTCCATCATATCATGTTGAAGGCACAACATCAACATATCAAGTAGGTGATATTCCATCTTTTGCATCTTATTGCCGAGGCACATCATCTTTGGTTCAAGGTACACAAAAAACTGAACCTTATATTGATGTTCAAAATGTTGAGGGAATGGAAGACATTATAACACCTTCTAGAATTCATTTTAGAAGATCAAAATATTTGATTGATATTGATACTAACATTTTGAAATTGATGCCTAACAAGATTAACAAGTGTAATTGTCAAAGAAAAGTTAATCGTATGTGGAGATTATTCTTTGAAGAATTAAATATTATAGTTCAATGCCAATTATTTGTTGAAATGATGATGAATTTAAAATTTAGGCCTATCATGAAGATTCTTGGGCTAAGAATGATGGACAATTCAAATGAAAAAAATATTGTAAAGAATCTAATGAGTACTTATGACAAAGTGGGCTCTAAATGACACACCAAAGATAGTAATATCACAAGATGAGTACTTACATCGACAATAGTAAGTACCCAAATGAAGAAAGCTTGACTCATGAGAAAGACAAGAAAAACTTTGACAATTGGTAGAGGTAATCTAAGGAGAGCCATGCTAAGGCATGAAAGATTGGAAGATCCAACAAAAAATGAGTTATGGACATTTAGCAGTAGACTACAAAAAAAGGATAATGAAATTAGTGAAGCTTTGAAATCATTGATCAAAGATTTTTGGACAAATAACACATGTTTTCCCAAATCAAAGAGATGTTGTAAGAAGGAGGATTGGTAGCCAAAATCACAATTCACATGCAAAACATTTTTTGGACTCAACTTAGACACAATTTTTTGCAAAATTTATTGGTATGTATCCTCAAATTTGAATAAATCAAAGATTTTTTGAGATGGGTAAACCTTTTTATGTGAAGATAATTCACTCATGCACAACTTTTTGTTGTAGGATACATATTAATTTTTTTAACCATTTTGATATTTTTAAGAATATATGTGTGTTTTTTCATTCTAAGTTTCTCTTGTAGGATTGTGACATGAATGAGCCACCTAGATCTTCAAGTGAATTCATATCCAACATTTTATGTGAAATAGGGGACAACCAACAATTTTACAAGACATCATGCTTGGATGGTACATGATTATTTTGTGGTTCTTTGCAACTTTTATCAACTTGTGAACATATGGATAGTACACATGCAATTGAAAATAAAATAGTAGATTACGAAAAATATAAGATAGTGACATATGCTTTAAAAGATGGAAAACTGGGTAAAAGATGTGATTTAGTCATTGAAAATATTATAGTGTATGAGTTCATGAAGATTTTTCATGAATAGATTATTTATGAGTATGCAAGGCATACACATAGATATTGATGGCTAGATTTGCAATTCAAGTTGTGCAAGGATATATTTCTCCTAGATACCATTTTTTCGATTGTAGACTTCATAGAGAACTACACACTACAACCACAAAATGAGGTGCAAGAAAAGTATTATACTTCTCAATAGGTTTCCATTTTTTTTTACATAACATTCATGCATTCACCTACAAGTACAAAAGATGATAGGAAGATTTGTAGAGAGTACCATTTTTACATCAGCGATGATCAATCACATTCTACAAAGTTTGTAAATGGTTGTTTTCAACTATTTTATGGAGATTTGGCTAACATGTCATACCATATTGTTAGCACATTATTTGGTTAGAGAATTTCACATCTCAATTCAAGAATGCACAAATTTTCTATTAGTTAAGCACGATGCATAGGTTGTCTAGAATTCAATATATATGGAATTTCATAGAGGCTGGTCATGGAAAGGGAGAGAATAATGGTGCAGGTGCATGCATCAAAAGAGCCTTAGCTCATGAAAAAGTAATGTACAAAGATGGAGCAATATTGATAGATGCAAAATCCATCGTCTAGTGGTGTAACGCTATAATGGGTCTAGGGAAGGAAGGTAAGGAGGCTGAGTAAGGATAGTACTAACATTGCACCATATGAAGATTGTTGCACATTAACAAGATCAAGTGAGTTGCACTCTTTTAGAAGCTCTGATGTAGTTTCATGGAGTATCCACATATGAAAAATGATATGCTATTATCCATCATGTGCAAAGGAAAATTGGGATGAGTGTGAGTAGACTGAATGGGTGGACAAATGGGATATACGTGTTTTGGATCCAATTGACACCTATCATCCCCCACAAACACTAGAAATGGTAAAGATAGATTCATCCATTGACTTTGACCACTTGTTTGATCTAGTGCAACTTGGTAATATATATCTTTGTAATTTCAATATGTAACTTTATAACTTTTACGTAAGCATATTTTGAATTAATGACCGCATTTTGTTCGTTTATCACTACAAGCCATGCTTTTACTATTATTGCACTTGAAGACAATGAAGAAGGGACATATTATTATTTGTGTTGCTGTATCCAAGCCAAACAAAAATTGGATCACTCGGTTATAGATGGTGAAGGTTTAGAGTACCATATTTGTGTGGTGGTTGTAACCAACACATGGCTTAGACAATATTCTATGAAGAACCCTAACTTGTGGTTATTTGAGGATTGGCAAATAGAGAGGAGGATTATTGATTATTCGAATTTTTTTGTCACATCAAATGTCCACTTGATAAAATATGGTGAAAAATCACAATATAAGACTCTTTGAAAAGTTTGTGAGTCAAACCACGGGATAATACTTGAGACATTAAAATGTAGAGCAGATCCAGTTGGTTCATTAGATTGAATAGGGAGAGAGGGGGAGAGAGATCTAAGCCAAAGAGACACAACCCTCTAGTAGGTAATAAATAGTCATTATGAGAATTTGAAGCAAGTGCATCCAGTAAAGAAAAGGAACATCATTGAAGGATCTATATGCATATATGAACATTAACTAATAAAAAATATAAAGGAATACCAATATTGAGTATTTTATACAACAAAGATTTTTCCAAACCAAAGGCAATAAGTCAAATTCATAATAGTCAAACAATTAAGTACCATATATATATATGAACCAGATTATTCTTACATATGTATATAGTATTATTGACCAAATTAACAAAATTATATTGCACATAATCTCCATTACAATAGCTCATGGAAGCTTTGTGATTTTAATAGTTATATTCTTTAGTCCTAAAGATGGACATTACAGATATTGGTCACTAATCCTTAACAATAGAAAATGTTTACAAAAAATGGCATGTACTTGTATGAGGACATTATATATTATAGAAATCCCACACTGAAGTAGTTGGCTAGCCACTCAAAAAATAGTAACTGAATGCGAGAGGGATCATAAAGATACCTTAATAAACTAGTATCCCCTTTACTCAAGTAACATCTTGGTCATGTACTTGACTAGGACATGTTTGGGAATTGACAATCTCCATTTAAACTCAAGTCTTCGTTTAAAGGTGGCAATTAGCTTTTTGTTGTTTTCTTAAGATCATTAATATATTTCAATGAGAACTTTGAGGGATCATGCTAGTGTAGGATCACCCTTACAAGGGCTCCCACCAACACATTTTTGTTGTTTTGAACTTCTCATAAGAAGTATGTAATTAGAATAAGAGCTTAAGATCTCATTTGGTGTGTCTAGGTCCTAGAAGTTCAAGTTTAGTTGGTTACTCCTGGCAAGTGACACAACACCTCCATGAATGCATAAGGAGTTCATTGATTGGTTAGAAGCTTAAGGATAGTTGTTTGGTTTTATTTTAAGAACATTTTTGCTTTAGGAGGACCTACATTGGTCATTGGAAATGTATGAGAAAAAGTTGCTAGAGCAACAAAAAGTTGCTAGCAACTTTTTAAAAGTTACTTAGCAACTTTTCTTATTTTTTTTGTTTTTCCAACTTTACTAAGAGGCTTAAAAACCCTTAACTAAACAAAAATACCAATGGGAAGAATATAAAGGTGATGAGAAACCCTAAACCAAGAGTTGGTGAAAGTCATTGTACGGCTAAAGTTTAGAACAATAGACTATATGCAACAATCTTTGAGGAACAACCACTTTCATGATTGATTTCTTGTGGATAGAGTGGAGTTTTGTGTAACTTTTCAATGGATTATTGTTTAAGAGTCTCATAGGCTTCATTTATGTACATTAGTTTATATTCTTATAGTTTTGGTAGTGTTTTATAAAATTCTTTTCAAACTATATAGTGTGCTACCAATTTTGGGATACCATGTAAATTAGGGGCTGTATCTTTGGTTTCCACCGTGGAAAAAGCATGGAACCTTGGAATCTTGAAGTGCAGACCTAATTTTTTTAGTAAAAAAGTACAAGATCCTTGGATGCACATGCAACATTTTGTTTGAGCTTCCCCTTGGCGAATACAACAGTATCCGACTAGGAGTGGACAACAACAAGTTGGTTCTAGAATGTGGAGGAGTGGGTTTTAAGCTAGGCCCTTTGAAGGGATTCAAGAGGAGTATTGGAAGGTGCTATGTTCTGAAGGAGCAATTTTGATAAGCTTGGGAAGGTGTTTAAAAAGTGAGGGCAGCAAGGAACCCTCAAAACCTTCAAAAACCCTTAATTTTAGCATTATTGTTGTACATCTTTTTGGTGGCTCAAGAATCGAAAAATCCTTTAGGGTCGGTCATTGGAAAAAATTGTTCTTATTACTAGATTTTATGAATACTTAAGGAAAAATTGGTAAAATCCCTAGAAATCCGCAAGGAGGCCTAATTGGGGCTCCTCTAATAGCCCTGTTTATGAAGGAACTATTCAATCAGGTATCAACCCAACTTGACTATCACTTTGATCATGTGGAATAGGTTGTGAAACCTCTATAAAAATCCTCACAATCCTTGTTAGATCTTGTGTTGGTGAAAAACCATAAATGACCCTTATAAGCCTATAGAGAGTTGGTTGCTAGAGAGCAAACTTGCAATGCTAAGGAGTTTGAATTCTTGACTTGGTGGGTAGGTTTGGGTAGGTCAGGGGATCTTTGAGTTTGAATGAATCCTAGAGATCATTAGAGGTGTCAGAAGAACACTTAGATCCAATTGAGGATCAGGAGTATAGACTAGCTAGTCTATCCCAAGCTTCCCCATCACATGTCCAACTTGAGTATCTTGGCTTCCCAAGTCCTGTATGTTAGATTGTGGTGATTTATTAGGAAAGTACTATACATACTTCATAAATTCTTTGGGGCTTGGGGCATCACCCCAAGGAAATTTTTTTTGGGCCCTATTTTATCGAGATTTTGGGCTGACATGTAATTATTAATTATAACCCTAAAGTAGTAAAAATACTTGTATACAAGGGCTCAAGGTTAGTGATTGTTTCATAGTGGTGATGCAAAAATTGGTTCTTGTAGTGGTATTTAGTTGTAAGGGATTATGAATTGTAATCAAGTTGTAATTACTAGATTTTAATAATATTAGACTTGTTGTTTGGTGGACATAGCCCAGGGATTGGGTGAACCACATTAAATCTTGGTGTCTTGTGTTCTTTTCTTCATGATCTATTATTTTCTGATATTGATTATATTTGCACGTAATTTTTATTTCTATTTGTGGTTTAATCCTAATAATTGGTATCAGAGTGAAGTTTTTTTTAAGTTATCCTCTACAGGAAAGTCTCATAGTTGAGTGGGAGTCTCACGGTTGAGTGGGAGCGATGGTAGACAAGGGTAAGCTAAGGGTTGATGGGTTTAATGGGTAGAAATTTTAGTTATGGAAGATATAAATGGAAGACTATCTTTATCAAAATGATTTATGGAAGCCATTGGAAGGCAAAACCAAGAATTAAGGATCTATGTCAAATGACGAATGAGATCTTTAAGATAGAAAGACACTCGAAAGCATTCGATTATACCTGGCACCATCAATGGAATTTAATATTACAAAAGTGAGGACAACAGAAGAGTTGATGCAAATCCTAGCAAAACTATATGAAAATCCCTCCACTTCAAACAAGGTATTTCTCATGAAGCGTTTATTTAATATGAAAATGACAGAAGGTGGATCTATTGCAGATCATTTAAATGAGTTTAATACTATTATTAGTTATTTATCTTCTGTGGGTATCAATTTCGATGAAGACATTAGGGCTCTCTTGATTTTGTGTTCTTTACCTGAAAGCTAGAATGGCTTGGTAATGGTTGTGAGTAATTCTATTCCTGGATCTAGTACCCTAAAATATGATGATGTGATCAGTGTTTTTTTGAGTGAGGAAACTCATAGAAAAACCTTAGGTGGATCTACATTAGGAAGTGATTTGAATGCACAAAGTAGAGGCTAAATGACTGAGAGAGGAAGTAATTCTAGAAATTGTGGGAAATCAAGAGGAAACTCAAAGGGGAGGAGGTCTCAATCGAGAGGACCGAACAACTGCTGATACTATGAGAATCCAAGGTACAAAAAGAAAGATTGTTGGAATTGAAAGAAAAATGAAGGAGATGAACTAGATGGAGACAACAAGGCAAATGTGGTAAGTAACAAATTTGAAGAGGACGCTTTGCTTCTATCTTTAGAAAGTGTTGATGATTCATGGGTTTTAGATTTTGGTGCTTAATTTCATGTTACACCTCATAGAGGTTATTTCATTGATTATGTCCAAGGGGATTTTGGACCTGTTTATTTTGGGAATAATGAAATTTGTCAAATTGTTGGAAAGGGAAAAGTTAAGATTAAGTTGCAAAATGGGAATCATTGGCTACTGCATGAGGTAAGACATGTTCCAAGGCTGAGTAGGAATTTAATTTCAGTAGGGAAACTCAATGATGAGGGTTGTGTAGTTACTTTTAATGATAAAAATTGGAAGGTTTAAAAAGGTTTCCTTGTAGTAGAAAAAGGTGTGAAAGTTGGCACCTTATATATTTGTACAGGTCATATTGTTCCTTCTACTTTAATTGTTTCAGAGAAAAATTAATGTTCAGAAAAAATTGTTGCAGTTGAGCAGGGAGAACAAATAGATACAATAAATTCTAATATAACACTATGGCACAATAGACTTGGACACATGAGTGAGAAAGGTATGAAATTAATTAGTTCAAAGAAAGTTTTACTAGGTCTAAAATGTGTTAATATGGATTTCTGTGAGAGTTGTGTGTATGGGAAACAAAAGAGAGTGAGTTTTGTGAAGACTGGGAAGGAAAAAAAAAAGGAGAAATAATAACTTGTGCATACCGATGTATGCGGACTAGCTCAGGTATCTTCCCTTCATGGCTCTCATTATTATGTTACATTTATTGATGACATAACTAGAAAAGTATGGGTTTATTTCCTTAGACAAAAATCTAATGTATTTCAAACTTTTGAGAAATAGAAATGCTTGGTTGAAAATGAGACTAGTAAGAAATTAAAATGTGTCTGATTTGATAATGGTGGTGAGATTATAGTCATGAATTTGAAGATTATACCTCCACTAATGATATTCATAGATAGAAAACTATTCCAAGGACTCCATATGAAAATGGAGTGGCTGAACACATGAACATGACTATAATGGAGCATGCAAGGAGCATGAGGTTGCATGATGGGTTGCCCTTACACATGTGGGTAGAGGCTATCTATATTGTTGTATATTTGATTAATAGAGGTCCCTCTACTCCTTTGAGTTGTGGTATTCCAGAGGAAGCATGGACTGGTAAGAAGGTGAGTTATTCTTTTCTCAAAACCTTTGGCTATGAAGCTTTTGCTCACATAGATTTTGAAAATAGAACCAAGCTACAAGCTAAGTCAAAGAAATGTGTAGTTTTTGGATATGGCATTAATGAATTTGGTTATAGGCTTTGGGATTTTGAAAATCATAAAATTGTAAGAAGCAAGGATGTCATATTCAATGAGAAAGTGTTGTACAAAGATCTATTGCAGCAACATGAGAAGAAAGGAGATGATTATGCAGTGTTGGATGATACTCCAAAAACTGATGTTCCATCCATTCCTCATAATATGCAACAACCACAACAACAAATACCACACACACCAGTGAATGTTAGATGGTCAACAAGACAAATTAGACCTCTAGAAAGATTTTCTCCCTCTTTGTATTCTATTTTATTAATAGATGTTGGTGAACCTGAATGTTATGATGAAGTTGTGCAGGTGGATACTATGATATAGTGGGAGTTTGCAATGAAAGACAAAATGGATTTTTTGCTGAAGAATAAGACATGAGATTTATGCAAGTTGCTTGTAGGTAAAATAGCTTTACAAAATAAGTGGATTTACAGGTTAAAAGAAGAGGAAGGAGGTAAGAAAATATTTAAAGCCAAGTTAGTTGTAAAAGGATTTACACAAAAAAAGGCATTGATTTTGATGAGATATTTTCTCCTGTTGTTAAGATGACTTCTATCCGTACTGTTTTAAGTATTGTGGTTACTAAAGATTTGCATTTAGAGTAGCTTGATGTTAAAAAAACCCTTCCTTCATGGTGATTTGGATGAAGAGATATATATGGCTTAGTCACATGGATTTGCGGTCAAAGGTAAGGAGAACTTAGTGTGTAAATTGAAGAAAAGTTTATATGGCTTGAAGCAAGCACCTTGACAATGGTATCTAAAATTTTATATTTTTATGCATGAGCATGGATACAATATGTGTCATTTAGATCATTGTGTTTATTTTAAGAGGTTGGATTATGACAGCTACATTATTTAATTTTTATGTGTTGATGATATGCTTGTAGTTGGGTCTAACATGTACCATATTAAGGGGCTGAAACACCAGTTAGCACATGTATTTACTATGAAGGATTTGGGGGCAGCAAAACAAATCCTTGGTATGAAGATTTGTAGAGATAGAAAAAATAGAAAATTGATGCTATCTTAGGTTGATTATGTTGAGAAAGTGTTGCAATGTTTATTTATGGAGAATGCTAAAGCTATCAGCACACCTTTACCTGGTCATTTGAATTTGAAAAAGGAGATGTGTCCCAAGACATACGAAGAGGAGGATAAGATGTCCAAGGTACCCTATGCTTCAGCTGTAGGAAGCTTGATGTATGCTATGGTATGTACCAGGCCAGATATTGCACATGCAATGGTAGTTGTTAGCAGGTATATGAGTCATCTAGGAATTGAGCATTGGAATGTAGTTAAATGGATTCTCAAATATTTGAGAGGAACATCCAATAATTGTTTACACTTTGAGGGCTCTACTATTGATTTATAGGGCTATGCTGATTCAAATTTGGCAGTGGATATTGATACTAGGTGGAATACAACAAGTTATGTCTTTATTGTTGGTGGGGAAGCCATCAGCTAGGTTTCTAGGTTATAGAAGGTTATTGTTTTATCCACTATAGGGGCAGAGTATGTAGCTTCTATAGAGGTAGCCAAGGAGATGATATGGCTTTAGTTATTTTTAGAAGAATTGGGACACCCTCAGAAAGATAATTATTTGTTTACAGATATTCAGAGTGCCATTCATCTTGCAAAGAATTTAGCTCTACATTAAAAGACCAAACACATATAGTTGTGGTACCATTTTATTCGATCAGTTTTGGAGGATGGATAGTTAAAGTTGGATAAGATACATATAGATGATAATCTAGTATATATGTTGACAAAGGTAGTAACAAGGGAGAAGCTAAAGTCCTCTTTAGTTTTGGTTGGTCTTCTAGACTGAACATGAAGGTGATTTGATCCAGTGGGAGCCTCATGGAGTAGCAGCATTGCCATAGGATCAATTTCCAAGTGGGAGATTGTTGTTTAGTATCGAGCTTGATCAATCCCCAAGTGGGAGATTGTTAGATTGTGGTGACTGATCAAGAAAGGATTGTACATACTTCATAAATTCTTTGGGGCTTAGGGCATCACCCCAAAATTTATTTTGGGCCCTATTTTATCGAGATTTTGGGCCGACATGTAATTATTAATTATAGCCCTAAAGTGGTAAAAATACTTGTATAAAAGGGCTTAGGGTTAGAGATTTTTTCATAGTGGTGATGCAAAAATTGGTTCTTGTGGTGGTATTGGGCTATAAGGGATTATGGATTGTAATCATGTTGTAATTACTAGATCACAATAATATCAGACTTGTTGTTTGGTGGACATAGCCTAGGGATTGGGTGAACCATGCTAAATCTTGGTGTCATGTGTTCTTTTCCATGTGATCTATTATTTTTTGATATTGATTATATTTGCATGTAATTGTTATTTCTATCTGTGGTTTAATCCTAACACTATAAATGCAAGGCCATTGATGAATAGGCATTTCTAATTGAAACATTTGTGGTGCTAGAATGAAGTATGTGACCAAATTCATTGCCTACTAATGAGCCAATTTGAGGCTTCACTTCACATTGCTCCATGGATAATTCTATAGCACTTATTACTTCTCTATCTGAAAATTTTGTGTCTATGTACATGTGCACTCTTTCCTAATAGCTGTAGGTTTTGTCTCTTCATCCTAAGTAATTGGCATGCCTTGGATGACACCAAGATAACCATTTTCTTCTAAAATTTCCTTTTCTCTCATATTAATATATCTATTAAGTAGGTTGTCTATATCTTCCTCTATATATTTAACAAATGTAGTTGTAATTACTCTATATATACTCCTCTTTATATTAATCTTTCCTCCATAGGAATGAGAAGGCATGGGGAGTTAGGCCAACTGTTGGTCACTGCATAAAAAAGGTAGTCACTAGATTTCACTTCTAGGACTTCAAAAAGGTTCCAAACTATTATAAAAAAATTAAAAACACATAATCCTAGGCCATCTTGACCAAAAACTCAAAAAGATCCAATTTTGCCTAATTAGCAACTTTTTCTCATATCTTGCACAAAGTGGCCAAGGCATACATATCTTTCTCACATCTCTCACCATGCATTGTGGTATCAAACTATCTATTCTATTAGGTCTAGGTGGCTAGGTAAACCCTAGGCCCAAGCTCCTCGCATCCCATTGAGCACTCAAACATTCTCAGGCACACCAAACTAAATTGTCCCTAAGAGTCACTAAATGCTTTAGGGCAATGACCTTTGACAAGGCATATCTCGAAGCTCATGTGAGATATGGATGCGATTCTAGGTGCTATAGGACTGTGTTGTAGAGACCTACAATAACCTCTCTCACTTTTTGGACATCTTATTTCATTTTGATTTTGCGACCCCATCTCAGGTGATGCTAAAACTCGTAGTGTTGGCCAGAAAAAAGTTGCCATCTACTGAATCTCTCTCACTTTTTGTAGTGTGATCAAACTGTCTATTCCATTAGCTTTGGGTGGCCAAGTAAACTTTAACCCCAAGCTCGTCTCATCCTGTTGAGAACTCAAACATTCTCAGGAACACCAAACTAAATCATCTCTAAGAGTCACTAAATGCCATAGGGTAGTGATCTTTGACGAGGCATATCTCAGAGCTCATGCAAGGTATGGATGCAATTTCATGTGCTATAGGATTGTGTTGTAGAGAAATATGATAAAATCTCTTGCTTTTTGGAGATCTTAGTCCATTTTGATTTTGTGACCCCATCTCAAGTGATGCTAAAACTTGTATTGTTGGCCAGTACAAAGTTGCCAACTACTAAATCTCCCTCACCATTCATCATGGGATCAAATTATCTCTTTTGTTAGCTTTGAGTGGTTGGGTAAAACCTAGCCCCAAGCTCCTCCCATCTTGTTGAGTGCTTGAACATTCTCAGGCATGCTGAATCAAATCATCCCTATGAGCCACTAAATGCCATAGGGAACCAATCTTTGACATGCATATCTTGGAGCTTGTGTGAGGTATGGATGTGATTATAGGTGCTATAGGACCGAGTTGTAGAGACCTACAATAAACTCTCTCTTTTTGGATATCTTATTCCATTTTGATTCTGTGGCCTCATCTCAGGTGATGTTAAAACTTATAGTGTTGGCCAATACAAAGTTGCCAACTACCAAATCTCTCTTATCTTTCATCGTGGGATCAAACTGTCTGTTCCGTTAGCTCTAGGTGGTTGGGTAAACCTTATCCCTAAGATCCTCCCATCCCATTGAGCACTTAAATATTCTCGAGCATGGTGAACCTAATCATCCCTAAGTCATTAAATTCCATAGGGAAATGATTTTTGACGAGGCATATCTCAGAGCTCGTGCGAGGTATGAATGTGATTCTAGGTGCTATAAGACAGTGTTACGGAGACCTACAATAACCTCTCTCACTTTTTAGAGATCTTATTCTATTTCAATTTTGCAACCCTATCTTAGGTGATGTTGAAACTTGTAGTGTTGGCCAGTACAAAGTTGCCAACTATCGAATCTCCCTCACTATTCATCGTGGGATCAAACTATCTATTCTATTAGCTATGAGTGGTTAGGTAAACCCTAGCCCCATGCTCCTATCATCTTGTTGAGCACTTGAACTTTCTCGAACATGCCAAACCAAATTGTCCCTAAGAGTCACTAAATGTCATAGGACAATGATCTTTGATGAGGCATATCTTGGAGCTTGTGTGAGGTATGGGTGCAATTCCAAGTGCTATAGGACCATGTTGCAGAGTCCTACAATAACCTCTCTCTCTTTTTGGAGATCCTATTCTATTTTTATTTTGCGACCCCATCTCAGGTGATGCTAAAACTTGTAGTTTGTGCTAGTAAAAAGTTGCCAATTACTGAATCTCCCTCATCGTTCGTCGTGGGATCAAACTGTTTATTCCGTTAGCTCCAGGTGGCTAGGTAAACCCTATCCCCAAGATCCTCTTGTCCTATTAAGTGCTCAAACATTCTCGAGAATGCCAAACCAAATTGTCCCTAAGAGTCACTAAAGGCCATAGGGTAATGATCTTTGACGGGGCATATGTCAGAGCTCGTGCAAGGTATGAATGTGATTCTAAGTGCTATAGGACCATGTTGTGGAGACCTACAATAATCTTTTTCTTTTTTTGGAGATCTTATTGTATTTTAATTTTGTGACTTCATCTTGGGTGATGCTGAAACTTGTAGTGTTGGCTAGTACAAAGTTTCTAACTATTGAATCTCTATCACCATTCATTGTGGGATCAAACTATCTATTCTGTTAGCTCCAGGTGGCTAGGTATACCCTATCTCCAGGTTCCTCCCATCTCATTGAGTGCTCAATCATTATCCGGCACGCTGAACCAAATCATCCCTAAGAGTCACTAAATACCATAGGGCAGTGATCTTTGATAGGGTATATCTCAGAGCTCATGCGAGGTATGGATGCAATTCTAGGTGCTATAGGACTATGTTGCAGAGACCTATGATAATCTCTCTCTCTTTTTGGAGATATTATTCTATTTTGATTTTGCAACCCCATCTCGGGTGATGGTAAAACTTATAGTGCTGGCTAGTATAAAGTTGCCAACCGCTGAATCTCCCTCACCATTCATCGTGGGATCAAACTATCTATTCCATTAGCTTTGGGTGTCTAGGTAAACCCTAGCCCCAATCTCCTCCCATCTTGTTGAGTGCTCGAACATTCTTGGGCACACTGAACCAAATCGTCCCTAAGAGTTACTAAATTTCATAGGGTAGCAATCTTTGACAAGGAATATCTCAAAGCTCGTACAAGGTATGGATGTGATTCTAGGTGCTATAGGACTGTGTTACAGAGACCTACAATACCCTCTCTCAATTTTTAGATATCTTATTCTATTTTAATTTTGTGACCCCATCTTGGGTGATGCTGAAACTTGTAGTGTTGGCCAGTACAGAGTTGCCAACTGCCCAATCTCCCTCATTATTCATCATGGGATCGAACTATCTATTCTATTAGCTATGGGTGGCTGGGTAAACCCTATGCCCAAGGTTCTCCCATCTTGTTGAGCACTTGAATGTTCTTGGGCACGCCAAATCGTATCATCCCTAGGAGTCACTAAATGCCATAAGACAACGATCTTTGATAGGGCATATCTCAGAGCTCGTATGAGATATGAATACGATTCTAGGTGCTATAGTAGCGTGTTGTTGAGACCTACAATAACCACTCTTAATTTTTGGAGATCTTATTCCATTTTGATTTTGAGACCCCATCTCAAGTGATGCTAAAACTTGTAGTGTTGGCTAGTACAAAGTTGCAAACTGTCGAATGTCCCTCACCGTTTGTCATGGGATCAAATTGTCTATTTTGTTAGCTCCATGTGGCTAGGTAAACCCTCATCACAACCTCCTCCCATCCAGTTGAACACTTGAACATTCTCATGCATGTTGAACGAAATTGTCCCTAAGAGTCACTAAATACCATAGGGCAGTGATCTTTGACAGGGCATATCTCAAAGCTCGTGCAAGGTATGGATGCAATTCTAGGTGCTATAGGATCATGTTTGGAAGACCTACAATAAACTCTCTCTCTTTTTGGGGATTTTTTTTTTTTTTTATGACCCCATCTCAGGTGATGCTGAAACTTGTAGTGTTAGCCAGTACAAAGTTGCCAACTACCAAATCTCCCTCACCATTCATCATTTGATCAAACTATCTAATTTGTTAGCTCCAAGTAGCTAGGTAAAGCCTATCTCCAAACTCATCCCATCCCATTGGGTGCTCGAATGTTCTTAGGCATGCCGAACTGAATCATCTCTAAGAGTCACTAAATGCCATAGGACAATGATCTTTGATGGTGGTAACTGGATATGTCATCTTTGCAATGATGGACACTCATGATAGAAGGTAAAGGGGTGATCATACACCTCATTTTGAACATGTTTTTTTTTATGGTAATAAGGTAATCCTTGTTTGTAAGGTAAAGGAACTTGAGGTCACCTATAAACCCAAGTTGCCTTAGTCCTAAGATTTTTAAATTTTTTTTTAATAAGTTGACTCAATAAGTGTTTTGAGAGTCATTACACCTTGTATAGGTCCTATGTGTTGCCAAAAACTACTTGGTTAAGTTCTAGGAAGAGTTAGTGAGTATATGCAGGGTCATGGTGTGCCAAAAAGTGGTGATGTGAAAAACATGTAGCTTTGAAATGCCTAAAAGCATTTCAAAATGCACTTTGACTTTTTTTCCACCCATCTTGGTACCAAACCAAAAATGTAATACCATGCCTAATCAGGTATCCGATTTGAGAACGAGTATTTGATTTGAGAAGAGATATTCAATTTGAGAGTGGGTATCTAATTTGGGAATGGGTATCCGACTTATATTCCAAATTATGGCACCAAATTCAAATGTAAAGGGAGTGGGGACCAATTTTAAAGTTGTATCAAGTCCTAGTATGATATAGTTATAACATAATTGTGGGGGGGGGGGGGTGGGGGAGGGACAATTATTATATATAGTTACTAAAATTAATTATATAGTATTAAATAATAATAATAATTTATTATAAATAAAAATATTATTTATTATGTAATTATTTTATATATAGTTATTACTTATTATATATTATTATATAATTATCTATCATATATATTATTATTATTATTATTATATATTATATATTACTAACCTAAGTTAATAAACTATATGATGATGTATGTTCCTGGGGGTCCCCCTAGGGACATACATGTGTTCCAATGAGTCCAACTGGGTCATAGGATACCTTAATTATATATCATATATATTATTATTATATATTATATATATTAGTAACCTAAGCTAATAAATTATATGATGATATATGTTCCTGCAAGTCTCACTAAAGACATACATGTGTTCCAATGAGTCCAAATGGGTCATGGGATACCCTATGAACCATTTTGACCCATTATATGACAACATATCTTCTTAAGGGTCAAAGGATGCATAGGGACATATATCTTCTATTTTAATGGCTAGAAAGGGGTTATGGAGTATCCTATGACCCCTTTAGACCTAATAGATGATAACATATGTTCCTAGGGGTCCTAGGACCCATATAGACATATATGTTGTGTTCCAATGGGTTGAAAGGGTTCATAGAGTATTCTATGACCCTTTCAAGCTATTACATGACAACATACATTCGTAGGGGTCATAGGACCCCTAGGAACATATGTTGTCATGTAATGGGATGAAAGGGGTCATAGGGTATTTGATGACCCCTTTTGACCCATTGGAACACAATATGTATGGCTCTAGGGTATTAGGAACCCTAGGAACATATGTTATCATGTAATGGGTCAAAATTTGACCCATTCGAGCACAATACACATGATGATAAGGTTCCTAGGACCCTTAGCAACATATGTTCTTGTGTAATGTGTCAAAAGGGGTCATAGAATACCCTATGACCCCTTTCTACCCATTGGAATATAAGAGGTATGTCCCTAGGGGTCATAGGATACAATATTACCCCTTTCTATCCATTGGAACACAACATATATGTCCCTAGGGGCCCTACGATACCTAGGAACATAAGTTGTCATGTATTTGATTAAAATGGATCATAGGTTATCCTATGACCCCTTTCAACCCATTTCAAAAGAACATGCTTATTCCTAGAAGTCTTAGGACCCACAAGAACATATTTTGTCATGTAAAGGGTTGAAATGGATCATAGGATATCATTTAACCCATTGGAACACATGTATTTCCCTAGGGGTCCTACAAACGATATGAACATATTTTTTCATGTAATAGGTCAAAATGTGTCATGGCATGTCCTATGACCCCTTTTACCCAATATAACACATCATCTATGTCCCTAGGGGTCCTATGTCCCCTAGGAACATACATCATGTGTTTGAAAGGGAAAAAAGGGGTCATACGGTTCTGACCAATTAAATGATAACATATGTTGATAGGGGTCCTATAAGCCCTAGAAAAATATATCATGTGTTCAAATGAGTTGAAAGGGGTCATAGAGTACCCCATGACCCCTTTCAATACATTATACAACAATATATGTTCTTAGGTGTCCTAGAACACCTAGGGACATAAATCATGTGTTTAAATGTGTTGAAAGGAGACATAGGGTAACCTATTTTGACCCATTAAATGAAAACATATGTCTATAGGGGTCCTAGGATCCTAGGAACATATTATAATCATTTATATGGGTTGAAAAGGGGTTATAGGATAACTTATAACCCCTTTTTGACACATTTCATTACAACATATGTCTCTAGGGGTCCTAAAAACCCTAGGGACATATTATAATCATTTATATAGGTTGAAAGGGGTCATAGGATAACCTATAACTCCTTTTGACATATTTCATTACAACATATGTCTCTAGGTGTCATAGGACCCCTAAGGACATATTACAATCATTTCTATGGTTTGAAGGGGGTCATTTTATAACCTATGACCCCTTTCAACACATTTCATTACAACATATGTCTTTAGGGGTCCCAAGACCCCTAGGGACATATTATAATCATTTATATGGACAAACACATGTAATGTCTGCATACCAACTCACGAGATGGTAACATGTGTCCAACGATACCTTGTCCCTCTAGCACCATGCTAGGAAAACTAAACCCAAACTACCGCTAAACTCAATCTCTAGCCTCAAGTCAATGGTTAATGAGAAAGTTTGACTAAGACAATCCACCTAAAGATATAAGCTTAGGGAGATAGATACTATAGAGTATTAGGACTAAGAGGGAGTCACTCTCAACTTTTGCACTAAATCAGCCCAAGACACATTAGGGAACTCACAATTTCCCCAACCATCAACATACTCACAAGAGAACACTAACTGAGCTAGTGGCATAACCACACTAGCCTACTCTCTCAAGGGAGAAAGAAAACAGAGATGCGCCAAAGACAACATCCAGAAAGGAGAATCTAGAATCATCAAAGGACTAAGTCACTCCCAAATGACAAGGCAACATCATCCATGAGCAAGGAATGCTCACAAACCCCACTTCACCTCAATAGGGTGGGTCAGTGCAAAAGGAAACACAAAAACCCAAGCATGAACTCCAACAAGTACCTAGTAGATTATGAAGACAAGATAACTCTTCCATTATGAATAACATGAATAGTTAAACTTCTCTAATGGCCATAAATATGATATGTCATGATTGAATTGACCTCTACTCAAAAAGGTACTCGAAATATCGATCAACAACTCTAGAAGCCATAGCTTCACATTCGAACTCGGATTGAATCCATTTGAAAAGCATCGAAAAGATATCGACAAAGAATACAACTAGATGGAGCTAAGAGAGACCTAAGACCTACGATCTAAGACACCACTCAAGACAAAACCACAAAGGAAAAAACAATAGTCTTGGCCACCAAGACAAGTGATAGACAAAACGTCCAAATCCACACAAGAGCACACATGCCCAAAACAACATAAGACATGGAATGAAAGGTAATCCACACATTGAAACCATCATTGCTAATCTTTCATAGTTTCATTAATTAAACATAACATAAGCACTAATGTATAATGAAACTGAAAAAATTTCAAGCAAGAGTCTAAGAGTCACCATAAAACAAGTACATATCTTTCAATTTCTTTCAAAAATTACATTAAGTTTAATCACCATTTAAACCATTCAATTACAATAACAACTTTAAATCTAACAAAGACACACTAGCATGTTCTCCATGATATTATCCCTTGAACGTACTACCAGAGGTCCAAGATGAACATGATAGATTCACAACACACAACTGGGCAGTAGTAAAACACATCCAGAATAGTCATCATGAAACATAATCAAAAAGCCCAAATGGGGGAATTATCAATTCCAGCAGTAAATACCAAAAAGAGCTCATTTCAACAATAAGTCAAATGTGACAACTGTCACAAAGAGAGCGATAGATAAAATTTGATGACTACTCCAAGAGAGGAAAATACTAAAAACCAATGCTAGCCCAACAACATGAGGAAAGTACCTCCAACCAAATAAAATAAGACATGAAACAAATCATAGTATAGGTGATGACTGAGTACAGTCACACAAGAGGGATAAATCACCACACAATGCTAAGGAATACATCATCCTAGGATTGTTAGAGAACAGACTCACACACATCAAGTAGTATACCATTAGTAACCTCATGCATATGCAGACAACAATAATTTCCATATAATGCAATATTTAGATATCCATCAAATTAATACAGTTTTACATAAGCTTAAGAAATAATAAGATTGGAGACTTAAGCCATTAACCCAAGGATATAATGCAAAACTAATACTTTGTAATGATTCACAATAAACACTCATTTTCAATGAAAAGAACCATTTCATTATTATGACAACAAAATAAAGAATCACAATAAGATTCATTCATTTACTTACAATTAGGAGAAAACAGGGAAACAATGCACCTACTCCACAAGGAGAAACAAAAAGAGGCACTTAGAGCCAAACATGGACATCAATCAGTGGTTCCATCCAAAAAGGGTCACACAAGAAACCAACCAAACAAGGTACATAAAACAAGGAAGGTTTCCTTCTCCAGAAGTTGATCTAGTTGCCTCTACTGGACAAGCAAGTCCATCATGAGTAGATACCAAAGCAACAAATATCATGAGTTCTCACCAAGAAACTCGCACTCAACCAATGCAGCAACAAATAAAGGGCAACATAAACACAGAGATCCCAATGTTTGAACATGGGCTCTGCTACTAGATATAATGCCCTGCCTGGAGATCCTTGGAAAAAAGGATGAAATACAAGCCAAGATTTTTATTTATTTTTACAAGTATGAATGCACATGACAACATCATATAGGGATCACAACGATCGCAACGGAAGACTTCACCACAATCTCGACAACCAACAGATCTCTGAACACCACTACCAACTGATACATGTGAACAAAAGCCAACAACCACCACAACAAGATGAGGGCTCAAGAAACAACCACTCATCAACAAAACACCAAGCTAGGGTAAAATGCAGAATCCTGAAATTTGGCTAAGTCTGAAATTCTGAAGCCCTAAAATTTGGCTAAGTCTGGATTTCTGAAGCCCTGAAATTTCATAGAATCCTTAATTTATCTTCGAGAGGTCTGAAACCTATCTCAAAAGATTCATCGCATATATTAAAATATATCTTAAGTATAAGAAATTAAATATACGTCAACTTATACTTAAACCCCAAGAGACTAAAACAGAAACACAAAAATTGGATTTCAAGAGAAATCGACAGAATTCAAAATGCAACAGCATAAGGTCGAAGAACACCCAAAAGGTTAACCAAATCAACCCTCAAAAAGTTTGAAACATGACAAAAAGTGGCCATTTTCTACCCGCGTAGGTTTTTACAAAAAACCATGGGACACTTCTTACTAAGGGAGGGCGACACTTCTCCTTAAGGCGTGCGACACTCTTCCAGTGTCGTACAAAATTTCTCAAGAAGGTTTGTGACACTTTATAGTCTCATGCGATATTTCTCAAGAAGGTGTGCGACACTCTTCCAGTGTCGTATGACATTTCTCAAGAAGGCATGCAATACTTTACAGTATCGTATGACATAGTTTGCATGGGTGTGCGATACATTTTTAATGTCACACCATGCTGAAAAAATATTGCCCAAAGAACACGAAAACACTCCCAGAAACACAAAAGACCAAAATAGAGCAAAGAACTTCCACACCAGGGAGTACTGGATCCAAAAAGGCTCGAGGAATGAACACTCGAGTGCAAGAACAACACAAAATGACTAACATCTATCCATCTAAACCATAACAGTAAGGAACATACTGAAATAAACATCACAACAACAAAACAACCAAACTAAGTACGCGGATCCTCCCAACCATCAATAGCATTATAGGACCATCATGGGCTCTAGCCATCCCCCGCATGTAACATCCCAAGCCATCGACTAGATTGTCGATACTATCGTAATAGGGACGTCACTACTAAAACATGCACAATATCAGAATAAGGAAATCTAACATGCTAGTGATAATGCATAAAATAATCCTATAGTAGATAACATCACCTATCACATGCTAAATAGCAGTAAGCAACAGATATACTACTAAAGCAAATCACATCATCTAATCATATGCTAAACATCATGATAAGGGAATGCATCAAATAAACTAACATCATCTAAACATGATATCCAAGCATTCCAATGAAAGCATAAATCACAAGGAAGCATACTTCAAAACTCGAAGTACCAAGTGAACAACATCCATCAACGATCGCACTAGGACAAAGATCGTCTTTGTACATCGATCCTTAGCAGTGGTGAAGGTAGCTACACCTCCCAACCACATAGAACCCGTAGGTCCACACCTGCCATGCTGATGGAGGTAAAGATCCAACCACAAACACACATAAAGCACAACATCCAAGGCTAACACTCACGCCAGATAGTATGATGGCTGCAACCAAGAACCTAAGACAATGCAAGGAGTATAGGTCCTGGGTAGACACTCAAAAGGCTACTAAGTAGGGACTGACATCATAGAGAGTCACTTGGCATCGAAAAGCCCAAGCTTGGATTGTGCATTTCAACTCCTCAATGGAGGGCTCTGCACACACATTTTATTATCTTAAGTTTGATTACTAGTCACACATTTTTTTAAATTATCACTTATTTAAAACTTCCTATCCTCTGCCAACCCTATAGGACTAAGGTCACCAGTCTGTGAGGTAGAAGCCCCCTCCATATGCTACCCTACCCTACCCATGCTCATCGTACGACAAGTGCCCATGGGTATGCATACTCCCATCCCAACCCTAATGATCATAACTTCTAAAAGTACTACTAAAGATCGGGCCTCGTAAGTCACTCGACAAATGTACGTGCACGTACTCGTGTGTGGCACACCACCATCACGAAAATCACAACACAAGGACATGAATGAGAACACAATGCAAAAAAAAACACTCAACCAAAAGTAACTCAAGAGGATGGATTCTAGACTAATCCCAAAGCCAATAAAACCATACATCATAAAATCACTCAATTGGCCTCAATCTCAGAGTATGGATTCCACATGAATCCCAATGATGTAACAAGACCAAAAGTCATGAACTTACTCAACAAGCCTCAATCCGAGAGTATGGATTCTACACGAAACCTAGTGTCCATGAAACAAAGAAAAGGTCCAAAAGAAACCATAACAGGTATAAAATCACTCAACCGAACACAACGTCAGGAGTACAGATGTAACATGCATCCCAATGCAACATAAAAGTGTAGAAGTGGTCTGACTGATATCCAAACAGATCATCCACCCACATTGTGCCAAGAAAATTTGAAAAAATAGGGCAATATGCAAAACAAGGTAAAAACCCCAAAATTTGGAAAACTTTCAAAATTAAAACTCATTTGACCTTTGGGCACAAAAACCCCAAATATTCAAAAATAAATGGAATCAGACACCGTATGCAAAAATGACTAGCATAATGGCACAAAATCCAAAACCCTCATCCCGAAAAATAGGGAAATGTTTATACCCACCCAACTGGGTAGAACTAGCATACAAAAATGGAGGGGAACACTAGTTCTCAGCCTCCAAACAAACGACTACCAAAAACATAAGCAAAAATAGAGCAGAAACAATAAAACAAGAAAGCCCTACCTCACAGCCAAAAGGGCAAAACGAGAATCTGAACTAGAATATTAAATGCTCGTAGAAGTGGCTGAAAATCATGGCAGTCCAAGGTTTCCCCGAGTTGGATCCAACGAGCCCAACCTCACGATGATCCCAAGCCCATAGCTCCCACAACGAACAAAACAATAAATCCTAATGAAGAGGATTTTGGGTTTTACTCTCCAACTTTCCAATTCAAAAGTGAGAAGTGAGGAATTAAATTCCTTTTTGGATACTTATTCACTTTTCGAGTAAATAATCGATTAGGGAAAATAACTAGCCAACCTAGTTAAACCCCGAATCAACCCAAACGAAAATAGGCTATTCCTATAAATAGGAATTCATCTATGGAAAAGCTGCCAAAAATTAAAATAAATCAATTAAAAAACCTAAAAACCCAAAAAAAACATAAATCTCCTTAATAACTTTCGCGAGAATGCGAACCTCTAAATCCATAAACACGCTTACTGGTCTAATCACATAATGCAAATGAGTTCGGATTTAATAATCACCGAAAGGTTTAATTTAAACATTTTAATAAAGGATACGTCGACCATATAAGGATGACATTGGCAAAATATGAATGGCTGAATCACTAACTCCATGTGCCACTGCCAGGGGTATAAATCCTACACACTAAACAACACGATCAACTGCAATTGCATATAATGACATAGCCGAAGAAATAAATGCATTAAATCACCTAATTTAACCATTTAATTAATTATAGTAAAATAATCTCTTTACATCACTCACATTCACATAAAGCATAACAACGCAGGAATGAAGTAAATAACCATAGCATTAAATCCATCACATAACATAATCAGAGATATGTCCAAAAACCAGATAACCAGATATCATCATAAAACACATTGTCATCTCAAAATGGCATCATCATGCAATATGATTAACTAAACAACATAGTAGTCTAATATCTATGATACTGAAATCAAAGTATAACACCTGACCCTCAGGTCATTTCAAATGTAAACATAACATGAGAAAAAAATATATTTCTAGTCAGAAATATAACGAGGTAAATGTCAGCAACACAAAACCAAAGAATCCAACGTGAACAATCCATTTAAATTACTTAAGCATTTAATAATGATTGATTACTCTACATTAAAAAGGCATTTAAAATATATAAACAACCATAGTTATAAACATGACTAACCACTGCTATAAGAACCTAGTCTAGAGTAGCATGGTAATAGTACATAGTGCAATCTTTGCACACATCCCAAGGTAATCACGAAACAACCTCATGGTACCACATCGATCTTGGTAACCACTGGCACAAACCTCAGTGAATCAAAAATCACATCATAATCTCAAAGATCTGTCAAAAGTATAATCAAAACAACTAATACAAAAACATAAATCCAAACACCTCAACGATGTAGACCACTCAGGGTCACAATCATGATCCCATCACAACAAAAGATCAGCAAGGTTGCATCCATCAGGATGACTTACATAAGTCAAATGTGAGAGGCACTACAGCATAGGATAACCTATGACCCCTTTCGACACATTTCATTACAACATGTGTCTCTAGGGGTCCTAAGACCCCTGAGGACATATTATAATAATTTATATGGATCAAAAGGGGTCATAGGATAACCTATGACCTCTTTCAACACATTTCATGACAACATATGTCTCTAAGGGTCCCAAGACCCCTACAAACATATTATAATCATTTATATGGGTTGCAAGGGGTCATCAGAAAACCTATAACCCCTTTCAAAATATTTTATTGTAACATATGTCTCTAGGGGTCCTAGGACCCCTAGGGACATATTATAATTGTTTATATAGGTCAATAATCTATGACCCCTTTCGACACATTTTATGACAACATATGTCTCTAGGGGTCCCAGAACCCTAGGAACATACTATAATAATTTATATGGGTTGAACCTTTTGACACATTTCATTATAATATATGTGTCTAGGGGTACTAAGACCCCTAGGGACATATTATAATCATTTATATGGGTTGAAAGGAGTTATCGGAAAACCTATAACCCCTTTCAAAATATTTTATTGCAACATATGTATGTAGGGGTCCCAAGACCCCTATGGACATATTATAATAATTTATATGGGTCAAAAGGGGTCATAAGATGACCTATGACTCCTTTCGACATATTTCATGACAACATATGTCTCTAGGGGTCCCAAGACCCATAGGGACATATTATAATCATTTATATGGGTCAAAATGGGTCATAGGATAACCTATGACCCCTTTTGACACATTTCATGACAACATATGTCTCTAGGGTTTTGAGGACCCTTACAAACATATTATAATCATTTATATAGGTTGAAAGGGGCTATAGGATGACCTATGACCCCTTTTGACACATTTCATTACAACATGTCTCTAGGGGTCCTAGGACCCCTAGGTACATATTATAATTGTTTATATGGGTTGAAAGTGGTCATATGATAACTTATGACTCCTTTTGACACATTTCATTACAACATATGTCTCTAGGGGTCCTAGGACTCCTGGGGACATACTATAATTGTTTATATGGGTCAAAAAGTGTCATAAGATAACTTTATGACCCCTTTCGACATGTTTCATTACAACATATGTCCTTAGGGGTCCTAGGACTCCTAAGAACATATATTAATCATTTATATGGGTTGAAAGAGGTCATAGGAAAGCCTATGACCCTTTTTGACACCTTTCATTACAACATATGTCGCTAGGGGTCCTAGGACCCCTATGGACATATTATAATCATTTATATGGTTCAAAAGGGTCATAGAATAACCTATGACCCCTTTTGACACATTTTGTGACAACATATGTCTCCAAGGGTCCCAAGACCCTAAGAAAATATTATAATCATTTATATGGGTAGAAATGGGTCATAGGATAACCTATGATCCTTTTCAACACATCTCATGACAACATATGTTTCTAGTGGTCTTAGGACCCTTAGGAACATATTATAATCATTTATATGGGTCAAAAGGGGTCATAAGATAACCTGTTACCCCTTTCAACACATTTCATTATAACATATGTCTCTAAGGGTCCAAGGACCCCTAGGGATATATAATAATCATTTATATGGATAGAAAGGGGTCATAGGATAACCTATGAACCCTTTCGACACTTTTCATTACAACATATGTCTCTAAGGGTCCCAAGACCCCTAGGGACATATTATAATTGTTTATATGGGTCAAAAGGAGTCATAGAATAGCTTATGACCCCTTTCAACACATTTCATTACAACATATGGCGGTAGGGGTCCTACAACCCCTAGGGACATATTCTAATCATTTATATGGGCTGAAAGGGGTCATAGGATAACCTATGGCCCCTTTTGACATATTTTGACATATTTCATTATAACATATGTTACTAGGGGTCCTAGGACCCCTAAGGACATATTATTATCATTGATATGGGTCGAAAGGGGTCATAGGATAACCTATGACCCATTTCAACATATTTCATGACAACATATGTCTCTAAGTGTCCTATAACTCTTTGGGACATATTATAATCATTTATATGGGTCTAAAGAGGTAGGAGCGCATATGTTCCTAGGGGTTCTAGGACCCTTAGGGACATACATTATGTGTTTGAATGGGTCAAATGGGATTATAAACTTCCTTATGGCCCCTTCTAATTGATTAAATAGGAAAATACATTCCTAGGTGTCCTAGGAATATATATATGATGTGTACAATGAGTCGAAAGGGGTAATAGAGTATCTTATGACCCCTAAGCACACTTCATGTCATAAAATGGGTCAAAAAAGGTCATATGATATTCGAAGGCCTTTTTAAGTCATTAGATCACATCATTTATCTGGTTAGGGGTCCTTGGAACCATAAGCACACATATTGTGATTGAATGGGTTAAAAAGTGTTAAAAGGTACCCTATGACCCTTTTTGATCCTTTGGAACGATTATATGTATGGTTAAGGGTCCTAAAACCTTTTAAAAACATATTAAGTATCCTAAAAGGGTTTATACTATTATAAAAGAATTTTCAAAAAAATTAAAAAAAAAAAATATAAAAAAAAAAGAAAAATAAAAAGGGTATCTGATTTGAGAACGGGTATTTGATTTGGGAATGGATACCCAATTTGGGAATGGGTACCTGATTAGGCTTGGTTTTTCTTTGGATGCCAAACCTCTACGGTCAACACCAAAAATGTACCAAAAATGTGTTTTTATTGTGTTGTTGTGTATTTCTAACTTCAACAATGTAGCTGATGACTTTTTTTTCATCCATATTTGATGAAATGAAAAGGGTTTCTTGAGAATGTTCTCAGCTTTCCATCGATATAATGTCTGTCAAATTATGAGTTAAGTAAGTAATTATTACTTATTTTCTAATGGAGTTAGCTACAAAGTGCTGATTGACAAACTAATTGAAAAATAGCTATTACTTTCAAACCATATAAGATTTGTGAAATCTAAAAGATGCGTCACATTCTATGCTTCAACTAGTAGGAGAAAAAAAAAGAAAAATTTAATTTTGAATTTTTTTGAACTAATTAAGGTGGTTAGATGTGAGGTTTTTAATTCTAAAAATAATATAATAGAAAATTCATAATTAATTATTTATTTGGAATAAAAATTTCCAAAAATATGCATCACATCCTGGCATGAGTCTATTTTTTATATCTATAATTATATTAAAAAATATTATCATTTGATTTTGGTTAAGGTGGTTAGACATATACCTACTTTTTTTTTTTTGACCTAAAATTTTTATAGTACTGCATTAAAATCTAAGCCTTTGACCAATCAAATATTTTTGTCTCCAAATAAGGCCTAGTAGTTTAGAAACTAGATTCAATTTCCTATATATTATTTTCTTACAACTTTTTGATATAAAGTCTAGAACCACTTTAAAATTATTTGTCAATTTGAAATAACCTTGATTTGCTAGATTTTCAGTGCCACTTAAAGTCATACTTTGGTTGACCATGATCCTACACATACTCTGTGCAAAAATTGCATTTTGCAATAAAAGTTGTTGACAACTTTTTGGCAATTTTAGTAATTTTTTGGAAAACATTGAAATTAACCTTATAACCAATCAAACCAATTGGTAATTGGTTGGAATAGATGTCTATAAGAATTATCCTTGGGGAAGAATTCACCCAAGACCAAGGAACTCAAGCATGAGCACAATAGTAGACCAAAGAGAGTATGATCAGAATGATGATATATTCATTCAATATATGGATTGAAAGTACACTAGGAGTGCTTGTATATGAAGTTCTCTAGAATGCTTCTAGAATACATAGAAGTTAGTAACATGATAAGTCATACAACTAGACACATGTCCACTAGATATGGGTTATCCTCCATCAAGCACAGGAGTAAGTGCGATGATGAGAAGATAAGCCTACAAAGGTGTAGCACACAAAATAATATTCTAGATACCATGTGCTAAATTAGGAGTGCGAATAATTGTGTTGTCTACATGAAAACTCAGTTAATTATGCAAACTCCAGTGTTGTAAATACCATGTGCTAAATTAGAGTTGCTTACTCCAATGTTGTCAACATGACAACTCATAAGAGTATGCAAACTCCTAAGTTTCTCACCTAAGAAATAATAAAATAATGCATTAACCTAAGTAAACTTAAGTAAAGTGTAAATAGTAAATACTTATTTACACCAACACCCCCCCTTAAGTGCAAATTAGGGGAATGCACTTAAGCTTACAAAAGCTAGAATGCAATGCATGATGGGTCTCGACTACTAGACCATGTTAGATACCCATGTGCATAATGAAATACAATCTCTCATAAAGTGGAGAAAGAGGGAAATCCTCATGGAAAAAAACCTCCCCCAAAAATAGAGATGAAAACACTAGATGCATGGATGGGTGGGGTAATCAAGACCCACCCCCCCCCCCCCCCCCCCCATTATGACATACATCAAGTATATACAATAGAGAAATGTGAGAAGAACAATATCCCAAAAGAGGAAAAGGTCCCCTCTACAAGAGAGAAGAAGAAGAGAGACAAGGTAGTCTCCCCCTCCCTGCCAAATGAAGAGTGCCGATTAGTGATAGCTTTTCTGATATAGAAGTTGATTGAGGACTGTTGAATAGCATTCCTCCCCTTTGGAAGAAATAATACCATAGGTCTAAATGAGATGCTTACACTATGTGTGGAAAGAATTCCAATGATCATTGATGCCTTTGAAACTTGCTCAACTATCCCTGTGAAGGAAGAATTTAGAACCTATCCTAAAGAACATACTATCTCCTGAACTGATAAAGAGACGTGGTCTCCTATAATTGCTGTACATAAGTATCCATAATCACATCAACCTATAAAGATCGATCATGTAGAGAATGGACATGAGGGTTAGAGTGAGCCCTCACAACAACTAAAGAAGGATCTTCTCCATCAAAGAGAAGATGTACATCATCAATGATGTCCCCTAAATCTTCTATGTATGACTCCACAAGAGAACTTGAAATATTTGATATGTTTTCATTAACTGCCACTAGAGCTAGAAGACAAGGTGTACCTTGTTGTGCTGGACCTATCACTATGGCAATATATGCATGTGGAATGTGTTAATGATGTGACCTTTCGATACAACTATTGATAGAACCCCACATATATGAATCTGTTGAAGCACTATCTTTGGTGTCACATCAGTTTCCACAATGTATGAAGTGTAGAGAGGATTAGAGGAAAATTTGGGTGAAATTTTCTCAAAGTGTATATCCTTCTCCCCAAAAATATTATGTGTCTCAATATCCATAAGTCTGTATGCCTTAACACAAACTTCATATCCAATCAAAGTACAAGGCCTAGATGGTGGTTCCTTACATCCCCTGAAAGATATGTTTGCCCTTGTTGGACAAATAAAGACTTTGAAGTTTGTTACAACTGGTTTTTTACCACACCATACCTCAAAAGGAGTCTTTCTATCTAAGGTAGGATGAGGAGACCTATTAAGTATGTGATTGGCACAGTTGATTGCGTCAACTTCAAGTGATGGATATAGAGACTTGTCTTGTATTATGCAACTTGCCATTGACTTAAGAGTTTGTATCCTCAATGCTGCAACATTTGTCTTATGTGGACTGAATATTGGTGGATTCTGAAGATCAATTCCCTCAAGTTTGCAAAAGTCTTTAAGTCTTTTGTTCACATATCTGAGTTCATTGTCCATCCTTAGAACTTTGATGGCTTTCCTTGATTTATGTTCAACATGAGTCTTGAAGGCTAGAAACTTATCCAACACTTGATTCTTGTGATAAAGAAAGTAGACCCAAGTATACTATGAAAAGTCATCAATGAAAGTAAGTATGTGGTGACTTTGGTTGACTGATGTCACTACAAAAGGACTTGCTAGGACTATGTGAACCAATTGAAGAATAATTGGTGCTCTTGAAGACTTCCCTTTAGTAGACTTCTCCTCTAGATGCATATCTACTAAACCTATTGAACATTCACTATGGGAAAAGTTGATTGTAGGTAGACCTTTGACCATTTTGTTTGAGAAAAGTTGCTAAAGATATAGGAAGGCAAGATGACCAAACCGTTTATGCCATAATTGGATTTGTGAATTGGATTGAGTCAACAAGGCTTGTGAAGGAGACTTGGGAACAAAGTGGGAGAAAGAATAAAACCTTGTGTCATGATTAAATTTCCCCACTACAGCCACTAAATCATAATTTAGATTGTGTACCTCTACTGAGTTAGGAAGGAACTCAACTTTATGACCATCTTCAAGGTGAGTATTTTGGTAAATTGAGAGGAGATTAGAACTTAGGTTAGGAACATAGAGAATGTCTTTGAACTCTCCATTTTCCACCTCCACATTTCCTTTCCCTTCAACTTCCATTTTGTATCATCTCCCACAAAGATGTGTGGTACCTTAGACTGCTTCAATGAAGAAAAATCTCCTTTGGAAGAACCCATATGATATGAAGCACCTGAATCAAGAATCCATTAGTACTTGCCCTTTGCCCTTTGAATCTAAAGAAGATCCTTTCTCCTTGTAAGTATTAGGCAGTGAAATATTGTGTTTCTTCATGATGGCGGTCAAATCATCAATCTTTTTATGATAACACTCATGTTCTTCATGACCCAACTTCTTGCAATAAGCACACTTTTTCTTGTCCTTGTTATTGTTTCCCTTCTTATTTGAATTTGAGGAAGACTTTCCTTGTTGATTTGATTGTGGTGTTGCCTTTTCTCCATCCTCTAATTTGTTATTCTTCCACTTCTTATTCTTGCTCTTTCCTTTATTTGAAGATTGACAAGCTGAATTTTGAGAACCCTCATTGTTGACCACCAATGCCTTAGACTTTGGTGAATTGAGAATCTCTATTGATTTCAACTTATTTTCTTCTTTATCCAATAGTTCAACATAATGATCAAAAGAGACTTTCTGATGGGTAGACCCTAATGTAGTCTTTGAGGTGTTATAAGTAGAAACAAATGTGGAGTACTTAGATGGTAGCTTATTGAGAATGGGATAGATTAACCTGTCATCTTTAATAGGACTTCCACAATCATCTAGTTTCATTCTTAATTCATTCACCTTTATGATAAAATCCTGTATGGAATTAAATGCCTTTGGATCTAAGGAGACAAGCTCATCTTCAATTTTGAAAATATCTTCCTCAGACACTTTACCATATAGGTTTTGGAGGGTATCCCAAGCTTCCTTGGATGTATGAGACTTCTGAATCTGATATATGATCTTGTCTTCAATCCCCAAACAAATATCACCTAGGGCTTTCCTATCTATTATTTGATAATCAATGATTTCACTGGCAGATACTTGATCACTTGTTAATTTAGGAAGGGTACCATGGACATATTGAGAAACTCCTTTATGTATTAAATGACACCACATTTTAATGGACCATGCAGCATAGTTATGTGGAGTTAATTTTGGAAACTTAAAATTTTCCATGATGTAGAATGAAAGAAAAAAGCAAGAAAAGAGGAACACAACACCAAGAACACATCCCCCCCCCTTTTCACTCAATCAAGAACCCCTGCAATAAAGATGCTTTTGACACATTATATGTAGTGTGTTTACAACAACCACTTGCCAATTTTGGCCTTAGTGGACTTCTAATTTTTCCTTTTACAACCTCCTTATGGAGTTCAAAACTAGAACATTACAATGTATCTCAAATATACAACAATTTTGAAGATATATCAAAGTATTACAATGTAGAAAATGACCTAATTCTGAAACAAACACTTTTGTCCACACAACCCTATAATTTGATTGTAGATCTGAAAAGTAGACAAAAAATAACACACTTTCAAAAAGAATAGAACCTATTTTTGTGTATAAATGAGCCTGTACAAAGCATTTGAAGTTGCAAAATGCAAGATTGAATAGGTACAGTCACCAAAAGACACAATTTCTGACAAGTCCATGCACCAAAACTAGAAAAGAGTTGCACCATTAAAATTTTTAAGAAATTCTACCCAAAATCAAACAAAATTACACTTGATTTGGAGTCTAGATGATTGAGATATGGCCTCCCAAAGTTAGACTACAAAATGAAAAATCAATCTGGAGAGGGGTTGTATAAACAAAAGATGGGGTTAAATTTGATGGTCATATAACTGTCAGAATAGTTCTATTTTTCCCTTGGATGACAACCAGATGGCCTTTAAATTTAGGATTGTGAACTTGATGACATCAACAAACCTGACCTTGTGATAATGTTAGTGTGATGTTAGGATGATGCTAGCTTGTACAAAAAAGTATGACCTAAATGGATTTGGTAGACTGTCGATCTGACATGGCAGTCATACATTGATGTGGCTTGATAGGTGCCTGCCAAGTAGATCACTAGCTGGGCTGCTATCATGATGACATCCTATAGAATCCATGTGGAGAGATAATATTTTTTCGTGTCTTCAAATGATGTGTAGCCATTTCCAAGTTTTTCCCTACTGGTAGGAGGTCTGTTTGCCGCTAGGAAGCCTATTTCTGCTGTCGATTTGAATCTGTGGGCACTAGAGAAAAAAGGTAGTGACCAAAATTGTGGGTTTAATCCCACATCACTTATGGGATAGACCTCACAATTGTATAAATGAATAAGTGAGCATTGTTATAATAAAATGCTACAGATGTGTTGGGTGGGACCAGTTTGGAAGTCGAAGGATCTTTTCTAGAATATGTAATGTGTATGCTGGTTAAGGGTAATGTGCTAGATTCTACACAAAATTTGTCAAATAATTAGATAATGTTCCCACCGAATTAATAAATAGAATATTCCCTTTGAATATTCTTTATAGGGTTGGGGTGTGACTGCCTGGTTCTACAAAAAAAAATTCTCTGCAAACTTGACTGGGCAAAAAATATTCTAAAAATACCCAATTCAAAAAATAATGCAAAGAATAAATAAAATTTAGATCTGAACAATAGATAAATAGATCAATTAAATGACCATACCCAAGTAGCAAATTGGGCCTTCGGGTGCTAGTTTGCAATTTTTTTTTGTCTTAAAATTGACTTTGGCCAAGCATAGGAAAATTTATAGCCAATTTTCACGGAATCAACATTCTAGACATAATGGCAAGGTCCAATTTGGCTCTAGAGGCTCCTAATTTTTGTAGATTCTCTAGATTCAGGTTGATGTGCTGAAGCATGAATGGTCTCGAATGGCTATGTGAAGAGAATCTCTTCAAGATTTGATACCATGCAAGAATTTTCCTTAGGGCAGAATTCACCCAAGACTAAGGAACTCAAGCACAAGCACAACACTAGACCAAAGAGAGTATGATCAAAATGACGATATATTCATTCCATATATGGATTGCAAGTACATTAGGAGTGCCTATATATAAAGGCCTTTGGAATGCTTCTAGAATGCATAGAAGTCAACAACATGATAAGTCATACAACCATGCACATGTCCACCAAATATGGGTTATCCTCCATTAAGCACAGGAGTAAGTGCAATGATGAGAGGATAAACCTACAAAGGTGTAGCATGCAAAATAATGTTGTAGACACCATGTGCTAAATTAGGAGTGTGAATAACTGTGTCGTCTACATGACAACTCAATTAATTATGCAAACTCTAGTGTTGTAGACACCATGTGCTGAATTATAGTTTCTTACTCTAGTGTTGTCAACATGACAACTCATAAGAGTACAAAACTTGTAAGTGTCTCACCTAAGAAATAATAAAATAATTCATTAACCTAAGTAAACTTAAGTAAAGTGTATATAGTAAATACTTATTTACACCAACAATGTCAAATGATGAAAATACCCTGTATGAATTTAGAGGAGTCATAAGGTTTTGGTGATTATTAGGTTTTTTAATATGGCAAGGAATCACTGTTGATGTTAAACTTGTATATAGGATCATTGAGTTATTGTCAAATATCATTACTTCCTATTTGGAATAGTAAACTTGTACTTTATCAGAATGAAATACCACTTTAACTGCATGTTATCACTGAATGGAGTTAGTGGAAGATGTTAAAGATCTTCTTAGTTGTCTTAATAGCCATTTCATGGGTTTGAAACATAATCACTTCCCTTTGTGAAGAGTTGTTTGAGAATCAACAAATTACATGTTGTTGTAAAGAAAAATATAGTCATAGAATGTTGGAAGATTGTTTTCACTCATAGGATGTTGAAGAATCTCTTGGAAGGATGGAATAGATGATAGATTGAAGTTTGTGAGATAGTTATTAGCTATTCCTTGAAGTGTCTAAGGTATTATTTTGAAGCAAGAAGTTGATTATGATCCATTTCTCAATTTTTCTCATTTCTCCCTTATTGCTTCCCAAGTGTTGAATAGGGAAAGTGATCAAGTAGTTTTGTGAAGTTGGGTAAAAGTTTGTTCAATGTTGTAACCAAGTTGGAAAGAGTCTTTAAAGAAACTTAGGAAGGTGGGAAATGTAGTTTTCTTTAAAAGTGTTCTTGCTGGAAATCCACTAGCTTTTGGTGTGAGCACTCTACATCATTTTAGATGCAAATTACATTAAAATGAAATACATGTTCAATGTACTTAAAATGTAAGCAAGAGAAACAAGATATATATTATGATAACCAATAATGTCATACATGAACAAACATATCATATATTAACCAATAATGTCATAAGTCTAATAATGTCATGCATCAAATATATGTCATGCATCAAATATAAAATGTCATATATACATCAAATGTATATCAAATATGTCCACTAAAATAAAATCCAACATATATGTCCACTAATGCCTATACATGTGTGTCTATAAACTATATATTCTCCTTCCCATGAGGGGAAGGAAACAAATCCCTAGAGGTCTTTGGTCATCGTGTGGAGGGAGACAATCAAGATGATGGGTTCTTCCTCACACGCTCACTCATCCTCTTGTTTAGGATCTTCTCTAACTCAAGCTGATACAAACAAAGTAGATATGAATCAATAATTATTGTACATTGAAATCAAATATATGTACACAAAAAATTAATTATTTTCTTATCGCCATCAAATAGTCACTCCGTACATCAACCTTAAAGGCTTGCAGATGATATGGTGTAATAAGACCCTACAACAATTCAATCAATATAATCAATTATAAAATTTGAAATTTAAATGCTAAATATTATTGACAACAACTTAAACTAAGAAAATTCTTTCATACCTCAATCAATGGCTTTGAACTAGCCATCACTGCAGCAACTCCACGATTTATGGACTGGCAAAGATGAGGAGGAGTCTCAGATGTCAACAACTGCATGTCATATAATACAATTTATATGTAGCATGAAATATGAAACAAATATAATCAAATGAATTAAATTAACATGAAACAGATGTACCTCTATGAAGCTCATATCATGCCTAGGCTTAGAGTCCCTTCTGAATGTTGATGGTTTAGTAGAGAATTGATGCATAGGCATAATTTTTTTTGTCAATCCTTCATATGATTACTTAATAAATATATGTATTTATTTAAATGATTAAATTGATAAATACCTCTCAACTCATCGACGAGATGAAAAATGGGGCCGAAGAATCTATACTAGGTCTATCAACACTCTTACCCTAAATTTTGAACAATATCAAATTGTGCTAATTAATTAGTTATTCACTATATATATGAAACATGATAAATTAGTTTATTATAATTGTAATTTACCTATGTGTCAATGCCAAATGTGTCACTTAGGAGCTCATCAGTAACTAGCCCATCATCCATACTGTCTCCAACATGACTAGAAAATGTGCATAAGGATCCACATGATGTGCACATGTGACTTTGAGACACAGAAGGCTCCTCCTCAACTAATGGACTAGTGCAATAAATGAGGGTCTACGTCAAAGCATTGATAGTCCCTAGAGTGTTGGTCTCTACATGTTCTTTCACAATTGAAGGAATAATCACATGCTCACCTTGTGGCTTGACAATAGGCACCCTAACTACATTAGGGTCATGATGTGGCCTCAACTTATCAAATGATGACTTCCCACCTCTACTCTAAGATTCTAATATATCAAAAATAATTGGGGATCTCCCCAAGGACAAGTTGACAATACAATTTCTTGATGAAATACATTGAAACCTCATGATTATTGCAGGGAGGGGCATCAAAGACCATCCACCATCTGTCCCAAAAGTTATTTCTAATATCATCATGTATGCACCAATGGATGGGGAACCTTTTAGTTGTATGTTTAACAATGTCTTGTTCTCCAAGCTTTTTAAACAATGTACAAATGCTAGCTTTTGCTATTTCCTTTTTTTTTACATCTTTATATGATAATTTTTTTGCATAATATCTTCTTTGTTCATCCCTCTTAACACACCAAATATCCAACTAACCACTAACAGAAGCTACATGGGTCATAATGTAGTCAAGGGAGGATGCCAATTGTGCTCTCATCAGATTGGTTTGTCCAAAAGCTTTCAGTCTACCAATGAGTGCTTCTAATTCTTTTTTCCCTCTTTCTATTTCATTCATTATGTTGTCTTGGGTGCTACGAGGAGGTCTTTCAATTGGTGGAGGTTACATAATTTCTTGCTCTTTTTGTGGAGGGTTTTTGATTTTCATCTTGTGGAAGGTTTTGATTTGGATCTTATGGAGGGTTTTCATTTTGATTTTGTTGACCTAGCTGGGGATTTGGCAGTTCATTATTCACATTTGCTAATAAGAAACCAATTACAATCTAAATAAATAAAGAAATTTAAAGAAAAATTGAAAAAACCTTCAAAACAATGTAAAAACTTACAGCACAATGCAAAAACATATAATAAATGCAAAAACAAGAGTAGAAAACATACTATGTGATCTCGATCTTGATCTTTGGCGACGAGGAGGCATTTTGAGGAGGTGGGTGACAAAATTCTTCAATGTTTCCAATCCATGTGCATGTCATTGAGTATAAACAATGTAAAAACAAAAAAATAATAAAATGGGCCATGGGTTTCTAGCCCATGTGTACAAAAATTACATTTCACAAAGTGCATACGTGCTATAGTGCATACACACTTTGTGAAATTAAAAAAAAAACTTTTGTGTCATGTTTTTGGCACCACAACTTGGTGCACTTACCCATCTCTGAAACTATTTACTCAACACTTGAAAGCTTTGATGCTCGACATCCACTACATCTTCAATGTTGTAACTCTTTTCTTGAATGACTCAACATCCACTATTTTACTTGGCATATGAATCACTGAACATATATGACTCGTTGAACACTTGAGTGACTTGGAACATACCATCTACTTGACACATACTAGTGCTCGACACTAAGTATGTATATTTCTCAGCATACACTACTTACTCGATACATGCAGAGTTTTGTTAAGTAATGACTTAAAAGTGTTTTGTCACTACCTTGTCAAAAATTCAATTAAAGTGAGATTCTACACATGGATAAAAAATGACAAAGAAACCATAAGTTTTTGAAAAGTGTATAGGTGACACAAGAAATGGTAGAGGTAAACAATCATGCAAAGATAGAGCGATAATTAGAGCATTGAATTCTCAAGCATTAACTACAATTTATTTTGTTTCAATTCCCCTAATCTCATCATTTATAATTCATCATACAAAAGACAGAAGAAAAGAAATTGTGGGACCAGTAGAAGGCATTACACAAACAAGTAAACTCTCCTACTAATTTATTGTAATTGAAGCTTGATTTCACTTTCTTTTCGAAATTATTTAAAATGTGGAAAGTAATGGGGTTAGATATAATCAATTGTGTTGAACTTAACTACAAAGAAATAAACACAAATTCTAAAATATAAATATTTGGAATATGATCATCTGAGTGGTTCAGATTACATACCAATGTAAAACTTGGGTGATACTAAGTTGGGATATTAGAACTTCAACAATTTTTTCCAAAGAGTAAATGACCTAAATTCTCATCAAATTACCCAAATATTAGTGCACAACGGGTTACTCTAGGAAGTTGTTCTCCCTTTAGTTGTGTAATGTGTACATTTGGTACTAGAGCACATTCACAACTATGACACAAAAACTACAGTTACCAAAACCAAGGACAAGAAGCTCTTAGCAACCCTTGACTAGAGGCCAGCATTCAAAATATCTTTTAGCTCCGAAATAGAGAAGAGTATTCTCATCGATATATTTTTTCTTATTATGAATTTAGCACTAAGAAATGACTGTATAGAAATATAATGCAAAAAAATTATAGAATCCAGAGTCACTGAAGGGTAGAAAGATTTCACTTGAAGGGCAAGGGAGCATCTTACGATAATGAAAATTTTGAAATTTTTTCATATTCTAAACAACTTTGGATATGTCCACCCATGAATACCGTAACAAAACCAAACAATACTTTCAATCGTTATTTTTGTAGAACATAGAGCTTAAAAACAAAAAATCCCATATTGGAATTAATACAAGAATGATTGCAATGTAGAAATTTCAAATTACTAGGATACATCCTTTCTTACTTGGGTCAATTTATGTTCTAGGTGTAGCAACAAATTCCTCCTTCTCCTCAATAGACTTCACATAAACTATCATTTTGTAGGTTGCACCTGTTGTATTCCTAGAATAGTCTCATAAAAACTAGCTATATATACCTCTATATATATTACGCCGAGAGTAATAATTCTCGAGGCGCCTATTTTTATTTAATCCCAAAGTTATTTTAATCGAAGTTGGGATTAATGAAAATAAAAATAGGTGCCTCGAGAACGATTACTCTCAGCGTAATATATATAGAGGTATATATAGCTAGTGGCAGTTGCGGCGCAATAGGAAAAATATTTACTTTTTATTTTTTATTTTGATAAGGTTACTATAAAATTGTTAATTAATTTTTAATTAGAGTTGTATGAAGTTAGTATAAAATTATGCTTCAAAATATTTTTAAAAATTTAATATAAGGAGTTTAATATAGATTAAAAATATATTTTTTATTTTTGGGATATTGTAATGTAAAATGTTATAGTCATACATAGATATATGGTTAGGGACAAAGTTACCATTATAGTTAATGTTAACCTTAGGGATAGAATTAGGGTTAGGGTTAGCATTAGAGTTAGGGTTGGAGTTAGGGTTAGGGTTTGAGCTATGGTTAAGGTTAGGGATAGAGTTATGGTTATGGTTATTGTTAGAGTTATGGTTATGGTTTAGATTAGAGTTATGTTTATGGTTAAGGTTAGGGTTAATGTTATGGTCATGGTTAAGGTTAGGGTTAGAGTTATGGTTATGGTTATGATTAGGGTTAGTGTTAGGGTTATAGTAAGGCTAACGTTAGAGTTATGCTCATGGTTAAGGCTAGGGTTAGAGTTATGCTTATAGTTAGGGTTAGGGATAGGATTAGAGTCCAATTATGGTAGAGTTAGAATTAGGGTTAGAGTTAGGTGTAGAGTTATGTTTATGGTTAAGGTTAGGGTTAGAGTAATGCTCATGGTTAAGGTTAGGGTTACGGTTAAGGTTTGAGTCAAATATTATTTTAAATTTAATATAAGGAGTTTAATTTAGATAAAAATATATATTTTATTTTTGGGATATTGTAATGTAAAATGTTATAGTCATACGTAGATATATGGTTAGGGACAAAGTTAGGGTAAGGGTTTGAGCTAGGGTTAAGGTTAGGGTTAGGGTTAGATTCTAATTATGGTAGAGTTAGATTTATGGTTAGAGTTAGGGGTAGGGTTAAGGTTAGTGTTAGGATTAGAATTAGGGTTAAGATTAGGATTAGAGTTAGGGTTAGGATTAGGGTTATAGATAGGGTTAGGGTTAGGGTTAGGGTAAGGTTATAGGTTAGGGTTAGGGCTAGGGTCAGGTTTAGGGTTAGAGTATGAGTTAGGGTTAGAGTTTGAGTTAGGGTTAGGGTTATAGTTTGAGTTAGGGGTAGACAGAGCATTATAATTTGGGTTAGGATTAGGGTTAGGTTTAGGGTTTGAGTTTGAGTTATGGTTAGAGTTAGGGTTAGAGCTAGAGCTAGAGTTAGAGTTAGGGTTAGAATTAGGGTTAGTTTTAGGGTTTGAGTTACCAATAGAGTTAATTTTATAGTTGGGTTAATGTTAGAGTTAGGGTTAGGGTTAGAGTTTTGAGTCAAGGTTAGGGTTAGAGTTAGGGTTAGGGTTAAAATTAAAATCCAATTATGGTAGAGTTAGATTTACAGTTAGAGTTATGGGTAGGGGTAGGGTTATGCTTACAGTTAGGGTTAGAGTTAGATTTAGGGTTAGGGTTAAGGTTAGGGTTAGGTTTATATTTAGAGTTAGGGTTATATATAGAGAGAGTTATATCAATGTTAAGGTTAGGGTAAGGGGATTGAGTCAGGGTTAAGGTTAGATTTAGGGTTAGGGTTAGGGTTTCAGTCAGGATTAAAGTTAGGGTTAGGGTTAAAGTCTAATTATGGTAGAGTTAGATTTACAGAAAGAGTTAGATTTAGAGTTAGAGTTAGGGGTAGGGTTAGGGTTAGGGTTAGGGTTAGGGTTAGAGATAGGGGTAGACAAAGGGTTAGGCTTAGGCTTAGGGTTAGGGTTAGGGTCAAGGTTAGGGTTAGGTTTAGGGTTAGAATATGAGTTACGGTTAGAGTTTGAGGTATAGTTAGGGCTATAGTTTGAGTTAGGGGTAGACAGAGTATTAGAATCCTAGCTACGATTAGGGTTAGGTTTTGGGTTACGGTTATGGTTACGGTTAAGGTTAGAGTTAGGTTTAGGGTTATAGTTATAGTTAGGGTTAAAGTCCAATTATGGTAGAGTTAGATTCAGGGTTACAGTTAGTGGTAGGGATAGGGTTACAATTATAGTTAGGGTTAGGGTTAGGGTTAGAGTTAGAGGAAGGGTTATATTTAGAAGTTTTCTTATGGTCACAGTTATAGTTAGGAGGGGAGTAAGGGTTGGGATTTTAGATTATATTTATTATTATATAAGGTGCCCTATATAATAATATGTATATTCCCACACTCATGGATAAGGTTAGGGAAAGAAGTAGGACTGTGGTTATTAGTGTTACATTTAGAATTTCATTTAGGAGGGCATTGTGTGCTATTTTTTCCCCCTATTCAACCCATCACTAATGTCTGATCTGAGAGACCTTAAATGGGATAGGTTCTTTGCAGAGGGTTAACATCGCTAAAGTTGGCGGCTAACATTTTGTGTTGGCTCGGTTTCTTCATTGACCACGCTGGATCATTTTTTCTTGGTCGGGTTGATTCATGCTGCGAGATTCGATAACTCTTATTTCTTCGCGAGCTATCTTCCCATCTTCCCAAAAGTGCAAGATGTTGCCATGCATTCCCATTCTAACGTTTCTTTATATGCTAGTGTCTTCGAAACACTCTAAAGCCTAGAATTGCACAAGATGCTGCCATGCATCTCCATTCTAATGCATCGTCATGCTACATTGTTTCTTCAATTCTCTGAAGCCCAAAATTGCATCATGCTACCACGCATTGCCTTTCCAACATTTCCTCACTCCACAATGCTTTCATGAGTCTTTAAGACCCAAAATTGTGCCACATGGAGGGGGTTCACACCTTTTGTGCTATCTGCTTCGTTTGTTGGGAGGAATCTCTTCACTACATCTTAGTCATCCATTGGAAATAAAGCCAATCTTGATCGACGAATGTGACTTAATCCTTCATTGGGAGGAGTTTCCTCGTTGCATCTCAATCATCCTTTTTGAGGGGAGAATCTACATCGACAGTTGCAACTTAATCCTTCATTGGTGAGGATTCACGATGCATCTATGCCGTCTATTTTGAGAGGAAGACCTTCATCGATGACCATCATTCATTTTTGGGGAAACTAAATTCCCCCTTGGGATCAACCTTGCATTTTTTGTGGGAGGTTAAGACATCATGTTATCTCTTTTCATAGTTTTTTGCCAGCGACATGAATGTCTTTCCTCTTCTTTCCATGAGTCTCCATTCTAGCGCCTCCTTAAGCTGCATTGTTTCTGCAATGCTCTAAAGCCCAAAATTGCATCATGCTACTACATGTCACCTTTATGACATTTCCTCACTTTGTAGTGCTTTCGCAAGGCTCCAAGACCCAGAATTGTGCCATGTAGCAGGGGTCCCCACCTTTCGTGCTATGGTTACAATTTAGATTTTAGGGTTATGGTTAGAATCAAGGTCAATTCTAGAGTTTATAGAATATTTAGAGTTAAGATTAGGGATTAAATATACATGAGGGTTAGCATTGGGTTGTATGATAATTACAATTAGGATTATAGTTAGATATATCATTTAGATTAGGTTTTAGTCAGGGTTTAATTAGACTTAAGATTAGGGTGAGGATCAAGGTGAAGTCTATATTAGGGTTCATATCATGGTAGGATTGAAACTAATGTTAGGGTTAACATTGAAATTATGATTAGGGGTAAGGTGAAGATTTATATTTGGTCATGATTGTGGTTTGTGCTAGGATTAGGGTCTAAGCTATGATTAATTTTATGATTGTACCTTTAGGGTTAGGGTTTTGTTTAAGTTTATGATTATAGTTGTGGTTCAAGTTTAAAGTTGGGAATGTGATTAGGATCAGGGATTAGTAAATTTTTTAAGAGTTCGGTTATAGGTTTACACCATGGTTAGGACCTTGGGACTGGATTTAGAGTTTAATATCATGGTTATCCATATAGGTAGGTTTAGGATTTTGATCAATATTTTGGAGTTTTTTTTTACATTATGGTTAAGGGTTAGATTTTAGGGTTAGGACTATAACCAATATTAGTGTGTAGGTTTTTTGTTTAGATTATGGTTTGGAATGAGATTTTCGTTATATCAATAGGGATATGTTTTAGTGCTATAATTATAGTTTAATGTTGGATTATAGTTATATTGTACATCATTGTTGGGGCTAGGGCTAAGGTAGGGGTTGTTGTTAGGGTTAACTAAGGATGACAATTAGGATGGTTTATCTTTTCAAGTAGAAAATAAAACTCATATTGATTCAAAAACAAAGAAATTATACTTCGAAAATATTTTTCTATGTCATAATAGATTCATTTATTTTAATTATTGTATTAGTTAATTAGTTGTTTGATGTTTCAAAGTAAACATGGCTTATTTTATTTAAATTTAAATAATATTATTGTTTTGAATTGAATTTAGCTTAATTGTTAATGATCATATTTATATTTCTAATATTAACTCCAATTTGATCAAAGACCAAATATATTTTTGGTATTTTTGTAAACGAACTTGCTTAACACTTCCCTATTTCAAAGTTAATAAAATATCATTTCTATTGTCTTAGATTTGAGAGTAAGTATATTAAATAAGTAATAATAAATGAACATTATGATTAATATATTTCTAAAATAAAAATATATTACTTAAAAACTTGTTTACTTTAAATGAATAAAGTACTCATTTACTTGTAAATTTTAAAAATAGAAATTAATCTACATATATATATAAAATATTTATTCTTTTTCCTATTTGCATACAAATTAATTAAAATCTAAACTTTAAACTACATAAATATTTTTAAAATATATATCCATCAATAAATAGTTTAGAATAAAGTAAAATCTAAAAATTAGACACATATAGAATCTTTTTAATTTCTATATACATGTTTTTCTAATTTATTTCTATAAACATGCAACTGATATTTCTATTATCCATTTTTTTCCATTCTAAAAAAATCTAGATGTAAATAGAATTTTTTTAGATGCATGCAATGTTTCTAATTTTTTCTACATACATATATTAACATTTCTATTTTATATTTTGTTTTTACATTATGGTTATTTCAATCAAAATATCTAGATGTAAATAGAATTCTTTTCAATAAATCTATATGTATATAGAATTCTTTTAATTTTTTACATACATAAAATCTTTCTAATTTTTTTCTACATACATAAAAGAATAATTTCTATTTTCTATTTTAAAAAAAAAGCTATCATAAAGATTGATAAAAAAATTGATTGCATATGCATTCTTTAGTTTGTGCACTAAATGCACAAAATAAATTGTATAGATTAAAACTTCCCGTGCTGGGCATGGGAATATACAATAGAAATATCAGTTACCAAGAATAGTCGGCCATAAGCAATCAAATCTTAAACTCTGCAAAATTTCTTGCAAGCAATCTTTGTTCTGTCTTCGGCTGAAAAGGAAAAAAAGAATTTCAGATTTGAGATTGTTTAGATTGCCCTATTCGATTCAAAAAGCCATGGAAGTCACCGCAATTACATCTCCAAGAGGCCTAATGTGCCTTGATTCAATACCCACATGCTTATCTCCACGAAAAACTCTGCACAGGTCCTCCAGTGGCCTCAATTTCGGTCATATGAACAGAATTCTAAATCTAAATGAAATTAATTAAAATTGAAATATAAATCAAAGTAGAATATTATAACTAATTTTGAATTTCAATTTACTTCTACATCTAAATCTAAATGAAAATGTAAATAAAAAATAGAAATCTCACCTGCAAAAATGTTACTCCAAAACTTCAATTTACTCCTATTCAAAAACTCCAATCTAATCCTCCAATAACCTCCACCTCTTCCTTCCTGCAAAAACATAAAATGAAAATGAAATGAGGAGCCTTGGATTTATAACTTCTGAGAGGCTCCTCATATCCCCCAATAGACGTCTCTTCACATTCCACGAATTTGTTTCAAATTCCCCCACTCCCCGCAAAAAAAAAAGCATGAATGTGCATGCAAAATTATATTTAACAAAAAAAAAATCATATTAAAATTATTTCGCCCCTATTTTTTCGGGCCCATTTTTTCGGGTCCTACTTTTTCGGGCCCTACTTTTTCGAGCCTATTATTTCGACCTCCATTTGGCTTCCTATTATTTCGGCCAACTATTATTTCGGGAATTCTTTTTTTATATTTAATTTGGAAGTTTGTAACTGCTCCCAATTCTTTTTTATTGACAAGGAATCTTGGCATATTCTCGTGCTGGGCATTTGTGCTGCCATTGTATAGAACGCCTCTCGGCGTAATGACTTGGGAATTTCTCTTTTTTCTTGTTCATAACAAGAAACCATCATAATTCCAACACCATACAATTATGTTCATCACAATGCTGACAACCACATGCTCTATTTAAAAAAATTGCAAAATATTCACAATTTCCTTAGCCATTAGAAATGGTTGTTGGAAGTGACCCCCTAATGTATAGTACTGGCTAATCTCTTGGCAAAACACACTAAAAGATAAAACAAAGTCAAACTTAATTTTTTTCCAGATTCATGAAAACACAATGATTATTTTTTTTCCAATTTTTTTGCTATTTTCAATTACAAACTATGCAAATCATGAATATCAAATGGTGAAATTTTTAGAAAAACTCATGATGCTTTTTATTTTTTAAATTTTGGTCAATGATACATTTTTTCTAGCTTAGCCATGTCCCTAATGTATTAGTGTCTTGATCAAAATAACCATCACTCTTTAAAAATATCCTTAGTACCTCATAGTGGGTTTTGCTAATAATATTGGTTCTCAAAAAAGTCATTGCATTTAAAATTATGATATTGTATTATTTACCAATTACACATCTAACACTTTTAAAAGTGTTTTTTCAGTTACTTATGAGCTTCTTGTAAAAGAAATAAACATCCTTTCTATTGAAGCAATCTGATATGATTCATCTTCTAAGATATCTACAATAAAGGGCTTGATTTTGTCACTATTTATATCTTAAGCAAAAGAAAGAGGTCATGGATGAAACAAAATGATAAATTGTAAGAACCATGTCCTAAAAAAATATGCCACATCAAACATCAATGAAAATGTGGAAAAGAAACCAATTACAACCATTGTGGAAAAGTCAAAAGTCTCATTTAATATCCATTAACTAATATTACAAATAGTTTATCAACAAATTTAGCATGACATTAAGGTGCTAAAATACAACGAATATACATCACATGTCCATCATAAACTTGATCAATGGCACATTACTAACTTTAAAGTTTACAATATCTGATAATCAACATTGCACAATTAGAATAATACCATACAACATCATTGAGTTGAAGATACAAGACCATATGATAGGTTTTGAAACATGGCAGGTGCCTTGAAGCATAACTGATCTCTAAAGCCATTAGATATCGTCCATCTACTATCTGAGAATGGGAGTGTGGCCCAAGAAATTTTACCTCACCAACCATGGAGTGTTTACTCCCTTGAGATTCTTTGTGATATGTAGAATACCTCGACCCTGGCACGAGAAGCCTAGCTTCCCGGAACAAGATGGATCGAATGGATCCTGTGTAGCTGTGAAACATACTACAAACAACCATGTGCCTAGTAGCTTAATCATGAAATGTGGTAGGAAAAAGAAAAGAACACTACAAATATACCCATATGGTGTGAATGAAAAATTATAACATATCTACCCACATGTACATTTCTTTTATCTAAGCATATCTACTCATATGTAGAATGAAAATAAGCATAGTCAAACACATATGCTAATGTTAGAAAGTAGCATACTTAAATGCAGTATAAATATGTCTTGGCCAAGTAGAACATCCATCAACATCATTGAAAAGGAAAGACAAAGTGTCATGTATCCTTATTTTCATAATCTGACAGGTTGAGAGAAGCACATCAAAATCCATTCATCCCCACCCTCTCTATTACCACATGACAACCTTCGATAAGGATATAAACAACTACACTCAGTCCATTAACCAATAACAACTATCTATCTCTAAATCTACTCATTCATATATAGTATAAGAAATTTATGAACTAATATTTCGTTGAGAGTAGTAACAATAGTATGAAAAGAATGTCAAACAAACAAGTAAAAACAAGGTGTAGGATCAACCTAAGATGTTGCACAAATTGCTAAAAAAACTAGTTAAGTTTTAACATGAAGATGGAAATATATGTTATTTAGCCGTTTACATAAAGATAGTAAGCTCTACATAAGTAATTTTACATTTCTAAATCTATGAGAAAACTTAACCAAATATCAAGGAACTTATAGACTATACAATCATAGAATAACAGGATTAACTCTATTAAAAATCGATTATAATTCAATAAAGAATATATATACAAATTTTACTCAAACTATGAAGTTTTGTATGTCTTCATGAATATACAACATGCACTGGTGAGAAACTAAGTCATGTTTACTAAGAGTGCTAAATCATTCTTTGAGGTTTACCATACTTAGATTTATGGCAAAAATTGACATAAATTATTCCATTTGAAGTCTTCAACAGATATGTAAGGGTATCCATTTCTCAAATTGATATCTACATCAGACATAAAAATGACAATTTAATACTAACAATCCAACACATGCCTAATATGTAGAACATGTTCATCAATAGTCAGTTTGAAGGGCTATTATTCATAACTTCTCTAGGCTCACAGCTTATAAGATTCTAGAGACGTTGAAGTTTAAGATTGGTCTTAATGCATTCCTAATATTTTACGTCTTAGTATTAATGCCAAAGTTCCAACTAGCCCACATAATATTTTTTTAAGCAGGGATGATAATCGATTTAAGCAAATACATGACTAAAAGAAATATTTTTCTCTTACTCTTCAAACATTGGTAATGTTATTAAGTAAAAAATAGAGAATAGAAAATCCCACAGTGCTATAAGAACCAAAATTAATGAGTGATACACAACTGCATGCACTAGTTAGTTGATATATCTTCTTCACCACACAAGGAGGTTTACGTACGACTGAGAAAGTTACCAAAAATGATTCCTTACTAGATCAAACATGATTCCTTATTGGCTTGAACACATCAAAAAAGATTATAATAAAAAAAATGGATAAGGAACGTTCCACTCTCAATTCAAAGAGAGAGAGAGAGTTGCAAAAAGAATATATCAAGTATCAAGAAAGTCAACAATTACGAGTAAAATAAACTCATTCTCCTACTCACAAAAGGAAATAGGTATGTCAATTAAGGAGAAACATTTTAGTTTATTCTAAAAAAGACCACAGACTTCTAGATGGGATATATATATGAAAAACTTAAGAATAAAAATATTTTCTATTGTAAATAAAACCAAAATAGGAAGTAAAACACCACAACTTCAAAACCTTTCCTTTCAAATTGACTCTGATCTATGGAACAAATTAAAAACTAGATATTAATATAGAGACAAGGAAACTTGGTACTCACTGGCAGAATCCTGAGTTGTAATGTTTTCCTTCTAGTCTGTCCCTTCTCCAATTACTTTTCTAGCCACTGATGGTCTCTTTGTTTTCTAGATGCCATCTGCTATCTAGACCCTATCTTCTTCCTAAGCTTCCCACTACAACCATCTTTCCTAATTCTCATTTCCCTTATCAAGATTTAGACTATATTAGTAATCGTAATCTCCTCCACTCCCTTCCATAACTGTTTCCCAAATCCAACCTAAATTCTCTCCTCGTACTTCTCCCTTAGTTGTAACTCAATGGCATTTAGGTAATAGCAATAAATGAAAGTATCATGATATGTTTCAACATAGAAAGAAATACCACCATCATGCTTAAATTTACCATCAAACAATCAAATAAAATATGTTTTGTTTAATCTCAATATGCTTGTACATTTGCATATTTTATTTATTGAACATCATGTATCAACAAAAGAATACCTTAAACACTCACATTCTAAATATACCTTTTGTAAATAAATAATTAAAAATAACATGTCACATTAAATAAAATCATCATAAAAACTAAGTATATATTTGTGTGTAGTTGCTAGACAATTCGATGCATCCCCTTTTGAGAGGCTAACCCTGTCTACCTCAACCACACTCTCATTCTATTGATCTTGCATCTACTCAAACACTCACATCTAATTATGAAGTCAGTATCCATAATAATCCAACATATTATATCATGAAATCATATCATCATCGTGTTCTATAAAACATGACAATATCCTTAACTTTTCACAACTATGAATTTAAAATATTACACAATGACATTGAGTTAAAGTTTGAAACATTTAACATCATATTTATGGTAACATCATCATTATAAAAGAAAATCATACATTTTGACTTGCATTCGAAACATATAATTTTGTTTGAAAATTTAAGATATTAAACTTCGTTTATCTTAAACAAGGTTAAAACTATATTTGACCAAGTTAGCATTTGGCTATTCACCACATAAGAATCCAAATACGAATGTTTACAAATGAGACATGACATTCCTTCCCTCTAGGAAAAGGCACCATCTTGATGTCAATCACAACAAAATAAACACACATACATCCAAAAATGAGATAAGACTAAAACAAAGTAACTGTACAAAATGATGGGGGAAGGATTTTTGTAAATCCTCTACATCCTCCCAAGTGGCACTATCCACACCAAATTTTTCCCATTGGACCTTGTATTGGAGGATGTCCCTATCTCACACCCTAATGGTACACTACTCAATGGGTCAGTTGGGCTAAACTGAATCACCCTTGGATTATGTACCTGCAACGCATGCTAGTGAAGCACATGAGATATCTCAGGATGGTATAGCTTAAGAAAAGACACATGGAAGACATTATGAATTTGGGCTAAAGTAGGTGGCAGAGAAAGGCAATAAGCGATTGAATTGATAACTTCTAAAACCTCAAATGGACCAACAAATCTCGAGACAAGATTTGAGCTCTTGTAGAATGAGATTGAACTCTTATGTTGTCTAACCCTCAAAAACATCTTATCCCTAGTCTGGAATCATTCAAAAGTGCATTTCTTGTTAGCATAACTATTTTGATGATCTATGACTTCTTTTAGCTGACTATAGATCGAGATCACCTTCTCTTCCATCTCTTTTAACATTTCAAGACCAACTGTAATGCCCCGCCTGGAGATCCTTGAAAACAAGGATGAAATACAAGCCAAGAATTTTTTTTTTACAAGTATGAATGCACATGACCACATCATACAGGGATCACAACAATCACAATGGTAGACATCACCACAATCTCGGCATCCAACGAATCTTTGAACACCACTACCAAACTAACACAAGCAAACAAAAGACAACAACGACCATGAACATGATGAGAGCTCAAGAAACAACCACTCATCAACAAAACACCAAGCTAGGGTAGAATAAAGAATCCTAAAATTTGGCTAAGCCTGAAATCTTGAAGCCCTGAAAATTGGCTAAGTCTAGATTTTTGAAGCCCTGAAATTTCCTAGAATCTTTATCTTATCTCGGAGAGGTTTGAAACTATCTCAAAAGATTCCTCACATATATTAAAATATATCTTAAGTATAAGTTGATGTATAATTAATTCCTTCATATATTTAATTCCTTATACTTAAATGATATATTTTAAACCCCCTAGAAAGACTGTTTTGAACTAGAAAGGTGCAAAATCCTAAAGGGTGTTCAAAACCAACTTTGAAAACTTCTTCAACCAAGCCTAACTATCCCCTATTTCTCGTGCGAGAAAGTGCATTGGTCTCGAGTTTTGCACGAGACCTTTCAACACTTTGCACAAGAAAGTGCATGCTTCACACAAAGATTCATAGCACACCACGTGAGGACTCGCATTCTCACGCGAGGAAATGGATTCTCGTGCGAAGAAGTACATTCTCGCACGAGGAAGTACATTCTCACATGAGGAGATACATTCTCATGTGAGGAACTTCCTAACCACGTGAGAAAACATAGCAGCACGACAACAAAACAAGAATAAAAAGCATAAAAATATGAAACCCTCCACATTGGGGAGTACTAGATCCACATAAATCGAGGAATGAACACTGGAGAACATAAACAACAAGAAAGAAGAACATCTATCCATCTAAATCATAATAGTAAAGAACATACTGAATGCAACATCATAGTGAACAAAAGTAACATCGTAATGTACATAAATAACATCACAAAAATTGAACAACCAAGTACGTGGTTCCTCCCAACCATCAATAGCATCATAAGACCATCATGGGTCCTAGCCATCCCCCACACGTAACATCCCAAGCCACTGATCAGATCGTCAATACTATTGTAATAGGGATGTCACTACTAAAACATGCTACAATATAAGCATAAGGAAATCTAACATGCTAGTAGTAAAGCATAAGATAATCCTACAAGGTAGATAAAATCACCTATCACATGCTAATCAACATACTAAGGAAATCTAGCATGCTATCCAAGAAGCAATAGATAATCCAATACAACAATTTACATCATCTAGTCACATGCTTAACATCATAATATGGGAATGCATCAAATAAACTAACATCATCCAAACATGATATCCAAGTGTTCCAATGAAAGCATAAATCAAAAGAAAGCATACTCCGAAACCTGAAGCATCAAGTGAAAACATCCAGCAATAGTCACACTAGAATAAGAGACCATCTCTATACACTGATCCCTAGTAGTGGTGAAGGTAGCTATGCCTCCCAACTACATGGCACCCATAGGTCCACACCCACCATGTTGTTGGAGATAAAGATCCAACCACAAACACACAAAAATAAAATCCATGGCTAACACTCATGCCAAATAGTGTGATAGCTGTAATGAAGAACCTAAGATAATGCAAGGAGTACAGGTCCTGGCCAGACACTCAATAGGCTACTAAGTAGGGGTTGAAATCATGGAGAGTCACTTAGCATTGAAAATCCCAAGCTTGGACTTGTGCAGATTCAACATCCCTCAATGGAAAGGCTCTAGCACCCCACATTTTTATTATCTTAAATTTATTACCAATAACACATTTTTAATTTAGTTATCACTTATTTAAAACTTCCTCTGCCAACCCTTTAGGTACAATGATCACTAGGCTACGGGATAGAAGCCCCCTCCATATGCTACCCTACCCTACCCATGCTCATCCTATGACGAGTTCTAGTGGGCATGCATATTCCCATCCCAACCCCAATGATCATAACTTCCAGAACTACCATGGAAGATCAAGCCTTGCAAGTCACTCGACAAATGTACGCACACGTACTCATGTGTGGCACACTGCCATCATGAACATCAAAACACAAGGACATGATGAGAATAGAATGCAATACAAAACACCCAACCGAAAGCAACTCAAGAGGACGGATTCTAGATGAATCCCAAAGACAATAAAACCATACATCATCAAATCACTCAACCGACCTCAATCCAAGAGTATGGATTCTACATGGATCCTAGCACTCATGAAACAAAGGCAAAGGTCTAAAAGAAACAATAACACCAGGTATAAAATCACTCAACCAAACACAATGTCGGGAGTACAGATGCAACACATATCCCAATGCAACATAAAAGTGCAATAGTGGTCTGACTGATATCTAAATGGATCATCCAAGTCCACGAGCCACATTGTGCCAAGAAAACCTGAGAAAATAGGGCAACACACAAAACGAGGTAAAAATCCCAAAATTTAGAAAACTTCAAAATTAAAACTCATTTGGCTTTTGGGTACAAAAACTCCAAAAATCCATAAATAAACAAGTTTAGACATCGTATGCAAAAACAACTAGTATAACGATGCAAAACCCCAAACCCTCATCTTGATAAATAAGGAAATGTTTGTACTTACCCAACTGGGTAGAACTAGCATACAAAAATAAAGGGGAACACTAGTTCTCAGCCTCTAAACAAACAACTACCAAAAATAGAAGCAGAAATAGAGAAAAAACAATAAAACAAGAAAGTACTACCTCACAGCCAAAAGGGTAAAATGAGAATCTGAACCATAAAATAAATATCTTGCAGAAGTAGCTAAAAATCATGGCAATCCAAGGTTTACTCGAGCTGGATCCAACAAGCTCAACCTCGCGATGATCCCATGCCCGTAGCTCCCACAATGAACAAAACAGTAAATCCTCATGAAGAGGATTTTGGGTTTTACTCTCCAACTTTCTAATTCAAAAGTGAGAAGTGAGGAATTAAATTTTTTTTTGGATATTTATTCACTTTTCAAGTGAATAATCGATTAGGGCAAATAACTAGCCAACCTAGTTAAACCTTGAATTGACCCAAACGAAAATAGGCTATTCATAGAAATAGAAATTCATCTATGGAAAAGCTGCCAAAAATTAAAATAAATCAATTAAAAAGCCTAAAAACCCAAAACACATAAATCTCCTTAACAACTTTCGTGACAATGCAAAACTCTAAATGCACAGACACGCTCACTGGTCTAATCACATAATTCAAATGAGTTCAGATTTAATAATCACTGAAAGGTTTAAATTAAACATTTAATTAAGGATACGTTGACCATACAAGGACAACATTGGTAAAATATGAAAGGCTGAATCACTAACTCAATGTGCCACTGCTAGGGATATAAATCCTACGCACTAAACAACATGATCAAATGCAATTGCATATAATAACATAGCTGAAGCAATAAATGCATTAAATCATCTAATTTAACCATTCATTTAATTATATTAAAATAATATATTTAAATCACTCACGTTCGCATAAAGAATAACAATGCAAGAATGAAGTAAATAGCCATAGCATTAAATCCATCACCTAACATAATCAGAGGTATGTCCAAATACAAGATAACTAGATATCATAAAAAAAACACATTGTCATCTCAAAATGGCATCATCATGCAATATGATCAACTGAACAACATAGTAGTCTAACATCTATGATACTAAAATCAAAGTATAAAATCTAACCCTCAGGTCCTCTCAAATATAAAACATCACATAAGCAACGAATGTCTCTCAGATCAAAATATAACAAGGTAAATGCCGCAACACATAACCAAATAATCCAACCTGAACAATCCATTTCTAATTACTTAAGCATTAAATAATGATTGTTTAAACAACATTAAAAAGGCACTTAAAACACATAAGCGAACATAGTCATAAACATGACTATCCACTGCTACAGGAACCTAGTCCAGAGTAGCATGGTAATAGTACATAGTGCAATCTCTGCACACATCTCAAGGTAATCATGGAACAACCTCATGATACCACATCAATCCTGGTAAGCACCGACACGAACCTTAGTGAACCATAAATCATCATAATCTAATAGATCAGTCAAAAGCATAATCAAAGTGACTAATATAGAAACATAAATCCCATCACCTCAATGGTGTAGACCACTCATGGTCACAATCATGATCCTATCTCAAGGAGAGATCAACCAGGTTGCATCCATCTGGATGACTCATTGAAGTCAAATGGGAGAGGCACTACATCATGCCCCCCAAAGGCTAGGCTTACTCCTAGAAGCCTGCAATCCAAGAATAGAAACCAAAACACACAAGAACCAAAAATTCAAAACTGAGCAAAAAGAATGACTCAAAAAACTCTCCACAAGTCAAACCAGATCACTCCAACATTCTCAAACCAACACGTCAACCCCCAAATAGGTCAACAATACAAGGTAAGGAACAAGCCACTCTAACCTGTCAACAAGTGCCCCAGCTAAACATGCACCTACCACATGACCACAAACAAGGTCAAAACAAGACATACTTCCAACAAGAATTGGAATCATGGGGAATAACCATCCCAAAATTCCCAAGAATACTATCATGTCACACATGATCATTCTGGAATCCATGTAAACTCACTCTTAGAATAAAGTGGATGATAGTTTACCAACAAAATTACACACTCCAAAAGACTACTCACCACCAAGCATAGGAGCACAATGCCTCTCCAAGGTACAAAAGCTCAACTACCACTAGAAACTAGGGTAACATAATCCAACTAGACAAGATATCACCTTTCCACAAGGTTCAAAGACTTTTGTCAGTGGACATAATCATGCAATGTCTGTATACCAACTCATAAGATGGTAACATTTTTCCAACAATACCATGTACCTCTAGCACAATGCTAGGAAAACTACACCCAACCTATTGCTAAACTCAATCTCTAGCCTCAAGTCAACGGTCAATGAGAAAACTTGACTGAGACAATCCACATGAAGATATAATCTTAGGAAGAAGGATACTATAGAGTATTAGGACTGAGAGGGAGTAACTCTCAACCTCTGCACCAAAATCAGCCCAAGATGCATTAGGGAACTCACAATTTCCCCAACCATCAAAATACTCACTTGAAAACACTAATTGAGCTAGTGGCATAACCACACTAGCCTACTCTCTCAAGAGAGATAGGGATACAAATATGCACCCAAGAAAACATCCAAAAAAAGAGAGTCTAGACTCATCAAGAGCTGAGTCATTCCCAAACGATAAGGCAACATCAACCACAAACAAGGAATGCTCACAAACCACACTTCACCTCACAAGGGTGGGTTAGTGCAATAGGAACTACACAAACCCAAGCACAAATTCCAACAAGTACCTAGTAGATTATGAAGACAAGATAACTCTTCCATTAAGAATAACATGAAGAGTTAAACTTCTCCAATGGCGATAAGTATGATATGTCATGATTGAGTTGGCCTCTACTCGAAAAAGGTACTCGAAACATTGATCAACAACTCTAGAAGTGTGAAAGAGTTACTTCTTGTTCCCTAGGAAAATTTTTCATAAGCACAATCTCATGCAAAGTTTCTCAGCCAACCAAGTGAGAAAGTGCATGACCACCAGTCTCTCGCACAAAAACTCAGATCAACGCAAAAAATACCTTCACTTTGGAGTCCATAACTTTCACATTCACAAACGGATTGAATCCATTGAAAAAGTGTCAGAAAGATATCAACGAGGACTACAACATGAAGAAGCTAAAAGAGACCTAAGACCTACGATTTGAGTCACCACTCAAAACAAAACCACAAAGGCAAAAATAATAGTCTTGGCCACCAAGACAAGCGACAAACAAAACGTCCAAATCCACTCAAGAACACACATGCCTAAAACAACATAAGACATGGAATGGAAGGTAATTCACACATTGAAACCATCATTACTTATCTTTCATAATCTCATTAATTAAACATAACATGAGCATTAATGCACAATGAAATTGAAAGGTTTTCAAAGCAAGGGTCCAAGAGTCACAATAAAACAAGTACATATCTTTCAATTTCTTTCAAGAATAATATTACATTTACTTATCTTTTAAACCATCCAATTACATTAACAACTTTTAAATCTACCAAAGGCACACTAGCATGTTCTCTATGATATTATCCCTTGAACATACTACCAGAGGTTTGAGATGAACATCATAGAGTCTCAACACACAACTGGGCAGCAATAAAACATGTCTAGAATAGTCATCATGAAACAAAACAAAAGCCCAAATAGGGGAATTGTCAATTCCAATAGTAAATATCAAAAAGAGCTCATTTCAACAATAATCCAAGTGTGAAAACAGCCACAAAGAGAGTGATGGATAAAATTTGATGACTACTCCAAGAGAGGAAAATATTGAAAACCAATGCTAGCCCAACAACATGAGGAAAGTACCTCCAAAAAAATAAAATAAGGCATCAATTAAATCACATTACACAAGAAGACTGAGACCACTATCCTTACTGATAGGAGTTCAACACTTCCATCTGTAAAGAGCCTCAAAAGGATCCATACCCAAGGAAGAATGATAGGAGTTGTTATAAGAAAAATCTACCAATGGAAGACACCCCTCCCATTTGTATTGCTTATCCATGTAGTACATACATAAAAAATCTTCAAGAACATGATTCACCCTCTCAGTCTACCCATCAATCTTAGGATGGTAAGCTATGTTGAAGTTCAGACATGTACCCAAAGAGAAATTCAAGGTTGTCCAAAACCTTGAAGTCATTAAAGTATCCCTATCAAAGATGATGGTTTCCAAAATACCATGTAGTTGAAAAATCTCTTGGATAAACTTTCTTGCTAGAACTGAAGATCTACCCTTCAGACTACCAAGAATGAAGTGGGAAAATTTTGTTAATTTTTTGACTATGACCAAGATGACATCATGCTTTCATTGAGTCATGGGTAAATCGTGTACAAACTCCATGCTAATAACCTACCTATTATACTATAGAATCTCACGTGGGTATAGAAGTCCTGCTGGATGGACATGCTCAGCCTTGACATGTTGAAATTCTAAACATTGGGCCACATACTCTGTCACATCCTATTTGTGTCTTAGCCAAAAGTATAAAGGTCTCGAATCAACCATCATCTTGTTTACCCCTAGGTGCCCTAAAAATGGAGTGCAATGCATCTCCTCAAGAATAACTTTCTACAACCCTTTACAGTTGGGAACCTATATCTAGTTATGGTATTTAAGCACATCATCATCATCAAAAGAGTAATCATCAAATCATGAATTAGAGGCATTGGTGTCCAAAAATGACTTCACCCATTCATAATGGGTATCTCTAGGGAGGTACTAAAGAATATACTCTTTGATATGAGTTTTAGATGTAGTGATAGTAGTGACATACCCTATTCTCTTTTCTTTTAATATACTCTATGCCAAAATCATATTAATTAAGGAATTCAAGCCACCACCTTTGTCTAGAATTTAGGTTAGGTTGAGTGAAAATGTATGTCAACTCCATATGATCAATTTTAAGCTCAAATAACTTTCCCAATAAGTAATGCTTCCACATTTGCAAAGCATGTGCTACCACAACCAACTCTAAATCATAAGGAGCATAATTTACTTCATGCAATTTGAGCTTCTTGGACTCGTGGGCAACAACCTTACTATCCTGCATTAATACACCCCCAAGCCCATCTCCTAAAGCATCTGTTCTGACAAAAAAGTGTCCATTTGGATTTATTATAACTAAGATAGGAGCAATGGTAAGCCTTTGTTTAAGAAAATAAAATGCTTTCTCACATGCTTCTGTCCACTTAAATCTTTTTCCCTTTCATTGAAGAGATGTAATCAGTGCTGCTATGCTAGAAAATCCCTAAACAAATTTCCTATAATACCTAGCAAGGACCATAAAACTCCTAACTTAACTTACATTTTGCAGAGTTGGCCATTCAAGGATGGATTTTATCTTTGCTAGGTCTACTGCTATGCCATTAATTGATAAAATATGTCCCAAGTAGTCAATCTCTTTCTAATAAAATGAGCACTTAGAGAGTTTCCCATACAACTTTCTATTCTCAAATGCTACAGAACTATGTGCAAATACTCTTCATACTCTTCTAAATCTTGGAGTATTTTAAAATATCATCAATAAATATCTACACAAATTTATCTAGATAGTCTTTGAATATGTTGTTGCTTAGGTTCATGAAGGTGATAGGTGCATTTGTCAATCCAAAAGGTAAGAATACAAACTCATAATGCCCATACCTTGATCTGAATGCTGTCTTAGGTATGTGTTCATCTCAAATTCAAAGTTGGTGATATTTGGATCTCAAATCAATTTTAGAGAATGTGGTTTCTCCCTTCATTTGATCAAAAAGTTCATGAATTCTTGGGAGAGGGTACTAATTCTTTATGGTAACCTTGTATCATGTGATAATCAATGCACAACCTTAAGGTACCATCCTTCTTCTTGATGAAGATTATAGGAGCTCCCCATAGTGATACACTAGGTCAAATGAAACCTTTATACAAGAGTTCTTGTAGCTGAGCATTCAACTCATACATCTTCATGGAGGTCATGTGGTAGGGAACCTTTGATTGCGGTTCTGCTCTTGGTACAAGATCTATCGAGAAATCAAACTCCATCTTAAGGGGTTGTTTGGGTAAGTCATTCAGAAACACATCTCTAAATTCCTAAAAAATAGGATGATCCTCAAGTTGATGTGACATGGGCAACATATAACTGGCAACCTTCCTCTTAGCTTTCTTCAATTGCATTGCTAAAATTTGTCTCAATTCAAATGGCCATTTGACACCATTATGATCATTGAGTGACCTACGTCATTGAGGCATTCAATCACCTTATCCTGATAGTTTACTAAAGCTTTATGCTCACTTAACCAATTGATACCTAGGATGACATCGTATGTGCCCAAATGAGCTACATACAGGTTGACCTCTGTTCAAAAACTAGGGAGTTCCAACTCACTACAAAATAAGCATTGCTTTACCCAATGTTCATCCCTATTACCATACTCCGTAATCCAAGGTTCAACCATAAAACTAGCTCTTACAAGTATCCTAGAAACTATCTCAAGATCTACAAAGAATTTAGTAGAACCAGTATCTATATGAATAGAAATAGGGTATCCAAAAAGTGTACCAGTCATCTATATAGGAGTGGCTTGATAATTTTCCTATCTATGATCAATTGTAACATGAATGTGGTGTTGTGATAGAGAGTCCTTGTCAGATCACTATGGATACTTAGTGAAAAATTGGTTACTACCACATACAAAGCATCCTGTCCTAGGACCTCTCCTATAATCATTCCTATTCTAATCACCCATATTGTTTCCATTCCTTCCATTTTCATTTTAGTTATTTTGGTTCTTGTTGCTATTCCAATTTCCCTTGTTCTTATTTTTTTCAAAATTTTCTTGATCCTTAGCCTTCATGTTTTTGATTTTTTGTTTCTTTCCATTTTCCTTTTGTTTATCATCATGATAACCCCTATTATCCTAATATGACCTATTATCCTAGAACTCCCTTTTATAGTTCTAGTTGGAAGATTTAGATGAGGAAGCATTCTTCAGACTCTATTCCTGCTTAAGGGCCTTACACAGTGCAAAATCCATAGTCTTAGGCTCTTGCATTTCAATTTCACTGTAAAATATAGGTTGCAAACCCATGACAAACTTTCAAGTTCTAAAAAGCTCATCATGCTGGTATTGCAAAATATACTTCACTAAATGACAAAAGCACACATGATGCTATGTAACATTCATGTTCCCCTGAACTAGCTTGTAGAAATTTGATGATTTCTTGTCATAGAATAATTGAGGTAACCATTATTTGTTGAAAAGCTGTAGAAATTCTTCCCAAGTTACCTCTCCATGCTGAAAATTTCTTTCAGCCATTACATTTTCCCACCAAGTAGTTGCCTTACCCATAAGCTAAAATATGGCCCAAACTACTCTAGATTTCCCTATATATTTTCGTACTAGGAAATGCTTCTCCATGCTAATAATCCATGCCTCAACATCTTCCCTAGAAGCTCTACCATGAAATGTAGGTGCTGTCACCTTCTTGAGATCTTTGCTCAAGTTAGCTGCTGTCTACACTCTATCAATATTAACGCGAGAAACTTGACAGTCATCTTCCAGCTTCTTCTCTACCTCAGATCTTCTATGAGCCTCAATCAACTATTCATCCTCATGTTTCTTCCTTGGTTCCTCCTCTTGATTACAAAAGGCTTCAATGTGCTGATCTTCTTTACACTTCCTTTCCTGTTTATCAACGTGCCTACCTCAAGTCTCATGCTAAGGATTATCCATCCTTTGGCCTTATTGCTATAACAAAGCTCTTGGTAGGGTAAATAGTGTCAATATCTGATCTAACCTCTCATTAGGTTCCTTAGCTCATGCACCACTGCTGGACCCACCTCTACGGTTAGCTCTTGTGGCCATGAAGATAACTCAAATACCTGACACACATCAATGCAAGTTAGCACAATAACCCAATGACCTAGGGTTTAAACACAACTTTGATAGCATATGTAAGAACCATGCCCTAAAAAAATATGCCACATCAAACATCAATGGAAAATGTAGAAAAGGAGCCAATCACAACCATCATGAAAAAGTCAAAAGCCTCATTCATTATCCATTAACTAATATTACAAATTGCAAATCAAAAAATTCAACATGACATTAAGGTGCTAAAATACAATGAATATACATCACATGTCCATTATAAACTTGATCAATGGAACAGTACTAACTTTAAAGTTTACAACATTCGATAGCATTACATCAATAGAATGATATCATACATCATCGCTAAGATAAAGAGACAAGACCATATGATAGGTTTTGAAACATGACATGTGCCTTGAACTATATTTGGGCTCTAAAGCCATTAGACATTATCCATCTTCTATCTGAGAATGAGAGTGTGGCCCAAGTACTCTTACCTTGCCAACTACGAAGTGTTTACTCCCTTGAGATTCTTCCTAACATGAAGAATAACTTGACCCTCACATGAGAAGCCTAGCTTCCTGGAACAAGATGGATCAAATGAATCTGGTATAGCCGTGAAACATACTACATACAACCATGTGCCTAGTAGCCTAATTACAGAATGTGGTAGGGAAAAGAAAAGAACACTACACATCTACCCATATGTAGTGAAAAAAAACTATAACATATCTACCCACATGTACATTTCTTTTATCTAAGCATATCTACTCATATGCAGAATGAAAATAAGAATAGTCACACACATATGATAATGTCAAAAAGTAGCACATTTAAATGAAATATAATTATGGCTTGGCCAAACACAAAATTCATCAGCATCACTAAAAAGGAGAGACATAGCGTAATGAATCCTACTTTTCATAATCTCATAGGTTCAAAGAAGCAAAACAAAATGTATCCATCTCCACCCTCCATAAGGACTTAAACAACTACACTCAGTCCATCAACTAGTAACAACTATGTATCTTTGAATCTATTCGTTCATCTATAGTATAAGAAATTTATGAACTAAGATGTCATTGAGTGCAGTAACAATATGGAAATAACATCAAACAAAAAAGTAAAAACAAGGTATAGGATCAACCTAAGATGTTGCACGAATTGCTAAAAAACTAGTTTAGTTTTAACATGAAGATGGAAATATATGTTATTCAACTGTCTACATAAAGATAGATAGTAAGCTTTGTATAAGTACTTTTACATTTCTAAATCTATCAGAAAACTTAACCAAATATTAAGGAACTTCTAGACTGTATAATCATAGAATACCAAGATTGACTCTATTAAACTTCGATTACTGTTCAACAAAGAATATATACATGTAGCTTTCAATTTCTCAAACTATGAAGCTTGTATGTCTTCATGAAAATATACAACATGCACTAGTGAGAAACTAAACCATGTTTACTAAGAGTGCTAAATTGTTCTTTGAGGTTTACCCTACTCAAATTTATGGAAAGCATTGGAATAAATTATTCCATTTGAAGTCTTCAGCAAATATGTAAGGGCATACGTTTCTCAAATTTATATCTATAGAAGATATAGAAATGGAAATTTAATACTAAAAATCCAACACATACCTAATATGCAGAGTATGTTCATTAGCAGTCAGTTTGGAAGGGTATTTCTCATAAATTTTCTAGGCATGCAGCAGATAAGGTTCTAGAGATGTTGAAGTTTAAGACTATTCTTAATGCATTCCTAATGTTTTAGGGCTTAGTATTAATGTCAAAGTTCCAACTAATCCACATAAGCTTATGTTAACCATGAACAATAGTTAGATTTAAGGAGATATATGACTAAAATAAAAAAAATTCTCTTATTGTTCGAATACCAGTAAAGTTACTAAGTAAAAAACAAAGAAAATAAAAGCCCACAGTGCTATAAGGACCAAAATTAATGAGTTATGATACAAAATCGCATGCAGTAGTTAGTTGAAATATCTTTTTCATGACACAATGAGGTTTACATATAGCTGAGAAAGTTATGGAACATGATTCCTTACTGGCTTGAACACATCACTTGAAAAAGATTGTAATTAAAAAAAAAGACAAGGAATATTCCACTTGTAGTTCGAAGAGAGAGAGAGAGAAAGAGAGAGAGAGAGAGTTGTGAAAAGAAGATATCAGGTATCAAGAAAGTGAACAGTTACAGGTAATGAACTCATGCTCCTACTCATGACAGGATATAGGTATGTTAATTAAGGAGAAGTGTTTTTGTTTATTCTAAAAAAGGCCACAAAATTCTAGATGGGATATACAATTGACAAACTTAAGAATAAAAATCTTTGCTATAATTGTAAACAAAACCAAAATAGGAAGTAAAACACCACAACTTCACAATCTTTCCTTTCAAATTGATTCTGATCTATGGAATAAAGTAAAAACTATATATTAATATAGAGACAAGGAAACCTTGTAGTCACTAAGTAGAATCCTAAGCTGTGATGTTTTCCTTCTAGTCTACCCCTTTTCCAATTACTTTTTCAACCACTGATGGTTTCTTTGCCCTCTAGATGTCATTTTCTATAGACCCCATCTTCTTCTTGAGCTTCCCACTGCTACCCTCTTTCCTAATTCCTGCTTCCCTTATCAAGATTTAGGTTGTATCATTAATAGTCACCTCCTCCACTCCCTTTCCATAACTATTTCCCCAAAACCAACCTAAATTCTCTCCTCATACTTCTCCCTTAGTTGTAACTCAATGTTGTTTAGGTAATAGCAATAAATGAAAGAACCATGATATGTTTCAACATAGAAAGAAATACCACCATTATGCTTAAATTTACCATCAAACAATTAAATAAAATATGTTTTGTTTGATCTCAACGTGCTTGTACATTTGCATAGTTTATTTATTAAACATCATGTATTGGTAAAAGAATACCTTAAACACTCACATTCTAAATATACCTTTCATAAACAAATAATTAAAACAACACGTCACATTAAATCAAATCATCATAAAAACTAGGTGTATATGTGTGTGTGGCTACGAGACCATTTGATGCATCCCCTTCCGAGAGGCTAACCCCATCTACCTCATCCACACTCTCATTCTATTGATCCTACATCCACTCAAACACTCACATCTAATAATGAAGTCAATATCCATCATAATCCAACATATTATATCATGAAATCATATCATCATCGTATTCTGTAAAACATGACAATATCCTTAACTTTTCACAACTGTGAATTTAACATATTACATAATCATATCAAGTTAAAGTTCAACATTTAACATCATATTTATGGTAACATCATCATTATAAAAGAAAATCATACATTTCAACTTACATTCAAAATGTATAATTTTGTTTGAAAATTTAAGCTATTAAACTTCATTTATCTTAAACACGGTTAAAACTATCTTTGACTAGGTCAACATTTGGCTATTCACCACATAAGCATCCAAATAAGAATGTTTACAAGTGAGAAGTGACATAAATGGATGAGAAAATGAAATGTCAACTTGAATACATGCACAAATAATAGAAAATTTATAAAGGAGTTTTCAATGTCAGATTCTACATAGCTACATTTGAAAAGATGCTAGAGAAAGAAAAGAACTGTCATTTTGATGAATTTAGTCCAATGTATGTGTGGACTCTAACAACCTCTAAATTAAGTAGATAGAAGCAAATATCATTTGGCAAATGAAGATTATCATACCCTATATATATAATAAAGATGGCCATTACATTATGTAGGACTAAGTTAAATCATCATTTGCACAAAACAAATAGATGAAATTGATTAGAAAGGTAAAAAAAGGAGAGGATTTATACCATTTGTAGAGTTAGGATATTCAAATAAAAAAACTCTTCATATTGAATTCTAATGTATAAAATGACATCCATATTGAATTCTAATGCATCCTAGGTACAAATATTTGTTAGTATAGGTTTTCTTATAAGATTTAAAAATATTTGTTATTATTAAAAAAATAAAATAATTTATTATCAAGTTCCATAACAATAGATCATCATTAAAAAATAAATTAACCATCTCATAAACATCTTTAAGGATAGTCATTATCCGTTTGTCACTGTCACAAAGCATGGTAAATGCTTTTTTTCCAAATGAGCACCTACGAAGAAACTGTGGGCATTGACTTAAACCACAATTTGGGTTGTCAATGAGCTTTTTGATTTGGAAAGGTGGTATTTTAGATTTAAATAATGTGATATTTTCAAGATGCCGTAGACAATAAGCCAAGTAACAATTTGATGAAAACCCAAAAGAAGACAATTGAGAGGAGACAAAGGAAGGCGACGAGAACTTGGTTTCAATAAATAAAAATAATTAAAAACTCTTCTTGTTTATGTTCTTTCATTGAAGGGAGGATAAGAATGCTCACAAACTATCCATAGATTGTTCATACAATATTGATAAGTTTTGAAGCAGGAAGAATCAAGTTTAATACAATGGCCGAGCCTGAAACCCCCAAAACCCTAAAGTCTTTGCTCTATACCGAAGAAAGAGATATCTTCTTGATCAGAAACAATGGAGAACAGGTGTGATTTTAACCATTTGGTGTTTTTATTTGCTAGTTATATTTATCTTTTCTCTGCATTTTTGTTTTCCTTCAATTTGAATGATATTAAGTTTCACCTGTTTACATGTGGATGGATAAAATTGTGCGTATTTGGATCAAATTTATTGTTGAATATACTTAAAACTGTTTTCTATTAAGACTAAAATAGTTATGGGAAAGACAATATGCTGTTCTTTTAGATTATATTTGCTACTGGGTATTCTGTGTACAAAGGCATGTTCATCTCATGAAATTTACTAGTGTGTATTTTGCAGATTGAATTTGTTATTGTTTTGTGAAGTATTATGAACTTTAGGTTGAAATTTAATATTGGGCGTAGATTATTATGATGTTTTCGATTAAATTTGTTACCGTACAAAAAATTGTAAGCATACTATATTATTCTTATGTTAGTGTCGATGGATCAAGGACCCTGTTTCTATAAACCAATGCTAACAAGCAAGTGCACAGATTTCTAAATCAAACTCATTTTATGTTATGTTATTATTTACATTAAAATTGTTACAATAATCATTCAAATAAGTTGGATTGTTTGAAATTATTTAGGTTAAAATAAAGAAATGTGAAGGAAAAATGGTCTGTTGACTTTTTTTCTTCTCATTCTTGACTTCTATTTACAACATTTACACAATTTTTTTAAACATATATAAACTTTCAAGATGATTGGAATTTTGAAATTATCTTCTTTTGTGAAGTTGAAGATGGGGAATGAGTTTTTTTTTAAGAAGTATCATAAGAACATTTATTGACTTTCTTTATTACTATTAGATTCCCAAACCAATGAGAAATTATATTAAATGTTTGATGTCAAATCATTCTTGCTCTTATTCTATTAGACTAGAAGTGCACAACTACTAGCACTTTGGTACGAGTATTATTTGAGGTTATGGTGCCATTGAACATCCTTGAAATATCCTTATGTGTTTTAATAAAGGTTTAGGAAGTTATGAGTGAGATTTACCTTATCATGAATAAAAACTAAGGTTTGTACCTTGTTAGTATGACTTTATTCTCCCATTTACTTTTTAAGATAGGTATGCTATACTTTGTAGTACAAGTAGCATAACATTTATTTATGTTATTTCCTATAGATATATGCAAATTATTCAAAAATACTTTTTCTTCATGCATTGATGGGTATCTCTATTGAATTCAATGGGAAATATTGTTTGTCTCTTTGTCAACTCATTGGCTTGCTCCTTATAGAGGGTTTATTCCAAAGGTTATAAAATTATATAGCAATTTGAATCATGTAATGATTATGTTGAACTCAAGTGACTGAGATACATAGGCCTATGAGTGATGCAAGTTGTAAAAGAAAGATTAAGGATGTGTACCTCAGTACCCCCACCCTAAGGACAATCAAGTTACAATCAACAAAAGGTAGAAGCTAAAAAAACTTCATATAATCATGTATATGTACCAATTATAAAAGATAATATATTAGATAAATATATTAATATATTTAGAATGACATTAACTATTTTAAGTACATGAAACTACATATATGAGACTACCTAACAAATGGATTATTTAACTAGGAAATTATCATCTCATTATAAATAAAGCGATATTTATTAAATTATGAAGATATAACAACCACTAGAAATTTCTACTAGGATTGTATAGAATCAAAAATTTAAAAACATAATTGCTCATTCCTTGCATGATAACGACAACATAAATAGTTAGTTGTAAATATAAAGATTCTTTTCAATAGGTCTCTATCATCCCTTATCTTCCAATATATCAGCAAGGTGGTTTCACTCCATTTGACTGGTTATATCCTACACTACTACATGGAAGCAATACTTTTGATAGTCTTCACTAGTAGGAAGTAAGCTATTTAGAATGCCCTAGTGTTGGACCAAATTGTTAGTAGACAAATATTTTTTTTTTCATCTTTTCTAATAAAATTTTCATGAATAACTATCCATATAATCATATAATCATAGAATATTAGTACTTTCATATAATGGTGTCTCATATATGTCTTCTAGTATACCAAAATAGTCAAGTATCATGCATCATAAATAGATTCGGCACATAAAAGTCTTAAACAAAGTCTATAGAAATTTAAGATATAAAGATTGTTAAAGTAGCCCAACATTCTCCTTTACTAACTTCACAACTTGTCTCAAAGAAGGTTTGAATAAATAATTCGTGGAAAAAGTTACTTCTCTAAAGTCATCACACGAAGTGATCCCAAGATTGGGTCTAAGGGTATGCTAGTAGAATCAATTAGACCTACTTATTTTCATTTACCTTGGATCCTCCTTGCTAGCATTGTACTAAGTTCTTCTCCAATCTAGCACAAGACACAATAATAATGGAGGATGAAAGGGAAATGTGATTTAGGTAATCTCCTTCCTACCAACCAACTATATATATATATATATATATATATATATATATATATATATATATATATATATATATATCTTCAAAATCTCTACATGGAATTTACATAGGGAATGAGGTAACTTATAAATAGGGCCTTCCATCTTTGTGGAATGTATTTTAACATACTCCCCTTGGTATTTTTTGCTACTTGACTAAATATTTGCGTAATTATTTATTCTATTCTATTGTATGCAGTATTACGTATATGGCCTATTCATAATATGCCAAAATTATTCAAGGTAGAACCCAAGAGTCTTGATTATTCTCTCAACCCTAGAGAAAGTGTTTTTTCACTTTTTAATAACTAGTCATTTGTATATCAAAAATCTCTTAGAAGAAGGTAATTAACAACAAGGCATTCTATTCTACATTATAGGGTACAAAAAGGCCTTGTCAATATAAATCACATAATTCATTAAGTTTTTGAATACATTAAATGTAATTTTCCACCAAGAAACCCTTAATACATAAGGTTAAATATGAACTAATTTTTGTTTTTGTTTTGAAATAGAGATATAATATTACAAGCATAAACTAATATTCATAACAAAATTTCATATATAATTAAGGAAACAAAACATAATTTGATCATGCATACATGCAAGTGTTAGAGATTTAGTTGAGCATGCTAGAGATTGTTGAGGTTTTATTACATTAGTGTTTTGTCATTGATGTCAAAATACTATTTGTGGCCATAGACAATGTATTGTGCATTGTTTAGTTTGATGATTTGAATGGCCTAGTTAATCTATTGAATAAATATTGGTGTGGTTAATGCTAAAGGTTTCTAGATGTATGTTTTCAATTCTTTTCAACTTATAGAGGTTCACATGTTGATTTGAGTGAGTTTTGGTCAAGCTATTGTTTACTAGTATTTCAGTGTTACAATGCGTAGAGGTTGAGTATTTGGTTTGGTATAAGTTGGATTTGATGATCCAAAGGTTGTAAAGATGGTATTATTAGTGTTCCAAGTTATCATTTTGTCTTTAGTTCTTATTATTCATGATTATTATTTCAAAAAGCTATCTTTTGATGTGACAAAGCTTGGTAGTACAATGTGTTGACATTAAGGTTAATTTTTTAATCAATGACTCAACACTTAGTCAAATGGTTACATTGCTACTAAGCTCTATAGTTTCTACCAAGCTTATCATTCACCCTGAAATGTTAACCAAGTGTTTCAACTACTATTGAGCCAAGTAGCAAGAATGTAGTGTCTATTAAGAACCTGAGTTAGTTTATAGTGTTTCCAAGCCACACAATGTTTATCGAGCTTCAAAGACTATGTACAATGCAAACCAAGCATTGTAGAGGCTACTGAGCTATTCAAAAAAAGTGAAGAAGATCGTAGTGTTAACCAAGCTCTACTATAATTACCAAGCTCACAGTGTTAACAATGTGAATCTAGTGTTGAAAGAGTCATGTAGTGTCAACTGAGTGATTTAGCAGCTACTAAGTTTCTCAGTGTTTACTGAGTCACATAGTGCTGACTGAGTCTGAGCCAAGTTACAACAGTTGGGCCAACTTTGTGAATTATGATGAAATTGGTATGTTAGTCGACTCTAGTAAGTGGTTATTTGGATTGGTATATATGTAATGCATTTTATCATATCCACACATGTCATTAAAGAAGATTATGAAGTGCATGAGTGTGAATTAAAGAAGGCTACAAGTAGTATAATGGACAATAGAGATTTATCTATCACAGTCAGGTGATCATTGTAAAACAAGGAATCTCATGCAAAAAATCAGAGTTGCAGATTAGAGATCAACCACCAGTTCATCCTAATAGGTGCATTAGTCAAATTCTTTAATAGGGTAGACCTAACATTCTTTTGCTAAATCTCCTAACTAAGTGCATACATCATTGCATATTTGTAAATCCTTTACTAAGGTGGACCTTAGAGTCCTTATTGATCCTAATAGGGAAGATCACCAAAAGTGGTCAATTGTAAGCCTTAACAAGTTAACTTTATACTATAGTACTAAAGCTTGTGGGTATAATCCCCACCTTAGATTTACTTTCTAATTGGAAGGTTTCTAGGTCACCATATCTTGTGTCAAAATGTTATGAATTTTTTATTGCTTTCATTCTTTCATGCATGTAATTAGATCAAAATATTATATGAATAATTAATTGGAGAAGTAAGATAAACTTTTATTGGTTCTTGATTCATCCCTTCCCTCTTAGTAACCTTTCCTACCTTATATTTCCAACAATTGGAATTAGAGCTATTGGTTCTCACTTAATGAGTTTGACAACTTGAGATAAGATCAGAGACAATGGAGGTATACAGGCTAGATAAGGCTATTGAAAATGAAAAGTTGGATTTGGAATTGGCCATTGGATAAATAAAGAAAGAAACGGAGCAACTCTCTCAATAATTAAAAATAAGGAAAGATCTTCCAGTACAAATGAATGCCAATCTCTACATTGAAAATATAATTATAGACTTATGTCCAAAAAGAAATTTAAATGAAGCTGATGCAACAATCAAAGATCTATTAGAAAAGAATTCCAATCTTCAAGAAGAAGTTAGAAAGCTGAAAAGAGAGAAAGAAATCTAATCAGTTAGATTATGTGAAGTCATGGAAGAAAAAGAAAAAGCTAAAGAAGTGATAGAAGAGAAGGACAATGAAGTTCAACAACTATCCCTTCAACAAGAAGAATTTATTGATCAACTCAATGATTTAAATCAAGAGCTTATCAATCTAAGGATAGAGAATGAAAGATTGCATAATGATCTCAGCTTTGAAAAGCAAACCAATGAATGAATGATGAAATCTCAAGAAAGCACAAGTCAATTGAATGAGCAAATTCAGTATAGACACAAAGGAAAAGATGGATTAGGATATACAGAAGAGGTGAATCACCTCAGCAAGGAGCTCAAAAGAAAAAAAGGCCTATTTGCAATAACTGTGGTAAGATAGGTCATACATTAATAAAATGTTGGAGCAATGTGAATAGGGTGAAAATACGACTTATCCTCAATCCTAATTTACAATAGAAATGATCCAAATTGATTAGGCACAAGAAAGTGATCAATGCACAAATGAATCATGTAAAGGAAAATAAGGAGAAAGGAGGTCCTATGGTCATCCTATTTGAGAAGTACATGCTTAAATCTTAAAATAGATAAAAGAAAAATACTAACCTTGAAGTAGAATAATTCTAAAAAATGCCAATTTCTAGTGTTTGTGTAGAGTTTCAAGGATTTTTGCAACTTGTTCCAGACTGGAAATGTCAAGACGGAGAAAACCAAGAAAACTTTTATCATTTTGAAGGGTGGTCGACCTTGACCATAATAGTAGGGCAGAATTACCCTGGGGTACAATTATACCCTAAAAAGTTGACCTTGACCTACATTTCTCTAACTAAATTTTTGTTCACGGATCTCGCAAGTTCGACAAAAAGGGTATCCAAATCTGCTCTTGAATTCACCATTCTACACCAGTATTTGTAAGAAAAATGGGTTTGTTGTTTGGATGAGGAGTTTGCCTTGGTCAAACCCCAGTTTGGAATCAACCTTAATAGTAGAATTGAAATAAGGAATGCAAGCAAGTAGTAGAAGTAAATCTAACAAGGAATCTATGATATTCAATAGATATGCAATTGCATTTGAAATGTAAACAAGTATATTGAAATGAAAGTTTGAACATAACATTAACAAATGTAAATCAAAACCTCCATGATTGAAATGAATCTTGAATGCTTGAACCAAATTCCTTTAAAGGCTTGAATGCTTCAATCCTTGATCTTCAATGGAAAAATTGAATGCTTGAATGATAAAATTCTTGATAATATCTCCTTATGAAAAATAGGTAATGACTCATAGTAAGTAGATAGTCATTTGTATGTGATAGATCCTAGATGTCAAAATGAGGGAAGAATGCTTCCTTATATAGAGATCTAGGGCACAAACTTCTAGAGAAGGTTGACATGGGAGCATTAAATCCCAATTTAAGAGTCTACCATTCCAAAACCAAAAATGGTTAACAAGGAAGTGGGAAAAAGAAACTTTCTAAAGCCTGATATCCTAAAATTCTCAGAAATTGAAAATTGGACTTGTGGTCAAGGATGAGGTTGACCTTGCCCTAGGTCAGGATCAAGGTGAAGTTTGACCTTGACCTAAAAGGTCATCCTTGACCTAGGAAGTCAAAGACCTTAGTTTCACAAAGAAATTTTTAGATATAGGCTAGAAATAGAGAGAAAGAAGCAAAACATAGGGAAAACTACCAAATCCATGCAAAAACCTATTCAAGGCACTTGACATGACCCCAGACTACTTACTTGGAGAGCTAAACACTCTTAACATGAAAGTGCTTCCATTTTAAGATGATACACAATGGTAAAGCAAAATTCAATGGAAAGTGTTATAGTTGCAACAAGCATGGTCATAAAGAAAGTGAAGGCATAAAGAAACCTAAGTTTGAAGGAAAGTGTCACAATTGCAAGAAACAAGAACAAAAATGTTCAAAGTGCAAAACCAAGAAGTGGAACCCAACAGAACAAAATGTGAAAGCAATATTTGGATGGGATTACAATACATGGTGTAGATGTTACTATTATGGTGAGTTTGGACACATTGGAGCAAATTGTGTGAAACATCATATGAGAAAAAGAGATACTACAAAGAAATGTTTTATTTATACAAAACTTGGGCATCTTTCCAAGAACTGTATGAACATAGGAAGAATTGAAGATGAAAAGAAAGCCAAAGCTAACAATATCAGAAAACAAATGAGGTAGCAATGAGTACCAAAATATCTGGAGAATGCAAGCCAAAATTATGAAGTGAATGATACCCAAGTCAATGAGTTGGGTGGAACACTAATTTCAACTTAGTTCCCTATGGAGATCATTGGAACTCTAATTTAGAAGAAGTCATCTAACATCAGTTCTAGCTAGCTAATAGAAAGATCCATACTAGCATTCAAGATGTAGAAGAATCATCAAGAAATGATGGAAATTCAAGACCTTACTGAGCTAGGTCAGGCCGCAAGACCTTACTAAGTGAGGTCAGGATATACTAGAACATTGGATGTAGATATCGAGTAATGGTGACTCTACTGAGATGTGAATGACTCTCAAGTATTAAAAGCCAAACCAAGTGGAGGACCATCTGTCACTGAGAAAATATGAGATACAAAGCATTAATGGTGATTGAAAGGAAGAATTTTTTTAAAAGGAAGAAATCAATTGCATTATATCATTGTGAATTTTTAGAGCACAGAGTGGAGAGTGAATTCAGAGCCCTCAAGTGATTTGAGTATTTGTTGTTGAAGATTTCTCACAATTTTAGAAACCCTATTGAGCATGACATCATCAAGTAGAAAAGTCAAGAAAGGTTTTGAAATATTAGTCCATGGAGTCGTCTTCAAGGTACCTACTTTCAAGTTGAGTCCGACGATTATAGAGGTGCTTAACCCAACCGGTGCTTAGTCTCAAATTCCAGCCAAGGTATTACTCGTCCAAAATATCCATTCATTTTACCACTATTCTATTCAAGAACTTGGCACTCTAGAAATGAATGAGGTGTTCAATAAATTATGTGTGGATGGTGCATTAAAACCCGAACATCAACATTTTGAAACTAAGTGTTTGACACATATTTCACATATGCCAAGGGATTTTTAAGTCAAATAGATTGGACTCATTCTAAGTTGTGTTCATAATGGGCAATTATTGTTGGAAATGATTGACATAATCATAAGAAAAGTTGTTGGAATAATTTATGGAACTGGTAAAGAATGTCCTCAATCATTGTTTTTTCATTGATGTCAAACTTGCTACTTGTAGGGATGGCAATTGCTTTAGTGATCCAAATAGTATCAATTAGTTAATTGTCAAGGTGGAGGCAATCAATAAGATGTAACTAGAACACCTAGAGAAAGGTTGAAGTTATGATGTTGTAATGAAGTACAAGGATCAACTAAGCCATTGATGAAAAAGTGTAATGGATGACATACTAAAAGATACAAAGAATGAGCACACTGAAACATATCAAAGATCTAAGGTTTTAGCCAAGTCTTTTATAAAGTTCAAACTAAGTTCAAGTGCCAAGCAAGTTTAAGTGCCGAGCAAGTTCAAGTGCCAAGCAAGTTCAAGTGCCAAGTAAGTTCAAGTGCCGAGTAAGTTCAAGTGCCGAGCAGAACCAAGTGCCGAGCAGAACCAAGTAGAATCAAGTGCCAAGCAGAACCAAGTGCCGAGCAGGTATAGGTGCCGAGTAACACAGAAGTGCCAAGCATCAGTAACTCAATAATGTTGAGTTGCTGCATTATTTAAGAAATCGAAGATTTGTTAGATCTAAGCTGACAAAGTTGTTATCTAGAAATTTGTGAATCAAAAGGAAGATAAGAATGATGAGTTGGTGGCATAGAACACCATGTAGAACATTTTTAAGATACAACCGACAAAGTTTCAAAAAGAGAACAAGATATGGGGTGGATACATTGTATCCTACCTAATCCATTTTGAAACCCAAAATTGGAGAGAGAGAATTGAGAGGCAAAGGCAAATTAGACTTCTATATAAGAAGACATAAGTTAATGAAGAAAAAGAGTGGAATAGAGGGGATAGTGAGAGAAAGAGCCATGGTCAAGCATAAAAGCATGAAATGCTGAAGAATGTGCTAAGGAGAAGATAACATATGAACTCTGTTTGAATAGACCACCACAAGGATGATTGCATTGGAAGAATGAGTAAGACGATGCTTGAGAGGGAGACAAGCAGTCAGAGCTGAAGTGATTGAAGCCAAGCATGAGGATTGAACTAAAAGAGTGATCTGAAATATGCAAAGTATGTTGTAAGTTATATCAGATTAAAAGACCATTATCATTACTTTCTTGCAATTGTAACAGTAAGATAAATCCTATGGACTTAGGTTGGTTTAACATCCATTAGACAAATCCTTTAACAGGGTGACATTCCAAGTGAATGTTCTAAAGACCTTTAACTAGGCCCATTCCTAATAGTTTGGTGAAATCCTCTAACAAGGTCACATTTAACAGTGTGTTGTAAGCGCTTAATAGGGTAGGCTTTTAACAAAGCATCACTTCAGAAGAGTGAGAATCAAGTAGCATGTTACTGGTGGTTTTTCCCAAATTGGGTTTCCACATAAATCATTGTGTCATGTGTTGATCTTGAATGTTTTATCTTTGCATGTTGATTTACAATAATTTTCTTATATGACTGATTTAAGTTTGAACAGATGAAAAGGGTATGGATTCATTAAAAAAGGTATTAATAGGGCATTTGGACCTTGAATAACTGATTCACCTCCCCTCTCAGTTATTCTTAAAGAATTCTAACAATTATCATTGGACCAACCTATTTAGATTACAAAGAAAATGATTCACAGAATCATTAGATTGCTAATTTTAAATAAAACAAAGACCACCAAAACATTAGGTTGGGTTGAATTGGCTAAGAAAACTCTTTCCAAGTGGGATAGAAGAGGAAGGAAGTTGAGTGGCATAACCATCATGGAGCTAAAGTTTGTCATACATGTGATTGCTCACAAAATTTACAACTCTAGTTGGTTGAACAACATGTCATGTGAAGTTGTTGATCTTGCATACAAGGTGGTAAAAAATAATCTATCCTTCGACCTTGCCAAGTTGCTATTGAACCAATTCAACAAGAACATGGAGAGCATTAGATTATCAAAGAATAACCCATATAAGTTTGGTTCTCTTTTGACATGTCTATTCTTCTTTGTTCAAAAGTTTTTCCGTTCCAAAGGTTCTGTAGTTTGGAGGAAGGATGTTCCAATTTTATATCAAATCAATGAATATATAGCTGAAATGGGTGAGAATTTTGACAAATTCATGGATAATAATTTTGAAACATTCAAAGAAAAGATGCAAAATAGGTTTAGGATACCTAGGAAGCTTGTGGAAGACTATGAGAAATATATCTATTTCATGGCTGACTGTGACAAAGTTTATAATCAAGAAGTCAGACCTAGATTGGTACAGGTTAAACATCTAGAGTATGAGGTTAAAATTAATGACATTAAGTATATCATTGAAGCTCTACTAAATGAGCCTATGGATCCTAAAGCCACCTATTTTAGAACATACAATGAAGCAAAGGCAAGAATTAAGCTTGGGATCAAGCTACCTCAAGTAGTGAACAAAGGAAGAAAGAGGGTAGGAAAGTTAATGAAAAACACAAAGCAAGAAAGTTCTCCCCTCATGCTAATAGAAAGAAAAGGAAATGATGAAGAATATGATGATGAAGAGGATGAAGCAGAGGAATCTAAATTTGAGAAGGAAGAGTCTCCCAAGAAGAAGGGGAAGGTCATTATAACTAAACCTTCCAAATCCTCCCCTGCTGTATTTACAAGAAGGGCAACCAAATGCAAAAGCAAGTTGAAGTTAGGTGAAGATGAAGGTGAAAATTTTATCTTTAAATAATCTACACCTACACTCCAAGAATGATTGAAGTTGATGGGAGAAGGAACTAGCATGGCATGTTTTAAGTTTGTCAAGTATGAGACAAGGAATGAAGAAGAGAAAAAGTAGATTGAGGATATTCTTGTGACTAAATTGGACAAATGGAAGTATTCACTAGATGAAATTTCACAACAAATTCCTAATGAACTTATTAAGGATAGTAAAACCTAGATGGGAAAATACAAAGAAGACTATTAACGACATATTTTAAAAAAATTTGAAGCAATTCATGCCGAGGGTCAGTGAGAAGAAAGTGAAGGAATCCTTGAAGCAAAATGAGGAAAAGTTCACTCTCAAGTTAAACACATGTATGATATTGCTTAAGGATATTGAATATGTGGTGAAGAAAACTACTACTACATGGAAAAACCTCTATCATCTACACAAACCTAGTGAATTTTTTGTGTATGTTGATGACAAAGATGGTGAAGATGAGGAAGAAGTAGAAATAAAAGGTGATGAGATAGATGATGTCAATCTTGATGATGAGGAGGAAGAAAAAAAAGCTACAGAGGAAGCCTTCTAGAGATACAAAGCATTGAAAAATTTGATGTAGAAAGGATTATAGCTTAGATTATGACTACATTTCCTCACTCTTTGATCATAGCCTTAGTGCAATCAAACTTAGAGAAAGCTTCCACCAAGTTGGTTGTGGATACCACTACTACACCAAGCACCCAACCAAGCTCTAGATCTATTTTGCCAAGTGTTACATTGATTGAAGTTCCCAACACTTCATTTTCCAAGCAACAAGCTCCTCCACCATCAGGCTTGATTGAGCAACAACTAGGTATTCCTATTGTTAGTGCCATTTCTACATTTATTGCTATTCCACATATTTCTACAATTATTTCTATTTTGAGTGTATCCATAGCTAGTGCAATGATTGTTGAGAATTAGTCTCAACTAAGCACTAAAGTTCTAAATAAGGGTAAATAAATTATTTCTACCATTCTAAAAGAAAAGGGTAAAGAAGAGGAAGAAATTGATCTGGATGAGGACATTGTTATTCCAAATTAGGATATCTCTCTCCTCACTCTTGATCAAATGGATACCCTGGGAGAACTATTAAAGAAGAGAGATAAGAAACATAAGCTTAGAGAAGAAAAGAAGAAGAAAAATCAATTCCTTGAGGACATGAAGAGCATATTTTTTGATGCTATGATTATTAGGGTTGATAGTACAGAACCTATTCTTGATCAACTAACTAAAATTGTCCATAAATTCAATGAAGACTTGAGTGGATAGGAAAAACTACTACAAAGAGTTGAAAGAAAATTTGAGAATAGAGTGTTGGAGAATGTTGCACCAAAAATTGCAATAGATCAAGTAGAGTTATCTACTATTCTTATTTCACTGGAAACATCTATAAGTAATGTTATTTTACTATTTGTCAAATTGAGTGACACATCTATCTTCACAAAGGAGATCAAGGATAAATTGTCCAAGATAGATGAAGATATGAAGGAAAGTGCACACTAGCTATCACTTGACCCAAGCTATAGTTTTGCACACTTCACAAAGATCAGATATCTAAAAAATCTATAGGAAAAATTATCGAAGGAAGAAGCTAGAATTAGGGCCACACTTGCAAAAATTAAAGGCATGATTATTCCAAACATGGATGAATTATAGAAGCACATTGCACATGTAAAGAAACTCATCCATGACAACAACTTCTCCATAGCTAACCACATGATGGAACTATTAGCAAAAGTTAAGATAGCCTTACATACAAGTAAGATATTACAAGAGAATTGGGACAAGACTATGGTAATAATTTTGAAGGTACATTCTAATTTCTTGTCACATTTGGGTATTAACATATAGATATTATACACCTTTGGCATTTATGTCAAAAAGGGGGAGAAGGTTTTGTATTATTACATAAAGAGGGAGAAGATATTGTAAAAGGAGGAGAAGTATACTATACTCCAGATGTATGTATATAGGAGAGATATATGTATGGGGGAGTAGTATAGTATTATGCAAATACATGCATAGATGAGCATAAAATATCTTTACAAAATAAATTTTGAAAAATCATAAAAACAAAGTATGCTACTGAGCCATAGTAGTTGGAAGTCAAAATCGAGTTAAAGACTCAAAATGATGATAAAGGAAGTTTTTGACTTATAGTTTTGAATGTTCATATTTTTGGTTTGATAAGTGTTTTTATCAAAAATCCCAAAGGGGGAGATTGTTGACAGTAAGGTCAATTTGTCTATCATTGATTGACCACATAGTCAAATGGTTACATTCCACCGAGCTCTAGAGTTGCTACCAAGCTTATCATTCATCCTATAGTGTTAACCAAGTGTTTCAGCTGCTCTCGAGCCAAGTAGTTAGAATGCAGTGTCTACCAAGCACTTGAGTTAGTTTATAGTGTTTTCCAAGCTACACAGTATTTACCAAGCTTCAAAGACTATGTACAATGAAAACTAACCATTACAGAGGCTACCAAGCTATTCCATAGAAGTGAAGAAGATTTTAGTATTAATTGAGCTCTGGTATATTAATCAAGTTCTACTATATCTACCAAGCTCACAATTTTAACAATGTGAATCTAGTGTTGACCTAGTCATGTAGTGTCAACTGAGTGATTCAACATCTACTAAGTTTCTCAATGTTCATTAAGTCACACAGTGCTAATCAAGTTTGAGCTAATTAGAAGTGTTTAGTATGGACCAAGATTCAAGTTCAATCAAGTGCCAAAGTTTGCTAAGCATTGACAATATTTTCCATGTATTTGAACATCACCGAGTTTGACTTCAAAACTTGAGTTACAGTAGTTGGGCCAAGTTTCTAAATTATGATGAAATTGGTATTGTAACCGACTCCACTAAGTTGTTATTTGGATTGGTATATATGTAATGCATTGTATCATATCCAAACATGTCATTGAATAAGATTATGAAGTGCATGAGTACAAATTAAAAAAGGATACAAGAAGTATAAAGGACAACAAAGATTTATCTATCATAGTCAGGTGATCATTGTAATACAAGGAATCTCATTCAACAAATCAGAATTGCAAATCAGAGATCGGCCACTAGTTTATCCTAACAAGTGGATTAGTCAAGTCCTGTAATAGGGTATACTTAATAGTCTTTTTCTAAATCTCCTAACCGAGTGTATACTTCATTGTATGTTTGTAAGTCCTTTAATGAGGTAGACCTCACATTCTTTATTGCTCCTAACAGGGTAGATCACTAGAAGTGGTCAATTGTAAGCCTTAACATGTTAACTTTATATTGTATTACTAAAGCTTATGTGTATCATCCCCACCCCATTTTTACTTTCTAATTGGAAGGTTTTTGGGTCACCATATCTTGTGTCAAAGTGCAATGAATGTTTTATTGCTTTCATTCTTTCATGCATGCATTTAGATCATAATATTATATGAAGAATTAATTAGAGAAGTAAGATAAAGTTTTATTTTTTCTTGATTCACTCCTCCCTTCTTAGTAACCTTTCCTACCTTGTATTTCCAACACAATATTCTTGATGATTTCTGGTAAATAGGAGTTTGTATTTTGAATCATAATTGATGCAAAGGTTCTTCATGATATTTTTGTTTTTTGTTTGTGTTCTTCGATCATTTAGTTGGCTTCTAGTTCAAGAGAATTTATTAAACAACCTTTTAAAAGAAGAGAATACCTACGAGTTAGCTAGAAAGCATAATGTGCATTCTGAGAAAAAAATTAAAAGGAAAACTATCAAGACTCTATAATGTCTTCTCTACTTTGAACTCTACAAAATTTAGGTAGGTTTACTTAGGAATTCATCTTCTATATCCAATTTTCAAAAATTACTATAAATTCCAATATAATATATAAATTTTTCCTTAATTCTTCTAACTCTAGGACTATAAGATAGATGATAAATGACCACTCTATCAAATGCTAAAACTCTAGAAACAAAGCACATGCTCACTTTTGAAATCTTCAACAATGAAAAATAAAAGATTGATCTATAAAAGGATTATACCATATAGATATTCCAAACTAGATCAATTTTAATGGATGACCAATGCCTTATCTATTGGGCTATTATCTCAAAGGAATTTGACATTTACTTATCATATCTAATTTAGTACTTTGTGAGAAGAATATCAATATTCAACTCTATATCTCATTCTTATGAAAATCCTCTTTGCATACTAGGGAATTCTTCCAATTCAAATCAAGTATTTACATAACCCATTTTAGATTATAAGAATAATGTAAACTGAAATATAATTCAAAATGATTACAACTGAGAGTTAGTAAACTTTTCTATTAAATTACAGAGAATTAATTGGTAACAAAAGAAGAGATGAGATCTAAAATGTATAGCCAACTTTCTACATCTTTGTATTACTTTCTTTGAAAAATATATAATTTGATGTCTACTTTTAGAGAAAACTCAAATTGATAAGCCATTTTTAACTCTTACTTCTTTCATTCTATCTTTTTGAAAAAATATATACAATAAATATGGACTAACTAAAAAATGAACATGACTCTGTTCAACAAAATCACTGAGTTAGACCCTCACTCCACATCTTGGAAATCCTTTCATAGAAAAAGGATTGCAACAAGGTTTAGATGAGAGGACACATGTTCAAAAAATAGATGTAACAATATTGTTCCACATAAGACAAGATAGTTACATAAGAGAATGGTGGAGATAGCCAAAATTGAACAACTATCATTCTGGATGTTCAAGATCAACTTTATTATTTGAAAAAAAAGAATAACCACAAAAGGTGAACCACAAAGATAAGGTATCTCTTTGAGATAGTTGTCCTTCCTCATCATATTACTTTATCTTCTTCTAGCTTGCTCAATCACTATCTCTAGATGGTATTTCTTTAATATCTGCTACAACTTACCAAATGGTAATATTAGACTCTTCATCTACCCAAGTCACTTATCTAAGAGTATTCAACCCATTCAAGCTATTCTTCCACTAGGAATCTATTACAACTCAAACTTCTATAACTATCTTGTTGATATCCACTTCAAGTTTGTATACAATGTCAATGATATCAAAAACTATAACAATATTAGTTTCTGCTTTGCTATAATCAATAAATCTCTCATGTATTAAGATATTATCAAAGGAATACCACCATTCTTTCCACACTTTTAAGTTATTATCATCATCAACAATTTTCTAAATGAAGCTAGGTGTCCCATTAGCAATGGTCTTCATCTTATTGTTTATCAATTGCATTTTCCCCAAAAAGAAACTATTCGATTCCTTGAATCATTTTATCATCTTTTGTGTGGAAATGATAATATCCTTAGGTAATTCTCTCTTCTGTGTCAAAATTGAGACAAGCCTATCAAAGAATGTAATGCATGGGCCCCACTTCATAAATAATGGAGAAAGTAAAGCTAATACTTTTGAATATTGATATTTTTCTCCTTGTAAAGAAATGCATATAAACTATTGTGGAGATTTTGTAAAGCTTGCTTCAAGATATTTATTTTATGTGATAGCATGCTTTACATTGTCCTTAATTCTATCTCTTTTCCTACTTCTAATTCTTTCACTTCCATTTGTTGATCCATACCCACATTTGATGAATCAATATATGTGTGGGTCTCTTTGTCTTTTACCTCAATGACTAGCCTTGTTACATTCTTCAAAGTTTAAACCTCATTCTCTAAAGAAGCCAATCTTTGTTCAAGAACATATGTTTTCTTCATTTCTTCTTCATATTTCTTCCTTGTCTCAATGTACATTCTATAAGTGTTGAATAGTTGTTCTTCCAATATGTCCATCTTGTTTTTCTCCATAAGCGATACTATGTTCATCATGTTCTATATCTAGTCACTGGATATGGTAGTGGCATTCCATAATATCATATTTCTTTGGGGGCTGTCTCTGACCTCCATAAGTGTTGGGTTATCAGACTTAGGAGCCACATTCTAGATTACCATTGTCTTAGTATCAATATTGAAACCATTCCCCTACAATTCTCCTATGATATTGGTCTCCTCAAATGAGATAGATTTACTTTGTCTTCTAATATGATCCAACATAAAAGATGAGCTTATTTCTCATCCAGGGAAGAGAAACATTCCACTTCTCTTTACTAGCTCTCAAGCTTCATCCATAGTGAGGGTTTGACTATTTGGATCATATTCTGTAAATTTTTGAAAGTTAGCTCTACAACTTTCTCCTTGGAATCTCCTGGTTGCGATTGTAGAGATAATAATCTTGAAGAGAAAAGATTTGAAATCCTCAAAACTAATGAATTCATTATCTTTCATAAAATCTTGAGCTTTTAGAATTCTATCATCTATTATTCTGGCTTCAAACTTGAGTTTATTTGGGATTTTCTCATTTTTATTGGCCTTTTTAATCAAAAAATTGTGTCTGATATCATCAAAATACTTACTCACTCTTAGCATAATATAGAGAGATTTCTTCTATTCTTTGTTTGGTATTTCAATTAACTTCTTCCTTTTTCTACCACCTTGAGCGCAAGAAGAACTTTCTAGTTGCTCCTCTTCTTCATCAATTTCAATCATGATGTCCTGCTTAGGATATTAAGGTTCTATTGTATTTCTAATTCAGGAGGCACTCAAGACATTATGATTTCGTAATTTTGGACATATTTTTTGAATCTATCCAAATATCTCTCTTCATGATAGAAACCCTTGAAAGAAGGATATGTTCTTTTCATTTCGTCTTCAATTTTCATTTTCTCTTTCCACTTCAAGCTCCTATATCTACATTCCTTAGTCTCCAAGCAATTTGTAATTAAATCTTCTTCTCAACAAGGTTTGCTACTTGATAAATTGTAATTTCTCATTTGTTTCACGACATCACTAACAAGATAATTAAGGTCATAGGTCGTAGCAGGAGCTGAAGGTAGTAGAATTTCTTTCATAAATTCATCCAATTCTTCTATTGCATCCTTGTCTATGATAAAATCCCCAACTTTGAAATTTCTACATACAAAATATCCTCTTCTAATTGAAGGTCCCAAGTATTCTCAATTCATCATAATCAATTGCCAAAAAAATTCAATGATTCTCATTCTCTTTGGCATATGTTTTGTTAAAAGATGAGGAGGTTGGGAGCATCCATAAAACCTTATGATGGAACAATTTTCAAACATAAAAACACTTCATCAATTACGTCCCAACTTCCTATCATCATCATAACATCTAGAGGGTTTAAATAACATTCTAACACCCTTAGGGACCTTCTTAGTTATACTAGCTTACATATTTGAAATTGAATGCAAAAAATCATTATAGAAAGCTAAAGAATTTGCATAGGGATATAATATTTTCCATACCCTAGTCCACCATTTTACTGGAAAACATTTTCCCATCTCCTCTATTCCTTTAATAAAATTAGGATTGATGTGCCCTATGTTCTTGTACAATATTATGTGCATTAATAATGAGTAATGCTAAAATTTGAAATTTCCCATGTCTCCCTTTTCTGTAGCTATGATCTCATTGTACAAAATATTGATTATATGGGTAAAAAAATGATACCCCACATTGTGGTCCAAATCCTATATATCTAAGGCCATGATATATACATTACTAGGAGCTTTCATAGTTCCATCCAACCCTATCACCTTTTCCACTCAAAAAAATTGTATACTGAAAAACTCCAAGGACATGAAGTATCCTCCCTTTTTAGGGATTTCACCCTTTTCTTTTATGGATATTGGAATGTGCCTTCTCATAATTCTTCTAGTGAAGAAGCTTTGATTCTTGAAGGTATCATCAAGTTTGTCATGTTCAATAATTTTTCTCATAGGCCCTCTTAGGTTGAAGACTTCTATGAATGTCTACCTATCCATTGTACACATGACACTCCTATCCTTTCTTTGAAATCCATGATTTACAGGATTATATGCCTTTATTAGGGATTTTACCAAATAAACATCAATAATGACTTTTAACATAATTAATTAGGCCAAATTTCTATTCCAGTGATTTGAAATGGATGACATTCAAAACTTGTTGTTATTACGTACCAAAATAATTCATTACTATTCATTTTTGACACTTTAGCATCTTTGCAGAAATTGTATGGATCTCTAAAGATGTGTGAATTGACTAATTGGACATTTGTTGACCCTAGCAAAAAAATAAACCCATTCATCAACATAGATACATGCTATCTTTTTTTTCACTTGCTCAGTACTCTGTGTAGCTTCTTTGATATTCACTTGAGAAATCAAGTTGTCCTCCTCTTGTGCCATGTTTTCTCAATTCAAAATCTTCAAACACTTCTCTACAATTCAACCCTTTTAAATAATTTAGCGTGCAAATTTCTTCTTAGCTCAAAACTTTGTGAATGTTGTGAATATTTTTTTTACATCACCCCTTTTAAGGGTGCTTGAGCATGGAAGTAGCATTAATGAAATTTTTGAAGAACATGCATGAATTTTTTTTGAAAACTTAGAAAAGTTTCATATTCATGCTTTATGATGCCCATATTTCTAGTGCTTAAATATTTTTAACCCTTTTCAAAAAGTACTTTACATTTTAGCAATTATGAAATATCAACAGTCACTTTATCTCTTTATGTTTTATGCAATGACCAAACAAATACTTAACACTTTGAGTTGTTTGTAGAATTGCAAATTTTTCTATCTAATTCCACTATCTTACCTACGACCACATAAAACCCTTCATCTCTGGTTCATGGTCAATCTTCACACTTGATGTTCGAGTCATGCCAAACAATAAATATTTCTAACAACACCTTGTCATTGTTTCATGACTTCTATTTTACTTTATGCTCTTACCAACACAATCGAGTGTCAACACTAAATTGTTCACCTCTTAATTGGGTCACAAGGTCTCACCTATTTGCATTAACTGCATTCTCTGGACTACAAAGCCACAAACACTTTAATCTCCTCATCTCTGCCTTAGAGTAGCATTCACACTTTTGACCCATGATTGTGTGTTACATCTTACGCTTGAGTGATTAGTGCTTCGCCACTTAATCTCCAAGGATTTCAAAGCAATGAAAAAAACCAACTCAAGATTAGTCTATTATTCATAGCTTTTATTTTACTTTATAACTTTAACTATGAGACTTAGTGATAACCAAGCCCTTAAAAGATCTTAATTTTTTCACCAATTCGTGACTATCTAGAAAACTACAATATTTAGCCATGAAAATCCATGATCAGAGCTGGTCTCTAGATCATTTTGTAATACTATCTCTTTAGACTTTAAGCTGTAAAGTGGTGTGAAGTGTTCTCTAACATTGGTCTCCACTTTGACACTTGATTCTTCATGCTATAACAATAATATATTTTCTCCAAATGCCTCCATATGTCATATTCTCATATTTTTATGAGGTTAGAGATCTAGTGTGAATCCCCTTTTTGTGTCATCACCACTTAAGCCATGCCCTCATGCTTGATTGTGAAGAAGCTGCAAAAATTGCCTACTTGATTGTGTCACACCTTTATTGCTTGATCCAACTATTTATAATAGATAGCAGAGACCTTGCAAACACTTTGCAATTAATTGAGTCACATCATTGTGCCTTAGAAAAGGTTAAAACTTGACAAGGTAATGATATATAGATGAGCCTTGGTCACACCATCACCACTTAAAATTTCCATTTTTTCTTAAAGCTTAAAACCTTTAGCAGATTTATTTAAAACAAGAGAGGTTAAGATATGAAAATATGCATACAGACATGAAATTAGGGCTTATTTAGGAAAATTTTTGCAACATGAAAATGTAAACCCTAATTATATCAAATTAACCTATATTTTCACAATAAGGTCTCAATATTTTGAAAAGGTGAAAATACAGGGTAATAGTGGCTCTATCTGAGGATAATGGATAGCTTGCATGCATATAAGGATTCATAATCTCTAGGTTAAGCATACCAAAATCATGATGAATTTTTTAGAGAGCTACACCTAGCATAAAAAGGATAACACAAGATATAAATAAGGATTTTCAAATTTACAAGGACCTAAACTATTGTTCATGAAAAAAAAATACTTTCAATAGAAGTACTTCTTCAGGAATTATCCATGAACTGATAATTCTAGAATATCTCCTGACAATGCTTTGACAAAATAGAAATCTTGTCCCCATTTCTCATGAATTAGATATGGGTCTAACCAAATAGGGTCAAAATTTCCATGCTTACCCTTGTCTTCTATTCTAGCATTCCACATCAATACCAAATCTTCTAATTCAAATTTTCTTGTGAGTGCCCTTTTTACAAACAAATGTTTCATCTACAATTGCAACTTAATCCAAACAATTTATCCAGAGGCTTCTCTCTTGTGCTCACTTAATCCAAACAATTTATCCATCCTCTCTTTGATATCATCTATGATATCCTCATCAAACACTTGGATGTAGTTGTATAAAACAATCAAGTTGTTCTGAGACATTCTTGCTTGAATTTAACACACCAAATTAAAAGCTGACACACCCATTTCTTTCTTGATTATTACTCTATTAGCCAAAAATTCTATATTTAATTTGGAATCCCATGCCTTTTCTTATTTTTTCCATTTATATTTCTTTTAATAATCTTCAACAAACTTTTATTGTAGATTCAACCCACCCATTTCCTTGTGGGTGATATGGAGATAATGGTGATCTAGTGATGCCATACATGTTACAGATTTGTATGATTTCATATAATTTGAAGCACATTGCATTATTAGTTACAATCCTTTCTAGACATCCAAATATAGTGATTATGTTATTCAACCATAAATTGTTCACAACCTTACTAGTGGCTTTTTTGGTAGGAATGGCTTCTACCCATTTTCTAAAATTTTTAGTTACTTCAAGAATTCATGAATAGCCAATAATAGATTTATTTTATATTTCTCCTATGAAATCCATTCCCCATTGTTAGAAAGGTGCTTGAACTTCTACTGGATTCAAAAGGGTGTTCTAGGAAATTTTTAGTTTGGCAATGAATCTTTAACAAGGATCACATTTTATGACTAAACAATGAGTGTCCTTGAATAAGATTGGCCACCAAAAGCTATCTCTCATCACTTTGTGGGATGTTGTCTTGGCCATATAATGACCTCTATAGACTCCTGAATTCATCTTAGTGAGTATTTTGGTTGATTCTTCATGATTAACACATTTCAATAGAAGTCCTACAAAATTTGTCCACTAGAGCCTCCCATCAATGATAATATATTTTATTGCCCACAACTTCACATATCTTCTTTCATTGTCAGTCAAATTGGGTGGAGCTTCCATATGTTGTAAATAATAAATGACATTCTTATACCACTCACAATCATCCATATCACATGTAGTGGTCTTTATCAACAAGATTATTTGATTGGCATCCAAGTTAGATTGAGCCATTATCTTAGCCAATCCTTGGCCTCTCACTAGTTTTTTTATTTGGATCTACATGTTGAATTCTTGGATTCTATTTATCCATCTGCATCTCCTACCTGATACCTCATGTTGAGAAAAAATGTCCTTCACAACATCACTAGGAACAAAGGCTATGATAGTAGCACCTAATATATTTGACAACCTTCACAAGAGCATATTCTTTCTTCTCATTGATATCATACTTAAGTTCTACATGTTGGAGTGATTTTTTGGGAAAAATAATTTGTTGTTCAAAAGCCTCTTCATTCTTTTGGAACAAAACTATTGCAATGGTGTACACAAAGATACAAATGAAATGATGTGCATTGGCATTGTGTAATTAGGTGTTCTAAGCACTAGGGCATTCTTTATTGCATCCTTTATTTCTTGGAAAACAATTGATAGTTCACCTTCCCATTTGATCATTGCCCCTTTTTGAAGCATCTTAGATATGGGTCTACTAATCTCAACAAAGTTGGTTATAAATCTTCTTATGAAATTCACTTGGCCAAAGAAAGATTGTATACCTTTGACATGTTTTGGCTTGGCAACTTTATCTATGGCTGTAACCCATTCTGGGTCAATCTTGACTCCATCACTAAACACTATATGGCCTAGCAACTTCCCCTTTGTAATTCCAAATACACATTTCCTTGTGTTCAAGGAAACTCCATATTCCAAAGCTTTTAATAATATATTTTTAAAAAATGTCTATAGTGATCTTCTTTCTTGGAATAGGATGTCAAGTAATATTGGTAAACAACCATGAATTTATCTATATATTCTGCAAAGGAAACATCCATGGCTCTTAAAATAGCCCCTACATTGATTAAGAAAAAGGACATTCAAACATACATATATGTTCTCCATGGAGTTGTAAAAGTTGTCTTGAACTATTATTTTTCATTAACTAGCACTTGGTTGTAACTAGAAAACCCATCCATCATAGACATCAAATCAGAGCCAGTAACCTACTACAACATGGCTTCTAGATTGGGTAAACTATAATTATCTTTCAAGGAGGAAATATTAAGATTTCTAAAGTCTACACATAACCTAATATCACCATTCTTCTTTGTGGCTAGCACTAAGTTAGATAGCTAAGTAGAATGTCTTATATGCTTAATAATTACCTAATCCCTACGGTTCATTAACTCCTACATTTTTGGAGCTAATGTGGGATTGATAGATCTTTTCTTTTGTCTAAATGGTTTAATATTCTCTTTTAGTGGGATAACATGGTGGAACAAATATTCCTTATAGGATTTTAAATCATCATAAGACCATGCAAATACATGTCTAGTCTTCCTTAATAAATCAATTAAGGATTTTGTTATAGTAGGGGATAGAGTTTTACCTATATACACCCTTTTGGGAGACTCATTTGTTCCAAGGTTAATTTTTTTAAGCTCCTCTAGTTTTTTGCCTTTGATCTCTAGGTGAACTCTGTCTTGATTGTCAAATACACTTTCTAGCACTACTAACACTTTATGTACTTTATTTGTTTTCAACTATAGTATTTCTTGACCAAAAATAGTGTCCTTTCCATTTATGTTCTCAACTAAGGTACTATAGTCTAATTCTTGACCATGGTATTTGTCTTCATTCAAAAGAAAATTCAAAATATCTTTGTCATCTTCAAATACTTGACAATTCTCTATATTATCAGGAATTGAGGGCCTATTTTTCACTTCAATCTTTGAGACCCCATCAAAAGATATATCATTAGGTTTGATGCCTAAATTAGCTAGTGGATAAACCATTTTATTATTACTCCTATCCATCCAAGTGATTCCAAAAGCATAAAATGCTTCAATCTCATCCCATACAACATTCATATATTGTTTTAGTCTCTTGTTCTTGGATATATATGTCTCCTTAATTAGAGATACCACTAGTTCAGAATCACCAATAACATGCAATTTTTTAATACCATGACTTGTAGCTACTATTAATCCAAGTAAAGGTGATTTATATTCTACTATATTATTTGTGCAAGTGAAATTTAGGGTGAAGGAGTATTTGAATGTGTTATTTTCTAGTGATATAAAAACTACCCTAGCCCTTGACCCTACTTTGGAATTAGCCCCACCAAAGTACATTGTTCAAAGATTATATGAATCTATGCATCTTGTTGCTTCTTGTGAAATCAATGGGATTATCTTATTAGTTTCTAGAATGGTAATTTCAGCCTTGAAAGCATTTATTTCTGTATCTAGAAAATATGTAGAATCAGTATCAATGTTTCTTCACTCATATGAATAACCCTTGGTTCTGTATTGACCTTGATATATTTTTCCTCTATGTTAAATGTATCAAAAGATAGATCACATTTTAGGCTCCCTCCCATTGCAATACTCTACTTTCTTGAGAGTAACATTCCATATTGAGGAGGAATATCAACTACTAGGACACTCATGGTTAAGTCAAGATCAAGATAAGAAGCTAACCAATATGGTAACAAATAAATAGTTCCTATGATAGGGACTTACCTTGCATCCATGACTCGACATCTACCTTTTTTAGTATGTACTTTTAGACCAAGGGATCCTATGATCTTAAAAGGCTTGACAATACGAGAGGTTCTAGAATCAATCATGCAATTCTTCAAGGTTTTTCCATTTGTAATTAGGTTGAGGAAGAAAGGGAAAATATTATCTACATAGGATATTGATGAACTATCCAAATACATTTGGGGTATTTGCGATATGAATCCTTTATGTTCCTTTTATTTTAGTACAACTTGTACCTCCTACCCTAATGATGACTCTCCTTTGATAACAATACTGTTCCCAACTCCCCCTAACCAAGAAAGGGCTTTAGTTTTATGTTCCTCTATCCTAAACATTTAAGATAAAGGGACCTTGATAGTAATTTTTAATAACATAGAGATCATATCAACCGGATCATAAGCAAGGGGTTTGCATAAAATACCTTTAGTTTCTTGTACTTGAATAATAGGGTCCTCAATTTGTTTGACAACATCAAGCTTTAACTTCCTTTCATATGTTTTTGTCTTAACTACTTCTACACTCCGAGTTTGCACTTTCTTCTTGGGTTCCCACTTCTTAGCTTTACCATTGTTGATTTTGAAAACCATTTGATCCTCTTCTTTATTGCCATTACTCATTTTGTGGGTTATATCCTTAATGAAGATTCCCGATGCCTTCCCAATAGCATTATTGACTACTCTATTCCTTAGATTATAAGTACTATGAACTTGAGCCACCATTTCAAAAATTATTCTATCAATTTCTTGCTTGGAAGGTTTTCTTAGATTCATATGTTCAACATCTAAAATCATGTTTCACATCTTGTCATCAACTTGATCTTCATCGTCTAATTTTTTTTTTCTAATGGTATAGTTGGTACATGTTTCCCTAATCACTCACATCTATTTCATATTCTTCACAATTATCTCATGAATTAACTATGTTGTAGGCCACATCATCATTATTATTTTGTTCCTCCCCCTCTTCATGATTTTTCCCTCAAAATATAAACCATCTTACTATCAAAATCATTGAAATAGGTAGCAAGACATACATTCTCACCTAATCTCATGACTTAGAATAAGTTGTACATTCCTTTTTAGAACCACACATTAAAATTGAATGTAGATTGATTTTGATTTTTCTTAATAGTCTTAAACTCATTCAACATAAAACTTGCATTACTATTATCCCCATACCGCTCCTTAAAAAACTTCTCTAGATCATCCCATGAACCAATGCTATCATCATGAAGTCTCCTAAACCAGTCTCTAGCATCTTCTATGAGTGAATGTACAAATAACTTCATAATAAAATCTTCATGTTCTACATCATAATCATTCAACATGGCAATAAATTTTTTGAGATTTTCTTCAACAATAATGGCATTCTTTTCTAAGAACTTTGTGACTTTATCTATTAAGTCATTGGAGATAGGATGAAGAAAACTAGGGATACCTATAAAGGATACTTTTTTGCATCTTTCCATATAAATGGGTCTTTTCTAAAATCCTAATGCATTTGAAGAACCAGGTCTAGCCCCTTGGGTTTGTATGGGAATTTTGCCTTGTTGGGTTGCAGTTAACTAAGTAGTAGTAGTGGAAGAGGAAGCCGATATTGATTCCTTGACTATTCATCATAGTCCACAAGTTCGGATAGAAGGTATAGCTTGTGTAGTATAGTTTTGCCAAGTTGTTAAGCCAAAATTGGATTTAAGAAAATGAATTTTCATCCTTGTATCTACTGCCTTAGCCTCATTTTCAACTTTCTCCAATTTTTTTGCAAGATCTTCCCTCTCCTTGTTTTCTCTTTCCAACTCTAAGTCAATTTTGGAAATATCAATTTTTTTGGAGGAACATGAGGCTCATTAATTTTTATATCCACCACTTTTTTCTTTCCTTTATCAAAATTCTTAGTGGTAAGATATATTACATTTTCTTTAATGAGTTTATAGGGTTGGACTTGAGAAATGACATGTCCTTCCTCTAATAGAAGATGTTCTTGAGCTTGGATTTTATACCTTATTTCTTCAACATCTCCAAATATATATAAATGTAAAGTAGAAGATTTCTCTTCCAACTTCCTATTTTTCTCCTTGAGTGCTTTCATTCTTCTAAGCAAGCTTTCCCTCTCTATGAAGTCATTCATAGAAATCACTTCTTTTTCTTTCTCCAAACGTATATGTTTGGCATCTTCCTCTACAACCTTTTTCTAAGTGTTTTCATCTAAGATAATAAGTCATTAGGATCTGCAGAGGTGGTCTTTGAATATACATGATCATCTATATTATCTTTAACTCTTACTTGTTTCATTCTATCTTTCTGAAATTTAAATATATATAGAAAATATCAACCGAATAAAAAATGAACAAGAGTCTGCTCAACAAAATGATTCTTAGACATTAACTCCACATCTTGGAAACCCTTTTATAGAACAAGGATTGCAACAAGCTTCATATGGTAGGATAGGTGTTCAAAAATTAGATGTAACAATATTGTTCCAAATAAGACAAGATAGTTACATAAGAGAATGATGGAGATATCCAAAATTGAACAACTATCATTCCAGATGTTCAGGATCAACTTTATTGTTTGAAATAGGAGAATACCCACAATAGTTGAACCACAAAGATAATCTTTTTGAGATAGTTTTCCTTCCTCATCATGTTACTTTAACTTCTTCTAGCTTGCTTAGTCACTATCTCTAGATGGTATTTCTTTAATATCTGCTACAACTTCCCAAATGGTAATATTAGACTCTTCATCTAGCTAGGTGCCTTCTCTAACACTATTAAACTCATTCAAGCACTTATTTTACTTGGAATTTTCTACAACTCAAACTTCTGAACCTATCTTGTTAATATTTGATTCAAGTTTGTACATAGTGTCAATGATATAAAAAACTACAACAATATCAGTTTCTTCACTACTATAAGCAATTAATCTCAAATGTCTTAAGATATTATCAAAGGAATCAAACCATTCTTGCCACTCCCTTAAGTTATTATCATCAACAAAAATCTTTTGAATGAGTCTAGGTGTCCCTTTAGCAATCACCTTCATCTTATTGTTTATCAACTTGTTGACTGTGTTTATCATCTTCTGTGTGGAAAAGATAATCTCCTTAAGTAATTCTTTCCTCTATGTCAAAATTGGGACATGCCTATCACATAATGAAATGTATGGGCCCCACTTGATAAATAATAGAGAAATTAAAGCTAATGCTTTTGAACATTTATATTCTTCTCCTTGCAAAGAAATGTAACTACTGTGGAGATTTTGTGAAGCTTTCTTGAGGAAATTTATTTTATGTGACAACATGCTTTCCATTGTCCTTACTTCTATCACTTTTCCTACTTCTAATTCTTCCACTTCCATTTGTTGATCCATACCCACATTTGATGCATCAACATATGTCTAGGCTTCTTTATCTTTTACTTCAATGACTGGCCTTGTTATATTCTTCAAAGTTTTAACCTCATTCTATAAAGTAAGCATTCTTTGTTCAAGCACATATGTTTTCTTCATTTATTCTTCATATTTCTTCCTTGTGTCAATGTGAATGCTATAAGTTTTGAATAATTGTTCTTCTAACATGTCAATCTTTCTTTTCCCCATAAGTGACACTGTGCTCACCATGTTGTGTATCTAGTCACTAGATGTGGTTATAGTAACATTCCAGAATATTACATTTCCTTTGGGGGAGTCTCTAACCTCCATAAGTTTTGGGTTATTAGACTTAGGGGCCATACTCTAGATTACCATTGTCTTAGTATTAATATTGAAACCAATCCCCTATGCCAATTATTTAGTGATCTTGGGCTACTCCAATGAGACAAATTGACTTTGTCTTCTGATTTGATCAAACATAAAAGCATAACTTATTTCCCATCTAGGGAAGAGCAACATTCCACTTCTCTTTTCTAGCTCTCTAGTTTCATCTATAGTGAGGTTTTAACTACTTGTATCATATTCTTGTAATTTTTGTAGTAGCTCTACAACCTTCTCCTCTAAATCTCCTAGCTGCAATTGTAGAGATAATTCATTTTTCTTAGTCTTGAAGAGAAAACATTTTAACTCCTTAGAAATAATGCATTCATTATCCTTCATAAACTCTCGAGCTTGCATAATTCTATCATCTATCATTCTACTTTCAAGCTCAAGTATATATGGTATTATTTCATTTTTATTGACTTGTTTTATTAGAAAATTGTGCATGATATCATTAAAGTACTTGTACTCTGTCTTGGAATAATCTAGAGGGCCTTCTCCCTTTCTTTGTGTTGTATTTCAATCAACTTCTTCCTTTTTCTAGCACCTTGAGCCTAAGAATAACTTTTTGGTTGCTCCTCATCTTCATCAATTTTTAATCATGATGTCCTCCTCAGGAGATTCATGCTCTATTCTATTTCTAACTTCAAGAGGCACCTAATACATTATGATTTCATAATTTTGGACACATTTTGTGAATCTATCGAAATATCTCTCTTCATGATAGAAACCTTTGAAAGAAGGATCTACTCTTTTTATTTCCTCTTCAATTTTCATTATCCCTTTCCCTTTCAAGATCCTATCTTTGCATTCCTCAGCCTCTAGGTAGTCTGTGATCACATATTCTTCCCAACAAAGATTTCTAGCGAGAAAATTCAATTTCCTCTTTTTTTTTAGGGTATGCCTAACAAGATAATTAGGGTCATAGGTCTAAGAAAGAGCTAAAGGTATTACAAGTTCTCTCATAAATTCATCAAATTCTTCTTTTGTATGCTTTCCTATGATAAAATCCCCAAATTTGACATTTCTACATACAAAAGACCCTATTTTGATTGTAGGTCCCAAGTACCCCTAGTTTATCATAATCAAATGCTAGAAGAATTCAATGATTCCCATTCTCTCTGGAATATGTTTTGGTAAAAAATGGAGAGGCTAGGGGCATTGAGGAACCCTTATGATGGAACAATTTTCAAAAAGAAAAATAATTCCCCAATCATGTCCCAACTTCCTATCATCATCATAGCATCTAGATGGTTCAATTAATATTCTAACATCCCTAGGGACCCTCTCAGTTTTATCAAGTAACTTATTTGAAATTGGATGCACAAAATCATTGTAGAAAGCTAAAGAATTTTCATAGCGATACAATCTTTTCCATATCGTAGTCTACTTTTGTATTGGAAATCTTTCTCACATCTCCTTTGTTCCTTCAATAAAATTAGGATTGATGTGTCCTATGTTCTTGTACAAGATTATATGTATTAACCATGAGTAATGGTGAAATTTTAAATTTCTGATTTTTCCCTTTTGTGCAACTATGATCTCATTGTCCATAATATTAATTATATGGGTAAAAAAATTGTACCCCACATTATGGTGCAAATCCTGTATATCTAAGGCCATGATATATACATTACTAGGAGCATTCATAGTTCCATCCAACCCTATCACCTTGTCCACTCCAAAACTTTTATACTGAAAATATGTACTAAAAATCTCCAAGTATATGAATTATCCTCCCTTTTTAGGGATTTCACCCTTTTCTTTTTTGAATATTGTAATGTGCCTCCTCATAAATCTTCTAATGAAGAATCTCTTCTAATTCTTGAAGGTCTCATTGAGTTTATCTTGTTCAATAATTTTGGTCATATGCCCTCCCAGGTCAAAGAATTCTATCAATGCCCCTGTAACGAGTGTACATAGGACACTCTTATCCATTCTATGAAACCCATGGGTTACTAGATTATATGCCTTTATCAGGGATTTTATGAAATCAACATCAATAATGACAATTGGCATAATTAATTTTTCCAAATTTATGTTCCAAGGATTCGAAATAGGTGGCTTACAAAACTTGTTGTTATAGAAGTACTGAAATAATTTAGTACCATTCATTTCCTGAAATCTAGCATCTCTGTGGAAACTGTATGGATCTCTAAAGATGTGTGAATTGACTAACTGAATATTTGTTGATCCTGGTAGAAAATAAACCCATTCATCAAGATATAGACTTACTATATTTTTTTTTTCTTGCTCAGTACTCTACAAAACTTCTTCAATATTCATTTTAGTGATCATCTTTCCCTCCTCTTGTGCCATATTTTCTAAAATCAAAATCTTCAAAAACTTCTTTGCAATTCAACCCTTTCTGATAATTTAGCACACAAATTTATTCTTAGCTCTATACTTTATAAATGCTGTGAATGAAATTATATTACATCACTCCTTTTAATGGCACTTGAGCGTGGAAGTAACATTAATGGCATTTTAAAAGTGAAACATGCATGAGTTTTTTTTGAAAACTTAGAAAAGTATCATATTCATGCTTTACAATGCCCATACTTCCAATGCTTAACTATTTTTTACCCTTTTCAAATAATACTTTATATTTTAGCAATTTTGAAATCTCAATAGTCACTTTACCTCTTTATGTTTTATGCAGAGACCATGCAAATCCTTAGCACTATGAGTTGTTCATGGCATTGTGAATTTTGGTATCTAATTCTTCTTTCTTGCTTGTGACCACATGAAACCCTTAATGTCTAGTTTGCAGTTACTCTTCACACTTGATCTTTAAGCCATGAAAAATACATAACATTTCTAACATCACCTTGTCATTTCTTCACAAATTCCATTTTACTTTATGCTCTTAGCTGTGTGATCGAGCATCAACACTAACTTGTTCACCTCTTAACCGCACTGCAAGGTCTCACCTATTTACATTAATTGCATTCCCTAGGTTATGAAGCCATGAAAAATTTAATATCATCATATTTTCCTAATAGTAACATTAGCACTTTTGATTCACAATTGCATTTTACATCTTACACTTGAGTGATCATTTCATCACAACTTAATCTCTAAGGCTTTCAAAGAAGTCAATGAAGTAGCGAACAAAACCAATTCAAGCTTAGTATCTATTTCACAAATTCTATTTTGCTTTACAACTTTAACTATGAGATTGAGTGATAACCAAGCCCTTATAAGATTTTAACTATTTTTCTAGTTTATGGCTACCTAGAAAACTATAGCATTTAGCCATGCAAACCCATGATCAGAGCTACTTTCTACATCACTTCACAATACTAACTCTTTAGACTTTAAGCTATGAAGTTGTGTGAAGTCTTCTCTAACATTGGTCTCCACTTCACCACTTGATTCTTCATGTTTTAGCAATAATATGTTGTCTCCAGATGCCTCCACATGTCATATTCTCATGCTGTTATGAGGCTAGAGATCTAGCCTAAATATCCTTTTCACTTTGTCACCACTTAAACTATGCCCTCATGCTTTACCATAGAGGAGCTACAAAAAATGCCTACTTAACTGTGTTGTACCTTTGTTGCTTTAGGCAACCAATTATCAAAGACTACAGAGATCTTGTAAACACTTAGAAAATAATTGAGTCACATCATTGTGCCTTAGAAAAGTTTAAACTTGACAAGGCAGTGATATAGAGATGAGCCTTGGTCGTGCCATTGCCACTTAACATTTCAATTTTTTCTTAAAGCATGAAACCTTTAGCATATTCATTTAAAACAAGAGAGGTTAAGATATGAAAATATGCATATGGACATGAAATTAGGGCTTCTCTAGGAAAATTTCTACAACATTAAAATACAAACCCTAATTATATCAATTTAACTTGAATTTTCACAATAGGGTCTTAGGATTTTGAAAAGTTGAAGTATAGGCCAACACATTTGATGATCATGTTGTTGGTCCACATTGATTGACAAGATATGAATTTCTATTATCATAGCATGTGGATATTTCTTTATTTTGGTCCTCACGAACTTGATGGTCTAATGTCTTGTAATTTATTTATTTTCATATTGGAAAATAGTGAAGTGTGTTCATGAATGAGGATTTGGGTCCTATTTAAGTCTTGACTGACTTTATTTTGGATCATGTTAATGTTTGAGTACGATGTTTAGTACTAGCTCATCTTGTGTACCTAGTGATTGTTCATTCTTTATGATCAATATAAATGAGAGAGGATGATATGAGAGAGGTGAATGAAAATTATGATTCATCAAAACTTAATAGATATAGAAGATGATATTTTCCTATTTGATTTTAATGGATTACTTGTCCATTTTGTTTATAAATTGTAGTGTAGATTGGTGAACCCATCTAAAGGGTGGATATAAGATTGTATTGTGATAAATGCTATCTTAGAAGTGTTCCTAAAGATTATTTATTAAGGCTATGGGTATAAGTACACATTTTTTTCTCCACTTATTCTCTTGAATAGGAATCATTTCTAGCAAAGTAAATCATCTTGTGGGTTAGACTCCTATCGAGGTTTTTCTTAATTGATTTCCTCAAGAAAATATCTTGTCTTCAAGTTTATGTGCTATGGATATGGCAATTAGTTTTTATCATTTAGATATATATTATGTTTGAGAGGTTTTGAGATATAATTAATTTAACTAATTCACCCCCCTCTCAGTTATGAATACCTTCTTTGGGCTTAACAGTAAGACTTAAACAACTTCCAAGGGTTCCATGAAAACCCAAAACAAACTTAACATACATTTTATTATAACACCCTATAAGATTCTAGATAATATTAACAAAATTAAGAAAATAAGATCAAACCATCAACTATAATAAAAAATAAAGGAGACAAGGTCCATCCTTGACATAGTCACTCACTAGGTTAATTTTATAATCAAATTAAAAAGTGAGCTAACTAATATCAATCCAAATTATAAAATTAAAATTAAATATTTCTTATTGAGGAAATGGATGTGTTGATGAATTCTATAATTTGAACTATCTAGTATGAATTCATTAACCAAACATGAATTTACTAAGCCATTTAATACAATAGAAAGAGGGTCTTTGAAAATAATCCTTGACATCACCCCAAGTTATATTAGAAAAACACAACTAGATGAAGGGAAGAAAATTATAAATCTAAATTATATCAAGGAACTATGCAATAAATTCCTCTTTCATTTAAAATGTAATTTGATTTAACATTTACAATATGAATTCTAAATTAAACCAATTGATCTAATGATAAGAGTAAGATAGATCTAGGTGTTAAATATATGCAGTTGACCCACTTAAAATATGAAAATAGGTATATGCTAAGAGATAAAATATGTAATGAATAAATTACCTTAAAATATACAAGAGAAGATGTCTTTTCACTCTACAAATTATTGATTTGTAATTGAATTTTAGATTGCAGATTGATGATCATGATGAAAGACCTAGATAACCCTATATTTTTAGACCTATAGGAACTTGTTGAATTGGTAGTAAAGTTTATAGATACTTTATGGTAAGATGGGCATGTTTCTGGGGCATTGTAGCAAAATTGACCCAGCTTCTTTGGAAAAGGGTTGATAAGTTATTTATCAATTTGTGGTTGTAATTCAAATATCCTACCCTCACACACAACAAAGATTAAGTTTTTTTTTTGTTTTGGAATGAATTGCCTACTTCAATACCTTGACTGAAGAATCAATCTTGAAATTAATTTAAAAATAAATCATGAAAGGAAGCAACAAAAATATAAATATTCACCTTTCTTGATGAAACCCTTGTCAACCAAGATTTGGCAATGCTTGTGTATTGCAGATGCCAAAATCACAATGAATGATGTAGAAAATCTTCACAAATATGACGGATCTACCAAAAAAATATCATGGACCTATGGATGTAAATGTGAATGAATGAATAAGATGATGAATTCCATAATGTATATCTGATCCCTTGACAACCAACAAAATGTTAGATCTTGAAGGAGTTTTATCACAAAGGATCCTTGAATCTTGAGTGCCTTTAATAAATGCTTAAAATGTCTTAGGAAATATTATATTTGTTGGAATACCTTAGAATAATTGAGAGAGAGGGAGGTGAATCAATTATCAAAGGTCCAAATGTCCCAATAACACTTTTCAACACTTAACAAAACTCATATATATAATAAGTTACTATCATAGGTCATAATCACTTTGCAGAAATGTAAACATTAAACACTACAAAATCATTCAAACATTTTGACACAAGGATTTTATGTAGAAACCCAATTTGGGAAAAACCACCAGTATCATGCTACCAATTCTCACTCTTATGAAGTGATGCCCTATGAAAGGCCAAGCCTGTTAAAGGTTATACACACTATTAAATGTGACCTTGTTAAAGGATTTCAATCACCCTATTAGGAGTGAGCCCTAATAGAGGACTTTAGAACATTCCATTAGAATTTCACCTGATTAAAGGATTTACAAATTACTGTTAGGTCAACCTTAATCCAAAGGATTTGCCCTAAATTGATAAAATCATTAGAATGTAGTAGTAGGACTTGATTTGATAAAAAATAACAACTCACTTGAAAATTATAGATCTTTTTTTTAGTCCTCCATTCTACTTGGCTTTCACACTTCACCTCTGATAGCTTATTCACCCTTCAAGCATTCATCCTCTTAAGCCTTCTTTCTTTGCATGCTAGTTGTAAACTCTTCTAGTCGGCCACCATATGAAGCAACACCCTAGACTCCTTGTTTTCCTTGGGTTCTTGCATATGCCAATTGTTACTTTAAGCCTTGTATCTCCTTATATAAAGAATTTAGGTCTTTTGCTACTCAATAACAATCATCCATTTTAGGTTTAGGTGAGATTCATTGAATCCTCCCTCTTTTCCATTTTATTCCCTCTAAAAAATTCTTCTATAATCCACTTTTAATTTTCCTCAAAATGGTTTATCTTGAATTCTATGCCCCTAGCTCATCAATATTATCTTTCGCACACTTCAGATAATCTAGGAAATTAACTTTGTCAACTCAAATTTAGAAAATATTCTATCAAATTCATAATGTTGTCACTTGGCATCAACTAACCTCTAATGCTTAACACATATTATATTTCCTAACATCCACTAAAATTCACTCGACACATACTAACTTTTACTATCACTCGAAACTCACTTAGAATTTACTTGGCATGAACTAACTTCACTTGGTATATACTGTATCTTTACTTTGCTTGGCGCTAACTAATTTTATTGTCCGATTGAACTAACATCGCTCAACTCCAACTAATCACTCTATCAAGCTTAGTAGACACAATTTATATTCTTTTCTCTTCAAGACTTAGCCAATGTACCCATCAACTTCAATTTTAAGTATGTAGACAATAGATCATAACATCCATGTCTTACTTTATCTTAGTGCTCTATTTATGCACCAAATAACTCAACCCTTCCTTTAGGTGCTCTTGCTATTTGATCTTATCAAATCCTCTTCATCAATCAAACAAATGATAACATTTAGATGAAACAAGCAATTGTCTCACCAACAAGTAACAGGTTTGACATCATTGACAATTAATGATTTTTCCTAATTCCATACAACAAACAATCTTGTTTTCAACAATCTCCCTCTTTGGCATTGATGGAAAACCAATACCAAAAAGAAAATTAATAAAAAGTATTACAATCTCTCCCTCTATCTCTATGTGTCCTTCCTCTATGTAAAGTAATGTGAGCTTTGTCAATCTCCTTTAGTGTAATTCTCTTATACCTCCCTATTTGTGACTTTCTTTCATTTCTCCCTCATAGTGTGTCTATCTCCTCTTATCAAGTATATCTCTCTAGTACGTATCTCTACCTCTTAGGTATTCTCTCTTGATTTTTTCAATGTATTTCTCCTTCTATATTAAGGCATCTCTCCCACTTTTTTGGGTATTCTATCACCCTCCTTGACAACAATGCCAAAGACTTGTCATCTCAACATGCAGATGCTATCAATTTAGATTCTCCCTCTATCACCTTGCTTGTGACTGATCTTCTATTCTCTCTTTGGCATTACTTTAGGAAACTCCTAAAGTAAGATCTAGTGCATCAAGTTGTAAAATACAACATTCAACTTAGTTGATGCAAGACACTTCTCTTGTTGCTTAAACAACTTTGGATAGGGCTATCACCCCTAGTTTACCTCTTAGATACTCATGAGCATCCTTAGGTAAATCTTTTGTGAATATATCATCTATCTATTCTTTTGTATTCACATATTCCATCTTCACTTCTTTGTTTTGAACCATCTCTCTCAAGTAATGATACTTGATTGCAATGTGATTTGTCTTTATATGCATCATATGGTTCTTAGATATATTTATAGCACTTGTGTTATCACAATAAAGTATCACAATAAAGTATCACAGGTTCAATAATTTCCTTCTTCATTCCTTTGAGTAACTATTTGATCCATACCATATTTTTATAATTCATTGCAATGGCCACATATTCAGGTTCAATAGTAGATTGTGATATATAATTTTTTTTCTTACTAGTCCATGAAACTAGTCTCTTTCCCAAGAAAAATGCTCCACCACTTGTGTCTTTCTATCACCAACATTTCTAGCCTAATTAATATCCATATAGGCTCTCAAATCAAATTCATCATTTTTCTTGTAGTATAGACCAAATTACTTTGTTCCTTTCAGATATCTCATAATCCTTTTTACTACCATCAAATGATTCTCCTTAAGATTTTCGGAAAATCTTGAAACAATCCTGACAACTAATGCAATGTGAGGTCTTCTATGAACTACATAATGCAATTTTCCAATCATAGACCTATACAATGTTTGGCTCACTTCAACAAAAACACTTCAGTAGAATCATTCTTCTTTGATAGTTTATGTCTTATGATGATAGGTGTGCTTATAGGTTTTGAATCCTACATACCGAAATTTTTCAATATTTCTTTCACATATTTGGACTGAGTGATGTAAATACCATACTTCATTTGATACACTTGTAGACCAACAATGAATTTAATCTCTCCAACCATGGACATCTCAAATTATTTCATCATCTCATAAACAAATGTCTTACACAATGAATTTTTTCCTCCAATATGATATCATCAACAAAAATTTCAGCTAGTAAAATAGCTTTACAACCTTTAGTCTTCAAGTAAAAGTTATTAATGTCATCAGTTCTCTCAAAACTAATCTTCACAAGATAATTATGAAGTCTCTCATACCATGCTTTGGGAGATTTCTTTAAACCATATAAAGTTTTTTGTAGTCTACATACCATGTTCTTGTTGTTTGGATTAACAAATCCTTTAGGTTGTTCAATGTATACCTCTTCTTCCAACATGCCATTGAGAAATGCAAATTTCACATCCATCTAATAAAATTTGAAAGCTTTGTATGTAGAGTAAGAAAATAGAGTTCTTACTCCTTCCAATCTTGCAATAGGGGCAAATATTTCTCCATAGTCAATTCCTTCTTCTTGAACATACCCCTTGCAAACTAATCTTTCTTTATTTCTTGTGACTTCACCATTCTCATGAAGTTTATTTCTATACACCCACTTGGTAATTCTTGTTCTCCAGTTTGGGTACAAGTGACCAAGTTTTGTTCTTCTCAATTTGATCAATCTCTTCACTTATAGCTTGAATCCATTCATCATTTTCTAATGCATCCTTCAATGACTTAGGCTTATGCATTCTTAGCAGACATGTGTCACTTCTCAACTTGTTTCTTGTCATAGGTTTGGCCTTTTTATCTCCAATAATTTGTGTAGCAGGGTGATATCTTCTGACATATTTTGACAATCTTGGTTTTTCTCTATTTTCTTCAATGGATCTTTCAACTTCATAATCACTGTGTGTTTCTCTATTAGGTATCCCAAAATTCCTTTCATGACTATAACTTGACACTTGAATTTAGCTTAGTTCCTGTTGCTGAATGCAGCTTGACATTCATTGTATGTGACTCGACAATCACTGAAGCTTGTTGTTGTTGATTTGCAACTTGGTTCACATCTTCATCATCACTTGTGTCATCATAGAAATACACAAAAGTTTTGTAGTCTTTAGGTTGCTTTACAGGTTTAGCTTCATACACCTTTTCATATTCATCAAACTTCACATTTGTATCTTCCACAACTTTGTTAGTGTTAGTATTTAACCATTTATAAGCTTTACTTCTTGTGGAACAACCTAGGAATATACCTTCTTCACTTTTAGCATCAAATTTTCCATTCCTATTGTCCTTAAGAATGTAGCAATTGCTTCCAAATACCTTAAAATATTTTACATTGGGTGAGTATCCATACCATAGTTCAAAAGGTGTAATGCATGTACCTTTCTTCACTTGTACTTGTTCAGGGTATGGATAACTAGACTAATAGCTTCTCTCTAGTATTTCAAAGCAACATTCTTCTCCATCATGAGTGTTCTAGCACAGTCCATCGCAAATCTATTCCTCCTTTCAACAATTCCATTTTGTGGTGGGGTTCTACATGTAGAAGTTTGTCTCTTGATTCCTCTATCATTACATAATATCTCAAACTCATTTGATGTAAATTCTTGACCTCTGTCAGATATCAAACATTTAAAGCTCTTGCTAGTTTCCTTCTCAACTCTTGCTAACTACCACTTAAACATTTTAAATGCATCATATTTTTTCTTCAAAAACATAACTATCATCATCCTAGAATAGTCATTAGCTTATAGGATAATTTACTTGTCACCTTTGTAGCTTTTCACATTGATTGGTCCACATAAATCAATATGAACTAACTCCAAAATTTCTCTAGATGTTTGAGTCTTATTCTTAAAACTATACTTTTTCATTTCACCTAAGTGACATTGTTTACAAATTGCATTATCTAGTTTCTTTGGTTGTGGCAAACCTCTGACTCTCTTCATCTTACTGATACTAACCAAATTATCAAAATTTACATGACATAGTCTTTTGTGCCATGGCCACACATCATCAAATTGTACAACTAGACAAGTAGCATCATTAATGTCAAGGTGGAATAGATTACATCTATTTTGATCATCATTACTAATTAGTTCAACATCAAGATCACATATATTAGCTTTTTTGCTTCCAAATTTAACCTTACATCCAACACTATTCAATTGTGACACACTTAATAGATTATAATTAAGTCCTTATACATAATAGATATTATCACACATGATCTTATCTATTAATTTAATTAATCATTTTCCTTTGATCAGACACGGTACATCATTTCTAAACCTAACACTATTACCATCATAATGCATAGGGGAATTGAACTTACTTTTATCTCCAATCATGTGATTAGAGTAGCCACTATCAATAATTCATTTTGTCACTCTTGCTTGCATAAGACACCAATGTAGTTGCCTCATCTTCATCAAAATCATCCTTTATTGCAACATAGATAACTTCATCATCATGATCATCGGATTCTTCATTGGATTCCTCTTCAACAATGTAGAAAGCCTTCTTTCCTTTGTCTGTATAATCTTTATTGTTCTCATCTCTTTTGCTTCTGAATTTGTCTCCACTTCTAATGTTCTTCTTCTTAGGAAACCTTTCAGCAATATGACCAATGTCATTATAGTTGAAACATATGACAGGTAATTTACTTTTGTATTTTCCTTTGCCCCTATGAAATCTCCCAGTCAAAAATGCTTCAAGCTCTTCTACATCTTCTTCATTTGTATCACTGTCACTAGAAACATGTTTTCCCTTTTTCTTTTTCTTTTCCTTAGGTTATTTTAGTGACCACTTAGCTTTGAAACCAAATTCAACATTTTTAGTTCTAAAATTATCAAAATTAGAGAGTTTAAAGGTTGTGTGTCTACCCATCAATCCTTCAAGGGCTAGATCATTACTAGGTGTGCATGTTAGCTCTTATATGGAAGAGACGCTAATTACATGGATACAAAACAATGTTCTCAATACTTTAATAATTATAGTCTCATCTTCAATCTTACTAGTTGCCCCTTTTATATAATTTAAAAATTCTTTTACACTGGCACAATATTGAACTATATTCTCACCTTCTTGCATTCTCATATCATAGAACTTACCTCTAAGACTTTCAAATTTAGCTCTCAACATATTTTTGTCTCCTCCATAGATCTTTTCTATGGCATCCCACATCTAGTTAGTAGAATCACATCCTTTGATGTCATCAAACTCAGTGTAGCTTAGGGAATATGTAGTCTCCAACATAGCTTGATTGTGATCTTTCTTCCTTTTTTAGATCTTTAGCAGTAGCAACTCTAGTAGGGTCAACATGCTCAATAGAAATGGTAGTTTTTGCATAGTTGCCAAGTCCCCCTATATGTAGCTTCATCAAACTTTTCCATGTAGGAAAGTTCTTCTTATTAAGCTTGGGAACCTCTCTTTTGGGCATTTTGATCTTTTGGCCTATAGTACCTTCAAACTATTGCTCACAAGCAACCAACGCTTTGATACCAATTGTTGGAATAATTTAGAATAAATGAGAGGGGGGGTGAATTAGTTATCCAAGGTCAAAATGTCCCAATAATATTTTTTATAACTAAACAAAACTCATACATATGTATATCTTTATCTTGTATCTTGCATGCATATACAAATTCTAGCAACTTAGTAAGTCACTGTCCTAGGTCAGAATCACTTTGCAAAAATGTAAACATTAAACACAACAAAATCATTCACACATTTTGATACAAGGATTTTACATGGAAACCCAATTTGGAAAAGACCACCAATAACATGCTACTAATTCTCACTCTTCTCAAGCGATGCTATGTGAAAGTCCAATCCTATTAAAGGTTACAATACACATTGCTAAATGTGATGTAGTTAAAGGATTTCAATCACTCTGTTAGGAGTGAGCCTTGTTAGAGAACTTTAGAACATTCCATTAGAATTTCACCTTCTTAAAGGATTTAGAAATGACCATTAGATCAACCTTAATCGAAAGGGATTTATTCTAAAATGATACAATGATTAGAAAGTTAGGACTTGATCTAATAACAAATCACAACTCACTTATAGATTACAGATCTATGTTTTAGTCTTCCATTATGCTTGGCTTTCACACTTCACCTTTGATAGCTTGTTCACCCTTCAAGAATTCATCCTCTTAAGCCTTCTTTCTTTGCATACCAATTCTAGATTCTTCTATTTGGCCACCATATGAAGAAACACCATAGACTCCTTGTCTTTGTTGGGTTCTTGCATATGTCAACTATTGCTTCAAGCCTTGTATCCCCTTATATAGAGAATTTAGGTTTTTTTTTACTTAATAACAATCATCCATTTTAGGGTTAGGTCATATTCATTGAATCCTCCCTCTTTTCCATTTTTTTCCCTCTAGAACTTCTTCTACAATCCACTTTGAATTTTTTTCAAAATAGTTTATCTTGAATTTTGTGCCTCCAACTCATCAAGCTTATCTTCCACATGGTTTACATAATCCAAGAAATCAACTTTGTTAGCTCAGATTAAGTGAATCTTTGATCAAATTCATAATGTTTTCAATTGATATCAACTAACCTCTGATTCTTGGCACACACTACATTTCTCAACATCCACTAAAATTTACTCAACGCATACTAACTTTTACTATCACTTGGCACTCACTTAGAATTTACTTGGCACATACTAAATTCACTCAGAATATACTGTATCTTCACTTTTCTTAGCACTGACTAATTTTCTTCTCAACTTGAACTAACTTCACTTGGCTCCACTTGATCATTCTGTTAAGCTTAGTAGACACAATTTGTATTATTTTCCCTTCAAGACTTAGCCAGTGTATCCATCAACTTCAACTTTAAGTATATAAACAATACATCATAACATCCATGTCCTACTTGATCTTAGTGATCCTTTTATACACCAAATAACTCAACCTTTCTTGTAGGTGCTCTTGTTATCTAATCTTATCAAATGCTCTTCATCAATCAAACAAATGATAGCATTCAGACCAAACAAGCAATTGCCTCACCACCAAGTAGCAGGTTTGACATCATTGACAATATAATGATCGTTCTTAATTCCATACAAAAAATAATCTTGTTTTCAACAATTTCTTGAGTGCTTGAGTGCTATTAATTTTATATTAATATGACAAGGATTTTTTAAGATGTTCCTAGGCTTCCTTTTACTCTATTTTTTTGAGTGTAGGAAAAACTAAGGTGATTGGTTCATTGGATTTCTAAATTTGTAGCTCAGAGACAAAACTAGCCCTAAGACCCAAAGTCATTAAGGAATAGGTTGACTTGGGTTAACCTATTTGAGGGTTAACCCAAAAATGGCTAACATTGAGGTCTTAGAAACAGTGTTGATGAGAATTCAAGAAGTGGGACAAAGTGAGAGAAAGAGTTGATTAAGCACAAATCCAACCATGGTACATAAGGTCACTAAAGGGTGAGAGATAAAAGGTATTAAATTATGGTTACTTTAATTTTAATATGATACAAATACCTATAAATGATCTTGAGGATGTAAGGAAACTAATTCCAAAACTCATTTTGAGATAGACACTCAATAGTAAAAAATTATTATACATGAGAACGACATTAAAAAATATACAATTTTGTTGATTCATGTTGAAAATAAAGAAAGAATATAATAGTATAGAAGCCTTAATGTGTAGGAATAGAAAAATAGTGTTTATGTATAGGATCAAGTAATGAATGTATAGGAGAAAGTGATGACTATGTAGAAAGAGTGAGCATATACATATAATTATTGAAGTAGGGTAAAAATGTAAAATTTAATGTACATACACCAACATATGATATAATTCATATTCTCTACACTAGGGAGTTGAAAACATAAAACTAATGACTGATTCATTTGATTCAATCAATAAAGGAGAGAAAATATGTAACCTACTAAGAATAATGATATTAAAATTAATCACTAAACCATAAATGGAAAGGTCTAGATTTGACCACATCATTCTTGGCACTCCATGAAATAATTACTAAGAATGATTTTGGTATAATAATTTAATAAGTCGTAGGAAAAATCCCTTAACCAAGTAGTACTTAAGAGTGTTGTTGTCACCCTTAATTCAGAAAACTCCTAACAAAGCATATTCTAGAGGAGTACAATTATTTGTGGGCACTAATCTCACACTGTCATTTTCACCCTAATCAAATTTTGACAACATGAATAATAGTGTAATAATTGTTTTATTAATTCATTTTATTGAATGTATTCTTAATGTTTTAATAGTCGATAATATTGATATAGTAAAATTGGAGTTACTATTGATAAACTATGAAAAAAGTTTGAATTAATAATTTTTTGTTTAAATTGGTGATTAATTATTCACCCCCCATCTCTCTCAATAATATATTTCTTTCTATAGTCAATATCAACCTTTAATTTTTCTTCCTTTTACTTGACAATAACCAATGGTAAGCCAATTGTCTATCTAAAACTTTGTATACGAACCCCATATTTAAAGCTTTCTATAATTATACATTAACTAGTGGATTTGTTCTTATTCAAGACTATCTTATTGACATCCAATCATCCATGATGTATATGTTAGAAATGCTTTAGAATTGAAAGGTCTGCCTTGTTAAAGGCTTACAACACACTGTTAAATGTGACCTTGTTAGAGGATTTAACCACCCTATTAGAAGTGGGCCTAGTTAGAGGACTTTAGAACATTCACTTGGAATGCCACCCTATTAAAGGGTTTACACATGGCTATTAAACCAACCTAAGTCAATAGGATTTTCATATCTAATGCAATTGCTAGAGAGTATTAGAAAATCTTTGACCTAACTACAACATACAACTTAACTTGCAGATCTCAGATCACTTCTCAGCTCATACCATTGCTTGGCCTTCAATCTCTACAAATTTGACAGCTTGGCCTCCTTTCAAGCTTAGTCTCCTTGAGTCTTGATGCTTAATGCACCAGTGAAATAATCTCTTCTTGTCCACTTGTAGAAGCATAGCCTCTGTGCTCTTCCTTCTTCTAGATGCCTTCTTCCTAACACCCTTCTGACTACTTCATAATTTGGCTCTTTAGTAGTAGCAACATCAGCAAAATTTTCTTTTGGTCTATGACTCCTTAAATAGAAGTCTTGGAGTTCTTTTCCCGCTCGATTCTTCCTTCCTTTTGATTTCAATTTTTATGGATTAGGTAGGATTCATTGTATCTAACCCATATTTTGTTTCCACTAGAAACTTCTTGAATAATCCTCTTGAATTCACCTAAAAATGGTTTACATAGAATTTTGTGCCACCAACTCATCATCCTTATCTTCCAACTAGTTCACAAAATTCAAGGTAACTACTTTGTCAGCTCAGATTTGGAAAATCTTCATTATTTAAAATAATGCAACAAGTTGACATGATTGAAATACTGATGCTTGACACATACTATGTTACTTGACATCAACTATGTTTTTCCTAATGCTCGACATCTGAAGATCACTCTGCACCAACTAAGGATTTCTAATGCTCAACACTTGAACTTCACTCGGCACCTGAAGATCACTCGACATACACTAGAATTTCCTATTACTCAGCTCTAACTAAGAATTTTCTCAGCTTCAACTAACTTTCTTGGCACCCACTAATGATCTTAGTTTAAGCTTTGTAGTCAACCTTGTTACAATTTTTTCCTTCAATATTTCTAAGTATGACCAACCTCTGTATCTTTGGGTAAGTTATCAATACATCATTTAACCATTGTCTTAACTAATCCTTGCACTTTATTACAACATCATAACTCAACCTTTCCGTTAGGTAGTCTTGTTACATCTTGTTGATCAAATCCTCTTCATCAATAAACTAAGTGATAGTACTTGGATCTTATAAGAAAATGCCATTCATAAAAATAGCAAGTTTGACATCAATGAATAAACAATGATTGAAAACATTCTCTTAACAAAAATCTTCCTTCTTTGCAATAATCTCCCTCTTTGATCTTCAACAATGAGCTTTTCAATCAGATTTCCATCAGACTAAACTATTCAACCACAAGCTAACTAGGTTAGAATAGTAAGTCAGATGCTAAAAAGTAATTGTAGTACCATCAGTTTTTACATCTACCTCTACTATCTTGATTGCTTCATTTATGCTTCTCCCTCTTAGTTGATGTATCCTTGTTCTTTATTTTTCTCCCTCTGTATTGCTAATCTACTACTATTCTAATCAACTTGATTATTTTTGTCAACTTCTCCCTCATACTTTTGATCATCAACATTTGATCAGTTTCTCACAATTTCTCCCTCTTTGACAATAATTCCAAAGACATATTAGCATTTTATTATCTTTTGTAGGTTCATTCAATTTCTCCCTCTATCACCTTGCTTGTGATTGATTTGGAACTTCAACACCTCTAATACTATAGGAATGAATCCTAAAGTAAACATCATCTGCATCAATGTGTAAAATATTTTAACAATCCACTCATTTGATGCAGGGCATTCATTTTTTTGCTTCAAGTAGCCTTGGCTAGGGGTATCACCCCTAACTTACTTATAAGATATTCAAAAGCATCTTTAGGTAGTGCTTTTATGAAGATGTCAACAATCTGTTCCTGTGAGCTAACATATTCCATTTTCACTTGTTTGTCTTCCACCAACTCTCTTACATAGTGATACTTGATTTCAATATGCTTGATTTTAGCATGCATTAAAAGGTTCTTTGATATGTTGATGGCACTTGTTTTTATCACAATAAAGTATCATAGGCTCAGTTACCTCTTCCTTCATACCTTGCAGCAAATGTTTGATCCATACAATATTGGTGCAATTTATAATAGCTGCAACATATTCAGCTTCAACAGTGGACTATGAGGTACAACTTTTGTTTTTGTTGGTCCATGTAATCAACCTTTTTCCCAAGAAAAGTGCTCCTCCACTAGTGCTTTTTCTATCATTAATGTTACCTGCCCAATTTGCATTAGTGTAGGCTTTTAGTTCAAAATTTTAACTCCTCTTGTAGTACAAACTAAAGTCATCAATCCTTTTTAGGTACCTTAGTATTCTCTTTACTTCCGTTAAGTGATTTTCTCTTGGATTTACAGAAAATCTTTCCACTATTCCAACAACTAATGCAAAGTTTGGTCTACTAGGTACAACACATTGCCACTTTCCAATCATTGATCTATACAATGTCTGATTCACTTTAGCTGATTTACCATTCTTGGATAGCTTATGTCCTATTGCCATTGGTGTGTTAACTAGTTTTGACTCTTCTAATCCAAATGTTTTGAGTATCTCCTTGATGTGTTTGGATTGGGTCACAAATATGCCATGTTTCAATTGATGTACTTGCAATTTGAAAAAGAATTTGATTTTTTCAAACATTGAGATCTCAAATTTATGCTTCATTTGATCAACAAAATCTTTGCATATAACATCTTTTCCTCCAAATATTATATCATCAACAAATATTTTTGATATCAAAATGTCTTTACCTTTGTTAGCTTTGATGTACAAGTTTCTATTATCATCCGTTCTCTCAAATCCTATCTTCACAAGATATTTGTGCAATCTCTCATACCATGCTCTAGGTGCTTGCTTCAAGCCATAAAGTGCTTTGTGCAGTTTGGAGACCATGTGCTTATTCTTGTCATCTAAAAATCTAGTTGGTTGTTCTATGTAGACTTCCTCTTCTAATATACCATTCAGAAAAGTAGACATAACATCCATTTGGTACACTTTGAAACCTTTGTATGCAACATATGCAAGTAATGTTCTTACTCCTTCCATTCTTGCAACAAAGGCAAATGTTTCCCCATAATCCAATCCTTCTTCTTGTGCATATCCTTTGCAAACTAGTCTGACTTTATTTCTTGTTATCTCACCATTCTCATCAAGTTTTTTTCTAAACACCCATTTGGTACCAATTACATTCTTATCAACTGATCTGGGAACTAGAGTCCATGTTTTGGTCTTCTCAATCTGATCTATCTCCTTTTCCATAGCTTTATACCAGTCATCATCTTGTAGTGCATCTTTCACCTTTTTAGGTTCAACCTTGCTCAGTAGACATGATTCATTCCTCAGTCAATTCCTTGTCATTGGTCTGGCATCCTTGTCACCAATGATTTGTTCTGTGGGGTGATGTCTTCTTACATACTTGGCTAACCTTGGTTATTTCTTTCTTTCCATGTTTGATCCTTCATCTTCAGAGTCATTTTGTTTGTCTTTATTTGGCACTTCAACATTCCTCTCATGTATACTATTTTCAAAACTAGAATGTGCATTTTCTTCATTCTGTAGCTCAGCTTCTAAATGCAGCTCAACATTCACTGGCTATGACTCAGCTGCTATTGAAATTTGTCGCTAATTCCCAACTTGATTTGCAACATTGTCTTCAACAATCATTCCTTCATATAAGTATAAAAAGGATCTATAATCCTCTAATTTCTTAGTTTCATCAACCTAAACTTTTTCATGCTCATCAAAATTTACATTTGTACTCTCCACAATCTTGTTAGTGTTAGTATTCAAATATTTATATGCTTTACTTCTAGTGGAGTATCCAAGGAATATGCCTTCATCACTCTTTGCATCAAACTTGCCATTTGTAGTATCTTTAAGAATATAGCATTTACATCCAAAGACTTTGAAATTTTTAACATTAGGTGAGTGACCATACCATAATTCAAAAGGTGTTGCATTTGTACCTTTCTTGGTTTGAACTCTATTCAATGTGTAGGCTACAGTGCTTACAACTTCTCTCCCATACTTTAGTGCAACATTTTTCTCCATCATCAAGGTTCTTGTGTAGTCAATCATTGACCTATTCCTTCTTTTAGCAATACCATTTTGTGGTGGAGTTATTGTGTTGATATTTATCTTTTGATACCTTTGTCATTGCAAAATATTTCAAACTCTTTTGATGTGAACTCGCCTCCTCTGTCTAACCTTAGGCATTTCAGGTTCTTTCTTGTTTCCTTCTCAACTCTAGCCAAATACCACTTAAACATTTGAACTACAATAGATTTTTTCTTTAAAAACATAGCAGTCATCATCCTAGAATAACCATCTATATGTAGCACTATGTATCTATCTCATAGGTAGCTTTGCACTTCTATTGGACCACATAAGTTTGTATTCACTAACTCTAGTACTTATTTGGAAGTGTATGTTTTGCTTTTGAAGCTAGACTTAGTCATCTTGCCTAGTTGACATTGTTTACACATTGTGTTTTTAGGTTTCTTTAATTTGGGCAACCCTTTAACCTTCTTCTTCTTACTGATGCTAATTAGATTATCAAAGTTAACATGACAAATCTTTTTATGCCACAACCACACATCATCAAGTGTAACAAAAAGACATGTTGCATCTTCCATATCTAGGTAAAAAAGATTACTCCTAGTTTGTTCACTTTTTCCTATCAAATTTCCATCAGTGTCATAGATCTTGGCAGTTTTGTTTCCAAACTCTACTTTACAACCTATATTACCAAACTATGACACACTCAACAAGTTGTAGTTCAATCCTTCAACATATTATGCATTATCACGTGAAATTTTCTCTGTGAGTTTAATAGAGCCTTTTCTTTTGATTTAACATGGAGCATCATTACCAAATCTAACACTATTTCCATCATATTGAGTAAACATAATGAACTTACTTTTATCTCCTATCATGTGATGTGAGCATCCACTGTCTATGATCCACTTTTCATTCTTGTTCACACAGGTAACCAATTTTGTTGCTTCATCTTCATCTTTATTTGATTCATCCTTTATGGCCACATAGACTACTTCATCATCATTCTCATTAGAATCTTCTTCAACAATGTAGCATCTTTTTCCTTTCTCCTTGTAGTCTTTGCTATCGTCTTCTATTTTGTTACTGTACTTGTTTCCTTCTTTGTAGTTTTTATTTTGTGTACATCTTGCAGCAATATGACCTACTTCATTGCAATTGAGAGATATGATAGGGAGCTTACCTTTGAATTTACCTTTACCTCTATGGAATCTCCTAGCCAGTAGTGCTTCTAATTGCTCCTCATCTTCCTCATCTATGCTACTATCACTGGATGCATGTTTTCCCTTTCTTCTCTTCTTGCTTGATGTCTCCTCTTCAGTGTCTTTTATTGTCATCTTGTCCTTGTAAGTAGATTCAAGATTCTTAGGTTTGTAGTTATCAAAATTGGACAACTCAAATGTAGTAAGTCTTCTCACCATTCCTTCAAAGGTTAGTGTGTTTCCTTGTACACACCTTAGCTCTTGAATGGCTGAAACTTTAATAGCATAGATAGGGATTAGAGTTCTTAAGTATTTGTTGATGATAGTTTCTTCTTCCAATTGACCACCTAGACTTCTTATTGCACTTACCACTTCTTTTATTCTTGTAGCATATTGAGCAACATTTTCACCTTCCTCCATTTTCATGTCATCAAACTTTCCTCTTAGGCTTTCTCTCTTTACTCTCTAAACATTTTGATCTCCTCCATAAATATCTAATAAGGCTTTCCACATCTTGAATGTAGTGTCACAATCTTTGATGTCATCATATTCTACATAACTAAGTGTAGAGGCAATCTCCAACATTATTTGGTTGTGTTCCTTCCTTTTTTTCAAATCATCTGCAGTAAGAGGTCTTGTTGGATTTACATGTTTTGTTCCAATTGAGGTTTGTGCATAGTCACCTATTGATCCAAGGATAAATTTCATTAGATTCTGCCATGCAGCAAAGTTGTCTTTGTTGAGCTTGGGAACTTTTCTTTTGGACATCTTGATCTTCCTACTTCTAGTACCTTGAAACTAAATCAGCAAATGGCTCTGATACCAATTGTTAGAAATGCTTTAGAATAATTGAGGGGGGAAGGGGTGTGAATCAATTATTCAAGGTCCAAATGTCCTATTCAAACTTTTCACTAAGTATAGTGAGCCCATTCATTCAAGCTTTGACTTTTCTAATCAACAAGTTACTGTAAATCAACATGCAAGCATAACACATAGGAAATCAACACATAACACAATGATTTACGTGGAAACCCAATTTGGAAAAAACCCTTAGTAACATGCTACTCATTTCTTACTCTTCTAAAGTGATGCCCCATGAAAGGCCTACCCTATTAAAGGCTTACAACACACTATTAAATGTGACCTTGTTAAGGGATTTAACCACCCAATTAGAAATGGGCTTGGTTAGAGGACTTTAGAACATTCACTTAGAATGTCACCTTGTTAAAGGATTTACAAATGGCTATTAAACCAACCTAAATCCATAAGATTTTCATATCTAATACAATTTCTAGAGAGTATTAGAAAATCTTTGGCCTGATTACAAAATATAACTTGCAGATCTCAAATCGCTTCTCAGCTCATACCATTTCCTGGCCTTCAATCTCTGTAACTCTAACAACTTCACATCCTTTCAAGCTTAGTCTCCTTGAGTCTCCATGCTCAATGTACCAGTGCAATCATCTCTTCTTGACCACTTGTAGAAGCAGAGCCTCTGTGCTCTTCCTTCTTCTAGATGCCTTCTTCTTGACACCCTTCTGACTACTTTGCAATTTGGCTCTTTGGTAGCAACAACATTAGCAACATTTTCTTCTTGGTTTGTGACTCCTTAAATAGAAGTCTTGGAGTCCTTTTCATGCTCAATTCTTCCTTCCTTTTTATTTCAATTCATATGGATTAGGTAGGATTCATTGTATCCAACCCATATTTTGTTTCCTCTAGGAACTTCTTGAATAATCCTATTCAATTTGCCTAAAAATAGTTTACATAGAATTCTATGCCACCAGCTCATCATCCTTATCTTCCAACTAGTTCACAAAATTCAAGGTAACCACTTTTATGGCTCAAATTTGGCAAATCTTTGTTATTTAAAATAATGCAGCAGCTCAACACTATTGAAATACTGATGCTTGGCACATACTGTGTTACTCAGCATCAACTATATTTTTCCTAATGCTCGGCATCTAAAGATCACTTAGCACCAAGGTTTTCTAATTCTTGGCACCTGAACTTCACTTGGCACCTAAAGATCACTCGAAACATACACACTAGAATTCCCTATTATTGAGATCCAACTGAGAATTTTCTTGGCTTCAACTAACTTGCTCAACACCCACTAATGTTCTTAGTTTAAGCTTTGCATTCAACCTTGTTACAATTTTTTCCTCAATGTTTCTAAGTGTGACCAACCTTTGTATCTTTGGGTATGTTGTCAATACATCATTTAACCATTGTCTTAACTAATCCTTGTAGTTTATTACAACATCATAACTCAATCTTTCCCTTAAGTAGTCTTGTTACATCTTGTTGATCAAATCCTCTTCATCAATCAACTAAGTGATAGTACTTGGATCTTATAAGAAAATGTCATTCCTACAAATAGTAGGTTTGACATCAATGACAAAATAATGATTGAAAACATTCTTTTAACAACAATCTTCTTTCTTTGCAACAATCTCCCTCTTTGATCTTCAACAATGAGCTTTTCAATCAGATTTCCAATAGTATATCCTTTAAGTAGAGATATTTGGATCAAGTCTTCATGTCCTAGTAATCCCATAAAAATGTCAAACTATTTTCCTATGGTAAAGAAGTCAAATGATTCTTTTCTTTTTTAATATTACTATTACCATTGAGATATTTCTTAGATATTAATTCTATCCATTTAATGAGAAGATGTTGGTATCCCTAACTATTATTGTCTATTACTGTCAAACACTTAGTCATATACTAGGAAGAGTTAGAATGTCATCACTATGATTGAGCTATGCTATATAGGTCAAGTCATGAGATGGATTTGTAAATAAACATATATACCAAGCACTATAGGAGTCAACAAAGTCTTTGGTAACCGAGTATTTTTAGTATAAGCCAAGCCTAATGATTGCCAAGTAGTTCAAGGCTATTGATGCTAAGTTACATAGAAGGTGTTGTGAAACAAAAAAGATCGAGCATCAACATAATATATAGTGAATGTCAAGTAATAGAGATAATAAGTGTCAAGCAACATATAATTGACATTCAAGTTAGGAATGATACAAACTTTGAGGAAAATTATTTCAGGCTGATATTGACAAGATGTTTAATACTTGTGGAGGTTGTTACAGAGGTTATTATGTGTTTTATGACATGGATTACAAATTCCTATGTGTTTTGATTAACAAATAAGATGAAGAGGAAAAATAAGGAAGCATCTAGAAAAGTCTTTATGAAATCTTTAAATAGAGAAGATTAAACCTATTTGAGACATGACATAGTATGGTGATGTGATAAGGAGTGAACAAGTTATTCATGTGATCACATAGTAGAACAAGTGTGATAGTTCAAACATTGTATAAGAGGAAAAATAGTTTTGTTATTTAGTGACCTTGTGTATGCAGTGAAGGATAGCAAAGCTATATAATATTATAGATTATATTGGATGAAATATAGGGTATCCAAAACCATCTTATCAGAGAATACCAAGTATTAGGTACTGAATTAGTTTTAACATATTGAGTCAGGGATAATAGCTTAACATAGTGGTCTTAATAGATATTTGTAAATCTCTTAATTGATTGCTTATTTTTTTGTAAGTATAAATGTCTCTCATAGGGTAAGACCTAACAATCTTAACAACCTTTAATGGGGAATACCCCTTACAGGGTAGATCACTACATATGGTCAAACATTGTAACCCTAACATGTTAACCTTATCACTACAGTAGTGAAGATTTGTGGGTGTCATCCCCACCCTAGTTTTACCTTCATCTTGGAGGGTTTCTGGGTAATCAAATCTTTGTGTTATGTGCTTTCATTACATGCATGTGATTGATAGATTAGATCTACATGTTACTACGGTTTGATTTTATAAGTTATTTTATGCATACACAAGACATGAGATGGTAAATGTGGTGAATGAACTAAAGATTTTTTAAAAAGGTTTAAGTGTTATAGATCCTGATTCACTCCCCCTCTTAGTATCTTAGTTTCCCAATTAAGAATTCCAATAGAAGATTCATAAAAGAATCATGTATCCATGTGGTTCCTTTATCATTAGTATGGGGCTTAATTTTATACAATAGTTTGAAAGTGGACATCTAATTTTTAGTGTTTGTTATAAAAAGAAAGGTATGTAGAGAGGAAGATAACTATGTTAGCCATGTCAAATTGTGAGGGTCATGGTGATCATCATTTTGGATTATATGGAAAAGCACAGTATAGCCATATTTAATTTGAGAATGGGAATCCTAAGTATGCTCATACAAGTATGTATTTAATCTTCATTTGTATTCTTTAAGATAAGCTAAATTGTTAATTAGGCTCTGAGGGAAATTGAGTTGGTGGATGAGAATTACTATTTTCTTCAAGGTTTTTAAATTTTCTATGATTTTTTTCCTAATTTTCATCCTTTAAAAGTGTCAAAAGTTGAAATCCATGGTATTCTTAAAGGGATTCGGTAACTACCAAGATTGATCTTAGGCTACAAGTGTGCATGTGAAATAGAGTACTTGCACAAACAACACCACACTTCAATAGAGCATTATATTGTTAGTCCATAATGAGAAAAGCATGATAATATAATCAAAGGAACTAACAAGATTATATTTTTCTTTTAATCTCTATCTAGAAAAATTATTAAATGGATCTTGATCTTCTCTCAGACATTATAGATCCATGATTAGTGCTAATGTGTTTTGGAATGAGAGATTAAAAAAAATGAAACAATGCAATTTCAAGCCATCTAAGATTCAAAGTAAGGCTAAATAAGTTGATTCCATTATTAAATTTAAGTTATCTAAATGAAAACTACACCATTAAGCTAGGTGAGTATGAAAATCTATAACATGTACTTAAGATTCAATTGTATGATATTTTGACAACATATAGATATGAAGGCAATAGCATGGGAAAATGAGCTAAAAATTCATTATTTATATAACTTGAGTAGAAATGATGTTGGAAATATAAGAGGAGTAACTGAGAGGGGAGGGCTGTATCAGTTACTACAAAAATAAATCCCAGATCCCTTAGATGTTAGTACAAAATAATTCTGTCAAGACTTAATTTTGTTGATGCTTGACAAACAAAGAAATGTTATAACTTGTAAACACTATAATTGCTCAATAATTACTTAATATGAAAATCTTAAGATTTTATCTATGATTATCATTACTTTAGCTTGGTTGCAAACATGAAAAATAAATAGCATGAACACATTTGACACCAAGATTTAATGTGGAAACCCAATTTGGGAATAACCACCAATTGCAACTAGTTACTATTTTCACTCTTCTAAAGTGAGCCCTACTAGGAGCCAACCTTGTTAAAGGTTACAAAACACACTATTTGGTGTGACCCTATTAGCAAATTTAGTCACCCTATTAGGAGTGTCCTTGTTAAAGGTCTTTAGGCAATTCAATAGGACTTCCACCTTGTTAGAGGATTTACAAATATTTGTTAAGCCAACTCTATTAAGAGATTTAGATCACTACTATAATGGTTAGAGAGCAACAATAAGATGACCTAATTTGGATACAATTGAATTTTTGATTACAAATCTCAATTCTGGCTTGTTTACTTGATCATTTTTTATCAAATATATCTTTTAAGCTCCACAAGAATATTCTTCTTATCCTTCTATTTCACTTTGCTTATCTTCATCAAATCTTCAATTTATTCACATTGTCTCACACACACTCTAATTCTCAAGTTGACCTTTTATTTATATCTTTCATTTCGTCAAGTTGGCTCAAATATAACTTAGAATAATTAATATTCATCTTCTCATTTGGTTAGAACCATCAAATAAATCAATTGAACTCAATATGCCAAAATAAGAAAATCCTTTGTTAGCCGACCCTGCTCGGTAGACACTAACACATAAGTGATTTTCCTATGTTAACCAACTAAAGCTTAGTCAATATTGCATACTAGAAAAGTTCCTTTGGTAACTAAGTGAGCTCAGTTAAAACTGGTTCCATCAAACATTTCCTTCATTAACTAAGTGATCTTGGTTAGCACTCATCTTCTGTAGGCTTTCCTTTGACACCCAAGTGAACTCGGTAGACATTGCCTTTTGAACTAAGAAAATTCTAGATTGCTCGATAGCCATATAAAACTGTCTTCAATTCCTGAGTGAGCTCGACATATACTGACTAGTAATGATATGACATTTTGTGTAACATCAAAGACAATACACAATTAGTCAATTGTTTCAACAATCTCCCTCTTTGGCATTGATGGCAACATAAAGTGTCATAGTAAAATAATTTTTTTGGGGCCAAAATAAGGAACATATCATTAGTTTCATTTAGATTCTCATCCATGAGAACTCCCTTTATTAGTATGAATTTTGTCTACTTTTAGTTTCTCCCTCTTTTACATCTCTTTACTATGACAACACACTTCTCCTTCTTTTCAACAAAATTTCTATGAGATATGACAATATACTTCTCCCTCTTTGACATCTCATGCCAAAGACAATGCTTCATGAAAGTCAATGTACCTTAAGTACTGATTCATTTTCAATATACCCTTGTCAATACTGCATCAATTGATTGATCTTCAATATGCTTTGGTTGATGCATCACTCGACTTTATTTAGTGAGCTTGAGATAGGGGAATGACCCCTAGCTTACCTCTTAGATACAAAAATGCATCCTTAGGTAATGGCTTGGTGAATATGTCTGCAATTATTTCTTTTGTATTTACATATTCCAATATGACTTCTTTATCTTGCACTAATTCCCTTAAGAAGTGATATTTTATAGCAATGTTCTTTGTTTTGGTATGCATCACTAGATTCTTAGATATATTGATTGGACTAGTGTTATCACAGTATATGACTATTGGATCCTTGATCTCTATCTTCATACCTGTCATTAGTTGTTTGAACCAAACAATGTTAGAACAATTAACTTCTAGTACCACATATTCTGCCTCTACTATGGATTGAGAGATACAATTTTGTTTCTTTCTTGTCCAAGACACTAGTCTTTTACCAAGAAAGAATGCTCCTCCATTAATGATTTTTTTCTCATCAATACTTCCTGCCCAATTAGCATCTATAAATAATTTTAAGCCCAAATTGCCTCCTATTTTGTACCATAAACCATATTCTTTAGTACCTTTTAGATATATCATGATTCTTTTGACTACCATAAAATGATTTTCTTTGGGATTCACTAAGAATCTTGCCACCATACCAATTGGTAATGCAATATTAGGCCTTCTATGTACCACATACTACAATTTTCTAATTATTGATCTATATGTGGTCTAATCTACCTCTTTGGAATCATCATTTTTGGAAAGCTTATGTCTAGTAGACATAGGGGTTCCAACTAGTCTTGAGTCTTCCATTCCAAATTTCTTTAGTATCTCCTGGATATATTTATATTGAGTAATGTAGATACCATCTTTCTTCTACTAAATCTATAATCTAACAAAGAATTTTATTTCTCCAAACATAGACATCTCAAATTCATTACTCATTTCTTCTAAAAATGCCTTGCACAAGTAATCATTGCCTGAGAATAAAGTGTCATCAACAAATATTTCTACCAACAAAATCTTCTTGTCTAGTCCTTCTTTGATATATAGACTACTATTATCATTTGTTCTTTGAAAACCAATTTGTATCAAGTAGCTATGAAGTCTTTCATACCAAGCTTTGGGTTGTTCCTTGAGACCATATAATGCCTTGTGTAATTTGTAGATCATGTCCCTTTGGCTAAGATGTACAAAATCTTATGGTTGTTTGATGTAGACTTCCTCATCAAAAATTCCATTCAAGAATGAAAATTTTACATTCATTTGATAAACATTAAATCCTCTAAAAGTTGCATATGCTAGTAAAGTTCTAACACTTTCTAATATTGCATCAGGAGCAAAAGTTTCACCATTATCAATACCTTCTTTTTGAGAATATCCTTTACATACCAACCTTGCTTTGTTTCTAGATATTTTTCCATCTTCATTCAGCTTATTTCTAAACACCCACTTTGTGCCAATTACATTTTTATCCTTGGGTCTAGGATCAAGAGTCTAGGTTTTGTTCTTTTCTATTTTTTCTATTTCTTCATTCATTGCTTCAATCCAACTTTCATTTTCCAATGCATCTTTAACATTTCTAAGCTCAAATTTATCAAGTAAACATGTACCTTTTAATTTTCCTCTGGTCATTTTTCTATCTGATTTGTCTCCAATGATCTGATCAGGTGCATTGTGCCTTTTGAGATATCTTGCTAGCATAAGTTCTTTGGATTTACTGATTTCATTATAAACTTCAGCATCAAGCTTGGGTCCCATTTTCTGTGACTCGGGTCCATTAGAATTGGTTTTCTCTTGAAGTAGCTCAGTTGCTTCTGACTGCAACTTGGGTCCTTTAAACTATGACTTGGGTTGCACTGTATATAACTTAGTAGCTGTTGGAGATTTTAGGGAATTGGGAGGTGAAGCCTCTTTTCTTTCAAATATATTTGGTAGGGTATTAGGTTCATATTAAACAAATCTTCTGTAATCCTTAGGTTCTTTACTGCTTTCTTCTTCACTCTTTTTTGCAAATTCATCAATTCTTACATGTGCACTTTCTATGGTTTTATGAATAGATAAATTCAAACATTTGTATGCTTTACTTCTATAGGAGTATCCTAGAAATATGCCTTCATCACCTTTGACATCAAATTTTCCTTTTCTAGATTCTTTCAAGATATAACATTTGCTACCAAATACTTTCAAGTAACTTACATCAAGTTTATAGCCATACCATAGTTCATAAAGAGTTTGATTTGAGTCTTTCTTCAGTTGTAGTCTATTTAAGGTATGAACTATAGTGCTGATAGCTTCTTTCCAATATTTGATTGCAACATTCTTTTCTATCATCAATGTTCTTGCATAATCCATCATGGATCTATTTTTCTTTCAGCTATACCATCATGCTCTAGTGTACTAGGAGTTGATACTTGTCTTCTAATTCTCTTTTCAATACAAAATTCATTGGAGATGAATTCACCACCTCTATCTGATCTTAAGCATTTTAACTTCTTTTTAGTTTCTTTCTCTACTCTTGCCAAGTACCACTTAAATTTTTGAAAAGTTTTAGATTTTTCTTTTAGATACATTAAAGTCGTCATTCTAGAATAATCATAAAAAAAAAGAATGAAATTCTTTTGTTCACTGTAGCTCTAAGACTTCTTGAGAATGATAGTTTTTTCTTTTGAAACTAGTCTTTTCCATCTTACCAATTTGGTAATTTTTGCATAGACCCATATCAGGTTTCTTCAAACTAGGAATACCTCTTACTCTTTTATGTTTTCTTATCTTAATTAGATTATCAAATTTTACATGACATAATCTTTTGTGCCATAACCAACTTTCTTCTACTTGAGCAATTAAACATGAACTTTCATTTAGATCAAGATAAAATAGATTACCTTTTGTTTGCTTGCCAGATCCAATCAGATTTCCTTTACCATCCAATAGTTTGGCATTTACATCCATGAATTCTACCTTGAATCCAATGTTATTCAATTGCACCATACTCAGTATATTATGATTTAGTTCTTCAACTCAATAAGCATTATTGCATACAAGTTCATTAGTCAAAGAGATGCATCCTCTTCTTTTTATGTTACAAGGTTCATTTTTTCCAAATCACTCTACCACCATCATAGTGTTCCATGTGTTCACACTTTGTTTTATCTCCAATCATATGATGTAAGTAGCCACTGTCAATAATCCATGTATCATTTTTGCTAACATGAGAGATAAGTGCCATCTTATCTCCTTCATCACCAGATTCATCTTTTACAACAATATATACCATTTCATCTTCACTATTATCAGAATCATTAGCCATAAAATAAGATTTCTTACCTTTGTCCTTGTAGTTCTTGTAGTTTTTGAATTCCCTCCTACCTTTGTACTTTCCTCTACCTTTGGAGTATTTCTTTGCAAGTAGGGCTTCAACAATTTCAAGATTATTATCAGAATTTTCTTTTATTTCTTCTTCACTTCTTGATTGATTGGTCTTTGATTTCTTGCTCTTTTATTTGAGTGAAAGTTTGGCTTCAAATGTAGACTCAATTTTTTGAAACTGGGAACAAAGTTATCATAGTTATCCAACTCGAAAGCTATCAATATTCCAAACAGAGCATCTAAAGATATTTTATTATTTGGATCACATATCATCTCTTGAATAATAGACACTCTAGTTGCATAAATAAGAAGAAGAGTTTTGAATATCTTGCTAACAACAGTTTTGTCATCAATGTTTCCTCTATATGCTTTGATTGCACTCACACTTGCTTTGACTCTTTCCACATATTTTTCTATGTTTTCATCTTCTCTCATTTTCATTTGATCAAAATGACCTCTAAGAGTTTCTTCCTTAGCTCTTCTTACATTTTCATCTCCTCCATAAATTTCTTTCAGTTTGGTCAATATTTCATGAGCTATTTTACAGTCTTCTGCTTCATCAAATTCAGCATAACTAAGAGTAGATGCAATATCAATCTTCATGATGTTATGATTCTTCTTTTCAAAAATATCTTCAAGTGATAATGCTCTAGTAGGAGTCTTATATTTAGCATCATGATATTTACAACTTGAATCGTTGATAGTAATCTCATAAGTCTTTTCCATGCTGTAAAGTTTTCTCTATTCAACTTGGGAATCTCTCTTCTATAAGACATCTTGATCTTTAGCTTAGGTCCTTGAAACCTTCTCTATAAGCACCAAATGCTATGATACCAATTGTTGGCCATATAAGAGGATTAACTAAGAGGGGAGGGGTGAATCAATTACTACAAAAATAAATCCTAGATCCCTTAGATGTAAATACAAAATAATTCCATCAAAACTCAATTTTGTTAATGCTCGGCAAACAAAGAAATTTTGTAACTTGGTAAGTACTATAATTTCTTGATAATTACTTAACATGCAAATCTTAAGATTTTATTTGCGATTATCATTACTTTAACTTGGTTGCAAATATGGAAAAGAAATAGCATGAACACATTTGACATCAAGATTTAACATGGAAACCCAATTTGGAAAAAACTACCAATTGCAACTAGTTATTGCGTTCACTTTTTTGAAATGAGCCCTACTAGGAGCCAACCCTATTAAAGGTTACAAAACATACTATTAGGTGTGACCCTATTAGAAGATTTAATCTGCCTATTAGGAGTGGCCTTGTTAGAGGTCTTTAGAAAATTCAATAGAATTGCCACCTTGTTAGAAGATTTGCAAATAGCTATTAAGCCAACTCTATTAAGAGATTTAGATAACTGCTACAATGGTTAGAGATTAACAATGAGATGACCTATTTTTGATGTAACTAAATTTCTGATTATAGATCTCAATTCTAGCTTGCATACTTGATCTTTTATGATCAAATATATATTTTCAGCTACACAAGGATATTCTACTTATCCTTCTAATTTGCTTCCTCTTATCTTCACCAAATCTTCAATGTATTCACACTCACTCACACACACACACCCTCTTATTATCAATTTGAACTTTTATTTATATCTTTCATATAATCAAGTCGGCTCAAATATAACTTAGAATAATTAATATTCATCTTCTCATTTAGTTAGAACCATCAAATAAATCAATTGAACTCAATATGCCAAAATAAGAAAATCCTTTTTTAGCTGACCCTACTTGGTAGACACTAACATAAAAGCACTTTTCTTGTGTTAACCAACTAAATCTCAATTAACACTATGTACTAGCAAAGTTCTTTTGGTAATTTAGTGAGCTTGGTTAACACTAGTTCCATTGAATGTTTCCTTCATCATCTGAGTGAGCTCAGTTAGCACTCATCTTCTGCAAACTTTCCTTTGATGCTCAAGTGAAATCAGTAGACACTACCTTAAGGATTTTGGTATATGTTTGATGAATTATGCAAGTGATCACACAATTATTCTCGCATGATTAAAGATTATGTTTGTATTTAGACAAAGTAGGGACTCTAGTTAGGCTAGCCCATTTTACAATGGTTATATTTTCCCCTCTTTAAATTGACATGTGAGTTGTGCATTTATTCAAAGACACAATGAAGTTAACATAGAGATTAGTTTGATATGGAGTAATGGAACTATTCCAAATTTTCGAATTGAGATTTCTAAGCTTGATAAAATAAAATAAAATTTATTAAAAAATTTAAGGCATTAATTATGAACTTGATGGAGCAAGAACTAACTATACTGACTCTAAACTTGATGGAACAAAGGCCAATGTGAATGATAATTGATTGTACTAGATTTGAAATTGATGGAACAAAGGCCACTAAGAGTTAACTAGCATATATCTAATTTTATTTGGTGTAATAGAATTTAATAACTAGGAGATTGTGATTATCACAAAAAATCAATTTGATTTGAAATAATGAATTTGATCAATGTCAAAAGGATATTCAAAGAAATGATTCTTGATAGAAGAAAACCATTTTAATTTGGTATGATGAAATTGATCAACTATAATATATGAGTTGATTTTGGTACAGATAATTGATTTGATATGGTTCTTGAAGAAGTCAATTATATGATAGAGTCAACATGATGTAAGAGAATTGTGATGCCCCTAATTTCAATAGATAGCTTAATTGATTGACTAGATTTGGTGATTTATTTACTAATTCTAATAAAATCCATAACTATATTGGATAAAAAATTATTTCATTTAGGTATGATCATTTCTCTGTAGGAGTGAAATTGAAATAGCATTTTGTAAGGGATGCTTTAGAAGAATTTTTAGGAAATGGTTATCCTCAACTATAAATGTATTCTTTTATTCTTCTTTTTAAGGTTGTAAATCCAAATTTCTTCCAAAACCCTCAAAATTTGTTGATGGAGTATTTTCAAGATTAAATGTCTTTGTCAATATTGAGGTATGAAGGGAGAAGTATATTACAAGCTATGAGTAAGGGGTATATGATATGGATGGATATAAGTATCCAATATAGATGGAAGGTTTGAAGGTTTTTATCCTTGAGATATAAGAACTAAGGATGAATTTGGAAGATGAAAACAGATAATGGATAGGGATATCAACATATATAGAGTGAGAAACTTTGACAAGGATCTCATATTTAGGATACTTATTTATACCAATAGGTTCATAAATAGCTATGAAAGGAAAAAAAATGATAAGAGAAGTTGAATCTTGGGCCTGAATTTATTCTTATGCCAATGGTTAAGAAGAGTGGTGAATTTTTAGGTGGATTTATTCAAGTTTAACAAGGGGCCGATGGGATACTCTAATATTGACAAGGATATTTGGATAACATAAGAACAATACTCATCTCATAATTTTCAATAAGATCACTAGAATTGGTGGAAGTGATATTTTGATATTTCTTGGGATATGTATAAGAAATATGACATTGAGGGATATGATGTTCTTAATATGGAGGGATAATATCTCAAAAGAAATGAAAGGGTATGTAGGGATCTTGGTCTTGGTCTTTGATACTTGTTTCTTCATCTTTTAAATAGTCCTCTCAACATTGACACACTTCTAAGGATAAGGGAGTATCTCACATCTACATGGAAGGAATGGTAGAACATGAAGGTTTTGAATCTTTTTATTTTATAAATATTGAAAATATTTGTATCCATATGTAGATTAGCTTGGATTTATTTTAGAGGTATCCCTTGATGATAAACATAGTAAGTATTAAAAGAGAAAACTTATATATTCAAAGTAGTCATGTCAATTAGATTTGATGATTTAAAATATGCATGGGTGTTGGAAGAAGTAGAGGCTATAAGAGAACCACTACTAGACTTAGGTTTATTGATTTGATCTTCCTTGAGAGTAGTATCTTCATTAGATGAGTCATTACAATTTTTCAATCAAGCCATCATCAATGAGATATTGGATTTTATTTTTGAACTCTATATAATCTAAAGTATTATGCTCATTATTTTGTGATGTGTACAATAGTTTCTCGAGAATAATATTCAAAATGAGGTGTTTTGAGGCAATGTAATGAAACTATTATCAATAAGTTTTTCCAAATCTAATTCATAAGATTTTTCCAAAGGAAGTAATTTAGATTTTCTCTAAGGGTGATTAGACTCTTCCTAATGTTCTTTTAGATAGAGAATACTCTTTAAATTGAATAGGATATATTTTCTTCTTCATTTTCTTGATCAAAGATAGGCTCATCATTAGATTATGGCATGATAAAAGATTAGATTGTCATACCTTGGAGTTTCTATGTATAATCAAATAGAAAAGTAAAGATTAATCCTAATGGATACTCATTTGATCTCGCCTCCTTTTCTTTCTTCATTTCTTAAATTATTAATTAAAAATATTAACATTTCTCAATGAGCATAAAGATATCTTGATTATCAATGTCTTAATTTTTATAATTTTATCAATGTTTATCCCAATCATACCAATTTTGAAACATGATTTTAGTGTTTTTGGGTGTTATTATTTGATCTCTTTGTGTTTTTCTTTGTATAGTAGGTGTTTCCAATGTGAATAAGAGTTTCTTTCATAATATTTTACCATATTCAAACATAATTATCCTTGGTAACTCTTCATTAGTTTGTGTCAAAAGATTATTGGTGTTCATATTGTATTCCTTGGATCTTCTAAGAAACATGAAATACTTATAGGTGATAGTGTCAATATAAAGTGTCCCAATGTCAGATCTACTACCTTCTCCATAAGACCTACCTCTTCATCTTTGGAATCTACCACCTCTACCTCCTTGTCTTTTTTCATGCTTCTTTGTCAAGATCTCCTCAACTTTCAAGGCATATTGATATGCTTCTTCCACACTTTCCAATTTCAAGAAAATTATCTCATATTGAATTATAGATCTTAATCCATTTAGATACCTTGAAAATTTCTCAACCTAATCATCTACATGTCTAGATTTGATGTTCAATCTATAGAAATCTTGAGTATACTCTTTCACGGTTGTGTCCTTTTGTCTTAGATTTTGCATTTTCCTCAATAAGGTAACTTGGTAATAAGGAGGGAACTTATTCTTCACTTTGTTCAAAATTTTTAGCTAGGTCCTGATCTTATATTTTCCTTTTCTCTGTCTACGAGTTTGGAAATTCTTCCACCATAGTGAGGCATGGCCTTTCAACCTAGTTACTATAATCCTCACCTTCCTATTATTAGGAGTGCCTTCAAACTCAAAGAGATTCTCCATATCAGAGATCCAATCCAATATATCATTGGTGTCTAATTTTCTATCATAAGGAATAACTTCCACAATAGGCTTTGATTGTACCCTACACAATACTCTTAATAATATTTCCTTGCCTTGTTTTTCCTTAGGCTTTGGATTAGGGTTTGGTGTCATTTTTTCATCATCACTCACATCATCAAGATGTGCTCCTCTCCTCTAGGCTATCTCCAAATTATCTAATTTGGCTACAATTTGTCTCAACATGTCCATAATAGCAGTGTCGACATTTCCTCTTCCTCAAACCTCTTTACAAATAGGTTCTTGCAAATTTGTAAGCCTCGGAAAGTTAAAGGTCAAATCTGTAGATCTATGACCCTATAGCCAAATCCAACTTAGGGTTCTACATGATCCAATCTCCACAAGGACAAACATCAAGCTCTGATATGACCTAACATAAGGAAGGTTTGAGGAGTTAAAGCCAAAGGAAAACCTAACTATTCAATAACCTTGCTAAGTAACACAATGGAAGAAAACAACATAGAGAACAACACCAAGGAGAGAAGGAACTTCAAAATTCTTTATTAACTCATCAAATTATTTGCATACATGTCCAACTATAAGGCCTTCTTGGTTACAACCAACTAAATACAACTTCAAAACCCATGATCCAAATTCAATTCACTATTCCAACAACATCTTCTCTCCAATCTCTAAGTCTTTTTTCACATAAACCTAAACACCCCTATTTATACTTGTCAAAATGGCTTATAGAAGATTCTAGATCATTACATAATAGAAAGGTTGACCTTTAAATGGTTTTTACACATCCCAAGACAAGATCTAGACATTAAATTCAAGATCCAAATTAATTGCATAAGTCAGCCAAACTAAGAATGAATCACATACAAACTCGGTCAAAGAAGGAACTGAGCATCTATAAATATCAGGCTCACTCAAAACATGAAGGAATACTTAGCCAACATTGGATATCTTAGCCAATACTAGATAGGTCAAACAATATTGGAAAGCTATAGTAACTCGGTTATCACTAGGTACATTAACTTGGCCATCACTAGCTATAGTAAGTGAACTATCATTGAACAACTTGACAATAATAACAACTTGGAAACCACTGACACTTGGGCTCAAATAGGTAGAATGAAAAAAGATGAGAGGGATAAGAAGACAACTTAGGATTCTCCTACATCATAAACATAATTATATCTTACTCCTACCTAGTCAACTAAAACACCTCGATAATGGATACTAAAAAATCATTTTAAGAATAGTGGTGACCACTTCCTTATTGTTTCCTAATCCCAAGAAAAATGTTAACAATGAAGTAGTGCTGTGAATCTGAGGGCCCCTACCCTAGAATTTTATGGGCAGATTATTGCTATGGGCCTTAGGGCTTATGATCTCTATCATGCTTAACACTATCAATAGTATTATCAGTAGATGAATCTAATCTTACTAAACCTTTAATATATGAATCTTGAAAAACTCCTTCCAATTTGTGATAAATATGTGCTAGTTTATCCAATTCAATGCGCATGTTAAAGATGTCTTGTTTAAGCCCTAGGTTAAAAAGAGTGTAAAATTCACTCTTAGTTATGGATAAAATTTCCTCCTCAATGTTTTGGTTAACAATTGTCTTTCTATTTTAATGATAACAATATCAATAGTATTATCAGTTGATGAATCTAATCTTACTAAACCTTTAATATATGAATCTTGAAAAACTCTTTCTAGTTTGTGATAAGCATGTGCTAGTTTATCCAATTGAATGCACACATTAAAGATATCTCCTTTAAAGCCTAGGTTAAAAAAAGTGTAAAATTCACTCTCGGTTATGGATAATATTCCCTCCTGAGTGTTTTAGTTAACAATTGTCTTTCTATTTTCATGATAATTTTGAGTGCATGTAGAGTTATAATTTCTAGGCAAGGGAATACTCAAGGTACCACTAGGCATACTAATCCACTAATCAACACAACAATTTTATTTGTATATGCATTAATAATTTTTTAAAATTTGAAATATCTTATTGCATTTTGTGAATCTTTGCACTTATTACACAATAAAAATATAATTTGCATGATTTCCTTATCTCCATGCACTACTACATTTGGAACCAAATTGCGATGGTAGGATGTCACCATTTTGATAGCCACCTATCATCCAAGTGACAACACCATGAATTGGTTCCCATCAGATGGATGTTAGACTTTTTTTGTCACAAATTATGATGACAAGGGTATCTATCACAATTGTGATGGATAAAACTATCATAACTTGGAAGAAGGAAGGGGCAAGAGGTCATGTTGACACTATCACAATTGCGATGTCCATTGGATAGATGTGTTGTGGAAGTAATGATGAACCATCATAACTAGCTATTTTAATTATAATAACTATGCCATCTAAGGGATGGCTAGTTATCAAAATGTGTTGTCACAATTATGCTGGATAGCTAAATTATTAGAAAAAAATTGTAAATTCATCTTTTAACCCTCAATTTGATTACTAGATGTGACCAAGAAATTGAATAGAAAGAAGTTAAATTCATGTTATCCCTTTGAATAAGATGTATTTTCATCTAGATTCAGAGAAAGAAAAATCATAAGCATAGATTGAAATGTTTATTTGAAGAAAGTTTGTTGCATTGTGTCTATTTTGAAGGGGGTTGTCAAGCATGTGGAAAACAATAGGGGAGAGAAATGAAATTTGGGATTTTACCTTTAGTAGATACCATAGGCTAATCCTAACATGCATTTCAACCATTCTAGCCCCAATTTCAGTGATTGGTATTATACCTGAAGTGGGTGTTATATTTTAAAACCATTTTTATTTTCTAGATCCACACAATTAGTTGTCATACAATCATAGGTTAATGTCGAGCTTCACTTAGTTTTGAGAATAGTTTAATATTCTCTACTAATCAAGGCCAACCATGTGAAGGTGGAAACTCATTTGGCGCCAATACCTCCACCCATAAAAATTCCTAGTTAACATCTAAAATATTTAAGAAAGGATCAAATTTTAAAGTACAAAAAGGGTTCCAGACCTAAAAATGTGACATCATTTTCCCATCTTCTAGTGCATGTCATTTTTTTGTCGCATCCAAAATAAGATTTTTCCACTTTGAATCGAGAGTGCACATGTAGTTGTGTTCTATATACATGGAAATTAGGCAGACCTCTAAAAAAAATCACAATTACATTTATTTAATAGGTCTATTAAGTTTTGAAAATTATAGACCATCATGAACATTAGAACTCTAGCTGTAAGAGTCAAAGTTACAATGTTCATGATGGTCTATAACTTAAAATAGCTAATACCTAATGTCATATGCATATGAATTGAGTTTTCATATTGAACTATGGCCTCCTACATTGCCTGAAACTAAGAGATTTACATAGTTAGTTGTATGCAATCATAGGTTAATGTTGGGCTTCACTTGGTTTTGATAATAGTTTAATATTCTGTACTAATCAGGGCCAATCACATAAAGGTGGAAGCTCAGCCATCCCCCCCAAACATCTAAATTCCTTGTTAATATTTAAATTTTTTAAGAAAGGATCAATCTTTAAAGTACCTAGAAGTTGGGCTACTCTCAGGGGAAGTCCATCTTCATTGCTCATGAGAAATTCATCACAATTCTTTAGTGTTCTCATACATCTAACACGGGTACACCTAGGAATGTCCTCATCTTGTCCTACATAAAATGAATCCAATATTACAAAATGCCCCATAAGAAATAATAGTTCAAGTTAAAAAAACATGTGAAAAATGAGAGATAAAAAGAGGAATCTACTTACCAATAGGTGTTGCCATCACATCTGTGGTCATGCTATGTTTTGAGTGAGTTTTATTTCTTTTCTATTGTGCCAAAATCTCTTTGTTTATATACATAAATACATACATACATACATATACACCCACATGTGTCTATGTATGTATATATACACATAGATATACATTTACGTACATAAATACATACATACATACATACATATATACATACATACATAAATACATACATACATACATACATACATACATACATACATTAATATATAGCTATCACAAGGGCACAACAACGAGATGCAGAGACCACAAGGGAAAAAAAATGAAATGTAGTGATCACAAGGGCATGAAAGCAAAATCCTAGATATTCACTAATCTGCACCAATGTTCAGAGTTCTCTACCCTCTTTCACTTGCATCTCTCTACAATTGATCAAAAAAAATGGGGAATGATTAATGTCATATTTTCTTATTATGTTTTGTTTATAATTCATAATCAACAATCTACAAGGTCTCTCTCTATATATACATACATACATGCATAGGAACACACATATGTGTGTGTGTATGTATATATTTACATATGTATACATACATACATACATATACATAAATAAGAGTAATATATGTATTACATTTGCATTTTCTTTTTCATTGCTTATAAGAGCGTTTCAAGGTTGGGAAGCACTTCAACATCCTTTGCATGGTTTACAGGTAATGTCATTGTGATGGAGGATTTTGCAAGGCAATGAGCCTCATGATTATGGCATTCACAAAGAAGTAGATCTTTCTTCTTCAAATCCTTACACTCAACTCCTCACTAAAGTTATTCTTACACCAGTGAGAATAGGTGTTACAAATTCTAGGGAGCCAAGGGACCTTGAACCTATGCTACATTTTCTAGAGACATGGGAGAAATTACTACCATCTTCATCACTTAATAACATTTTGGATTATATAGTGATTCCCAAATTACTAGTAGTAGTAGATACTTGGGATCTTCCTAGGGAAACTGTGTCAATACATGCATGGTTACATCCTTGGCTTCCATTTTTAGGCCTGTGTATGTGATGTAGGAGCATCAAGACATGCGAGGATCCCTAAAGAAGACAAAAGAAGATGGATGTGAGGAAAGGATGAGTTTAAACCAATCACTTGGCATGTGTTGAATCTAATCATGGTCTTAGAAGGCTTTAAAGATGATCTAAATATAATGGATCCTAAAGGGCTTGTTAAAGACCTTAGGATCTTTGATAGTGAAATATGGGCATAATGGAATATTGGAGTTAATTGGGTCCGTAGCAGTCTTAGAAAGATTTAAGATTGGTTAAATTAGTCTCGAGGACCTAAAAGGGAAGTTTAGTGGGTTAATTAGTTCCTTTATTCAATAAATTGTAAGTTGGGAAATTCAAATATTTGAATCCCAATCGTTACTTCCATTTTGGGGGGAAATTAGTTTTAATGAGTTTTAAGGATAACTAGGAATTGAAACCAATCCAAATAACTTGGCATGGTTTTAAGGGATTCTATTAAGTTAATTTTTACATATTGTACAGAGAGAGCATTATTGGGATTGATCAATTGTACATACTGTGAAGAGCCAATAAAAACTTCATTTTTCAAGGATTTGGTGCATGGTGGCTTGGCTATCATTGATTTCTTGTAGTATGATGATCTTAGAAGACTTTTTGCATATTGTTTGATTAGTTCCCAATGCACTAAGATTTGTGAAGTTCATTCCTTTCAAGTTTTTTATCGTTGCTTTAAGGGTTTCATTATTTTCATTAACAAGTTTGAGTTTCTACTTGAACTTTTGATCATTCCATGAGTGTAGGAGTCTCATTCTAATGGAATGATCTTGTAATAGTATGTAGAAATCATATCTAACAATGTTTTGATAGGAAGTTCTAAGGATTGGTGATCACTATTAGAGTTTTTGAAGTAAAAGGCACTAAATTCATAGCTATGGAGTAGCAGCAAGAGTTCTAGCCATTAGAGGTTTAGTGTTTAATGATTGGAAGTGATTTTCTATGTTTGATACAAGGAGAAAAAAACTTCAATTGAGTTTTAAGGTGCCTGGAAGGATAAAGATTTAGAAAACCCCACCTTTGAGGGTTTGTAGGAGACTAATTTAGGGATTTCTAGGTTACAAATTTTTTGGGACTAATTCCTTCTAGATTTGGAACATTTGCAACATAAGGAGAGACTTCCTAGAGTTCAGAGTTTCGGGAATACAAGAAACTTGTAGTTACTTTGTTAAATTGCCCTATTTTTATGCATTTTTGAGCCACAATATGGTAACACTAGGATATGGTCCATAGGAACACATCAAAGCCTTCTGATATGTTGTAGTATGGCTTAATGAGTATCTGAATCCACTATTTTTTTGGGGAGTGTTTTGGAATGTCTGAAAGGAAAGTTCACTTTTGTGTCTTTGTAGGGCTACTAGGAAATCAATTAGGCCTCTAGGATAGTTTGAGGGATTTGGGTTTTGGATGTTACTTGAGGAACAAAAATTGGATGAAATCTTTCAAATCCAACTTGATTTAGCCTAAGACACCCATCCTAATCATTGGGGAGGTGTTGGAGTTGTTTGTGTACTTTTTCCTTTGTAGAGGATTTGGGGAACCTTATACTTCCCTTATAGGTTTAAGTGGGATTAACCCTGTTTTGACTCTCACCACCATTACCTCTACATCACTATGGAGCCTTTATGTGCAACCAATCATTATAAGTTGGGGACTATGCTTCATGCATGGCATGCAAGTGATGCATTTGCATATGCAATTTTATGAACTTGGAAAACTATATTTGATCATGCTAGCAAGGAACAACTAATTGTTCGTCTTATTATACCTAATTTGATGACACTACCACAAGAATTTGTAATCAACCTAGCTAATAAAAAATTAGACCTATTTAAATAGGTTATGGATTGTTTCTTTCTAAAAATATCTCCTATTAAATGTTTTTGAAAAATTTCTTGCGAACTGTACCTATTTTTCCTAATTAGCATTATTTGTGTGTAGGATTTTGAGGTAAGTCACTTAGCATAGGTTGAGTGAGTTTTATTATTTTATTATTTTGATTCTAGAATATGTATGCAGTTGGATCAATTTTTCTATTGTGCTAAGATGTAATAAACAACTTAAAAAATATCTCTTTGTATATATATATACATACATAAATAGACACACATGTATGTGTGTATGTATATATATATACATATACATATACATAAAGAGAAGGTTATCTATATATACACACACAGACACGCACACGTGTGTGTGTGTGTGTGTGTGTGTGTATGTATATATACACATACATGTACATAAAGAGAAGCTTCTATATTCACCTGCTAAGGGAAATATAAAGAGATAAATGTTTAGAAGGAAAAAATAACATTTATATAGGCACCGCTTCTCCCCTTGAAGAAAAATATAGAGGAAGGGCACAAAAATCACAAGGGCATGACATGACAAAAAAATCATAGAGAAAGGGCACGAAGATCACAAGGGCATGACAACAAAATGTAGAGATCACAAGGGCACAATAATGAAATGCAACAATCACAAGGGAACGGAAAAATACTAGATCTCCACCAACATTCAGAGCTCTCCACCCTCTTCCATGTGCAACTCTCCACAATTGATGAAAATAAATGGGGAATGATTAATTTTGTGTTTTCTTAATTTTTTTTATAATCCATAATCTGCAATCCACAAGATCTCTTTGTATATACATATATACATAGACACATAGATATGTGTGTGTATGTATGTACACACACACACACACACACACACACACACACACACACACACACACACATATATACATACATACATACATACATACATACATATACACATACACATATACATACATACATATACATACATATACATACATACATACATACATACATACATACATGAAAATAACAATGCACTTTCTAAGAGTTTACAATTCTTCAAAAAAATTAATGTTTGACAAGAAAATGTACGTGAAGAACTGTTAGCTTAAAAATGTGAACATGGTGTTGAAACAGTACATAAAGTGCTTGACATGAGAGGTTTGCAAGTGAGGGTGTTGACCAATCTTGAAAACTTGAATGCTGAAATAAAAGCTATCGATGACCAAACACCTATGCCATAGTTACAACACAATGTGAAGTTGATTTTAGATATGGTAGAGGAAGATATTTAGAAGTTTGATAATCAAAATTTAAGGCACAAGAGAGAGTTTGTGGCAATATACCAGAAGGAGAAGGAGTGGCTTTAGAAAGAGACCACATGACATAATCAATAGCTAGCCAACATAGAGGATATTATTGGAGCCACTAGATAGAATCTAGGAAAGTGTTGCGATAGGTACTATGACATTGGAATCACTTGCAAGTGTCTTTGAGAATTTACAGTCCAAATATCGAGAGGACTACAAGTTGTTCAATTTGTCATGTATTACATCTGCATTTTCTTATAAGAGTGTTTCAAGTATTGAAACAACCTCCCTGCTTATAAGAATATTTCAAGATTAGGAAAAACTTCAACATCCTTTGCATGGTTTAGAGGTTATGTCATTGTGGTAGAGGCTTCTAAAAGGGAATGAGCCTCGTGATTATGGTATTTATATAGAAGTAGAACTTGCTTCTTCAACTCCTTACACTCAACTCTTCATTGAAGTTGTTCTTCCAACAGTGAGAATAGCTTCTACAAATTCCTAGGAACCAAGGGACCCTAAACCAATGCTACATTTTTAGGAGATATGGAATAAGTTACTACCAGCTTTAGTACTTCATAAAATTTTGGATCATATAGTGATGCCAAAATTAAAAACAATAGTACATACTTGGGATCCTCGCAAGGAGAGTGTGCCAATACATACATGGTCACATCCTTGGCTACCATTCTTGGGCCAATGTATGGAGCCTTTATATCCAACCATTCATTATAAATTGGGGAATGTGCTTCATGCCCAACATGCAAGTGATGCATCTACATATGCAATTTTATCACTTTGTAAAATTGTCTTTGATCCTACTAGTTGAGAGCAATTGATTGTTCATTTTATTATACTTAATCTGATGGTAGTTCTATAGGAATTTTTAATCAACCTAGCTAATCAAAAACTACAACTATTTAATTGGGTTATGGATTTTTTCTTTGTAAAAATATTTTATATGATATGCTTTTGTAAAATTTCTTGTAGACTCTACTTTGTGCAGGATCTTGACATAAGTCTCTTAGCATGGGTTGAGTGAGTTTTATTGTTTTATTATTTTGGATTTTTGAATATGTATGTAGTTAGATCAATTTTCCATTGTGCTAAGACATAATACGCACCTTAAAAAACATCTCTCTGTATATAAAAAGATTAAATGTTTAGAAGGAAATAAAGAGATACATGTTGAGAATGAAAATAAAGGAACATTTATATAGCCCCTTGAAGAAAATTGCAGAGCAAGGGCATGAAGATCACAAGGGAAAAACATGAAAACAAAATTTAAAAACAATGGAATGACAAAAAAATGAATTGATCACAAGGGTGCAACAACATTTAGAGCTCTCCACCCTCTTTCGTGCACAACTCTCACAATCAAAACAAATGGGGAATGGTTTATATTTTATTTTGTTTTCTTTTGTTTATACTCATGTGGGAATCACAATTATGATGCCAATTTCAGTATTGCAATGGGGTCGATGAAAATTGCAAAAATTAAAAACGTTAATATCACCAAAAATTAAACCATCGTCACAATTTGATCCCAAATGTTGTAGTAATGGATAACAAGATAAAAGAATGTCATGATATTCATCAGTGACACCTCAGTTTTTAATAATTTGTTGAGGTCTATAATGCCTATCTTTTGGTTTGCACTTGTACTAGATGTTTTTGAATTATTTTTCCCCATGCCATCTACTTATATTTAACCATCTTGAATCAAATTTGAAGTTGACAATCAACGATTAAAATTCAAACTTTAAGCCCTAATTTATAAGTTGTAGACATAAGACTCCTAATGTTTGATGCAAGGGCACCTAGGTTGCCTAAGGAATACCTAGGGCTCCCTTAGAGTTGTTGGCTTGTAGTGGTGCTAGCGACACCACTAGGTGAATAATAGGGTCAATCTAGTCCTTAAGTGAGGTTGCTTAGGCTAGATTTTTCTTAGTTGCTCAATGTTGGTCAATTTGGCTATATAGAGCATTTTTTGGTTTTAGAGGATAAAAAGGTCAAATAAGTGTTTGAAGGACCGTATTAGGTGTTTTTCAACCATTTAAGGCATTTAGCACATGGTTTGACATCATTGAGAGTAATTTTGAGGGTTAGATACTCAAAATTACAAAAAATGCTCAAAGTTGTCAATGTTGTCATTAACAACATTTTGACACCTTTTCCTACATTTCAAGCAACTTTGTCAAGAAGGTATTTTAACTGTCTAAAAAAGTTAGGAGCATGGGTGGAAAGCCTAATAAGGCCATTCTCAACCTGTTCAAGGGGTTGGAGAAGTGAGTTATTGCATTGTACAACCTAAACAATAAGATATGAATAATAGTTTTGTGTTTTTGAGTGTTCTTGGCATGTAGATAGATTGGACCTAGGATCTTTAGTGTTGGATATGTTAGATTATATTATTTTGAGATTCTATACATAGCTAGTTTTTTACTTTATAAGGTTTTGTGTGCTTGAATTAAATATTTTGGTTTTCACCAATTTGTTTTCCTTAGACAGACCATTTGCACAAATGGAGTCATAGGGCCATTTCCCACCATAGGTACAATATAGTCTCTTGGGATTTAGAATGTGATTCCATGTACATTTTTTTGTAGTGAATATGGGGCCCTAGAAGGCTGAAGAGCTACTATTGAAGTGATGCCCTAAGCAAGTCCTAGCCACTTTCTTAGGAATCATAGGCTATTGCAGAGAAGATAGGTGTGGTTGAATGTATGGATACTTAAACCTAGGCATGAAATTTTGTGAAGGAAGGAATGGTGTAACTGCAATCCAAATGTGGAGTTTTGGTGGATGCCCTAAGGTGTGAAAATCAAGTTTTTCCATTAGACAACATTAAAACCCTTAAAACCCTTGATTCTAGGCTAAAATTGTGCTTGTACAGTACCTACAATTTGGGGGTAAAAGCACAAACCTATGTCATTTTTTATAAAGGAAAAGTGATATCAGAATTTAAAGTCTTCAAATTTAATGACATAAAAGTGGCATTTGTGCTTAGAATTTGAAGATGATGTAAACTAATGAAATGTGTAAAATTAGATGAAGTTTATGTTTGTAATTTTTTAAAAAAATTGAGAGAAAATTTTATCTATTTTTTAAATTTTTGAAGTTTATTTTTTAATTTTTTAAAAATGTTGAAAATATAGATTTTTTTCCTAGTCAAACAAATATATGCAAATATTCATATTTTGGTTTGATTTTGGAATATGTTAGAGTCAACATGTATACCTAGTGAACCAAAGAAGAAAAATTGAAATTTGGCTAATATTTTTCAAGTTATAATTGGTCAAAGTCAAAGTTATCAGAAATTGAAAGTTTTTTTTTCCCGTCAAACTTTTTCTATCAAATCTACATATGTTTAAAAAAAATTACATATTCTTGAAGAAGACTCTCTCCTCTAGTCTAGCATTAAAAAATAATAATTTTTGAACATGATTTACTATTTTTTTCTTATTTTTGAATAGACATCTTCATGAATCTTAAAATACCTACTTGTACTATTTTCAAATTATAACATATTATCCCTAATCAAAATAAAAATAAAATTATATGATCATAATCTTGACTCCAAGATCTACAAAACTATATTTTTAGTTTTTAAAAAACTTCAATTTAGTAAGTCAAATTAGCCTTCAAAGTGAGAAGTTTGTAGAAGTTCTTGCTTGTGTGGCTACCACCGAGGATGCCACATAGGTAGTTCTAGCTGAAATTGTTTTGCTGTAACCCTTCTGGCTGGAATAGTTATGACCAAAACACCCAAGCTTATAAAATTGCCATCAATCACTTTTTGGCTATTTTTAATGATATTTTGAGTCATTTGATACATGGGGGTTATAGCCGAAACTGTTTCAGCTGGAAGTGTTTCAGCCGTAACCTTGCATGCCACGTCAATAGGAAAACTTTTCACGTATGTACAACCAGAATGTGTTCGGCCATAATTGTTATGGCCGAAACTATTTCGGCCATAACCCTTCCAAATATCACAAATGGTGACATAGGTTTGTGCTTTCACCCTAAAAAACTCTAGACCTCCAAAATCCTTAATTTCTCTGAAAAGGGTATCTAGAATGGTGGTTTCTTTTACCCTTTTTAAAGGAGTTTTCCAAGACATTTTGGTTTTAGTACATTTGGAAGGCTAATTCTAGTAGCCTCTTTACAAGCTTTTTAGTGCATTCTCCTTTGTTGATTAGAACTCGATTAGGGTTTCAATGTTGGATTTGGTTTGGAATCTAGAAGGGAGTCCATAGATGTTCTAAGGTGACCATCCACCCATTTGGAAGTCAAATGAGCATTTAGGGTTAATTGTGTTGATGAGGATTAACAAGCAAGTTGTTCTACCTTGTTCATGTGTGCCAATTGAATGGGTACGATCTATTATATAGTGTCCTAAGGAGTATAGGGTGAACAAAAACCCTATTTGGTCAAGTGAAAGACCCAAGGAGACCCTAGAAGAAATTGGGGAAGAAGCAAGATTAGTTGTCATATCAGAGTGGTATCAGAGCTAGTTAAAGATTTGGGCAAAAGTGGTGTATGTTTGTAGCTATTGGTGATTGAGTGGGTGAGTTCAACATGGTGACTAATGTAGAGTTAGCCAAAGAAGTTGATGAGAAAAAGGAAAAGAACAGGCTCCTTGAGGTAGCCTTGGAAGAGGTGAAGACAAAATTGGAGGAAGTTGCTGATGCAGCTAAAAGTAAAGAAGAAGAAGACAATGAGAAGGGTAAAGAGGTAGTAGAAGAGGATGTGGTACTTGAACCTAACCCTGTCTTAAATGAGGAGTCCTTTTTGAAAGCTATAAAAGTGCTAGGAGGGAGAGCTTTGGAAGGTGTGCCACTATTTAATGGAAAATTGGATATTGATGCAGTGATGGATTGGATAGATGGAATGGAGAACCATTTTGAGTGTGAAGGGGTGTCAAAAACATAAAAGGTCAAAGTGGCTAATTCAAGGCTTAGAGGATCAACATTGACATGGTGGAAATATGTCCAAGATGAGAGGATCACCATGGGCAAGAAGCCTATAGCCAATTGGAATGCTAGGGTTACTATGTTTAGGGAGAATTTCCTACTAGAAGACTATGAGATTCAAATTCATATAAGGAGACAAGGACTGAAGAAAAAAGACTTAGATGTGGCCTCTTAAAAAGAGGAGTTTAAGTTATTGTGTCCTAGATCCAAGAAACAAGAAGATGAGCCAATAACGGTGGCTAGATACTTAGGAGGTTTGAAGTGTAATATTCAAGAAGAGCTTAGTTTATGGGCACCTGCCACTTTTTAGAGATTCCATCAACTAGCTCTAAAGGTGGAGGAAAAGAACAAGAAGAAAGGGGATTCAAACTTCAAAGATAGAGGCAAGGACATAACTTAGAGAGGAAAAAGAGGATGTTACCAAGGTAGAGGTAATGAGCAGAAGAATCAAGGTGAGAACAAACTCACTAAACAAACCAATGTAGGAACTTGTAGAGGAGGTTATGGTAGAGGTAGGAGTAACCAAGGAGGCTCAAATAAAGGTAGAGGATTAGGAAGGAGTAATTCCTATTTTTCCACTATTAAATTTTATAATTATGGACAATTAGGAAATCCAACATAAAGATTCCTTGACAAGCCTTCTTCTTCTAATCCTGACAAGAGAAAAGCATAGCTTTAGGAGGAAAACTATAATGAGAATTATAAAGGGGATCATATTGAATCAAAAAAGGGAGAAAATCTGACATTTGGAAGGGTGTTGATTAAACAACCTACTCCTGATGAGCCTAAGCATAGAAGAGCTCTATTTAGGATTAGATATAAGATCCTATGGAAAGTGTGCAAAGTAGTAGTGGATTCTAGATCTACTGATATTATCTTATCAAAGGAGGCAATCAACAAGCTCAAGTTGACTAAGGTACCCCATGTGAATCCTTATAAAGTGACTTGGCTCAATAAGGATTAGAGCATACTAGTGAATGAGAAAACTTGGGTGAACTTCTTCATTGCAAGGTATAAGGATAGATTGTTGTGTGACATCATACCCATGGATGCTTTCCATCTATTGTTGGGAAGACCTTGGGAAATTTGTTAGAGAAGTAGTATATGATGGAAAGGAAAATTCCATCTCATTTAAGAAGGGAGGTAGAACATTCAAAATGCAATCTTTATTGGAGGGAGAAGATCCATAGAAAAAGGTACATAGCGTATTATTTTGTAATGGGAAATAATTTATTAAGGACCTTAAGGATGAGGAAAGTTAGAGTTATGTCATAGTGCTAAAGTCTAAAGGAGGAGAAAATTTAGTCAAAGAACCATTACCTAAAGAAGTGCAGGTGTTGCTTGAGACATACAAGGACATAGTGAGTGATGGGGCTCTTGCTACACTACCTCCTAGAAGGGTTATAAATCACCAAATTGGCTTTGTTCTAGGTGCATCCCTACCTAACAAAGCAACATTAAAATTCACTCTAGATCATAACTTGGAAGTAGCAAGGTAGGTACAAGAATTAATGGACCAAGGTTTGATATAAAAGAGAATAAGCCCATGTATAGTGCCTATTGTGTTGGAATCCAAGAAGGGGGGGAATAGAGATTGTGCACAAACTCAAGAGCCATAAATAGGATCACAAACATGTATAGGTTTCCCATACCAAGTATTGAGGATCTCATGGATTGTCTTGGAGGAGCTAAGTACTTCACTAAGTTGGATTTGAAGAGTGGATACCACCAAATCACGATTAAAGAGGGGGATGAATGGAAGACAACATTTAAGAGTACAAATAAACAATATGAGTGGCTAGTGATGCCATTTGGTCTCTCCAATGCTCCTAGCACATTCATGAGGCTCATGAATGAAGTGCTTAAAGACTTCATAGGAAGATTTTTGGTTGTGTACCTAGATAATATACTCATCTTCAACAAGACAAGCAGGAGCACATCAAGCATGTGGAAGAAGTATTACAAACGTTGCATAAGGAGAAGCTTGCCATCAATCTTGAAAAGTGTGACTTCTTCAAGTAAGAATTTTTGTACCTAGGCTTTGTGGTGTCCTAAGGAACATTGAAGATGGATTAAGAGAAGGTTGCTACAATTCTCAACTAGCCACCACCTACTACTTCAACTAATGTAAGAATTTTTCATGGTCTTGCTCAATTCTATAGGAAGTTTAATTAGAAACTTTAGTGTCATATGTGAACCATTGCTAGAAACCATAAAGGGTGGGGTCAAGTCCAAGTTTAGATGGACCTTAGAAGCTGAAAAATCATTTGAAATGTTCAAGAAGCAAGTAGCTACCGAACCTATTTTGAAACTATCTAACTTTCAAAAAATCTTCACCCTAGAATGTGATGCAAGTGGCCTAGTAGTAGGGGAAGTGTTGAGCCAAGAAGGTAGGCCAATAGCCTTTTATAGTGAAAAACTTAATGAGGCCAAAAAGAAATATTCTTCCTATGAGATTGAACTCTATGCCTTAGTTTGGTCCCTTAGGAAGTGGAGGCACTATATTTTGCCCAAAGAATTTTTGCATTCATAGATAATTAGGCTTGAAGCTACATCAACACTCAAGAAGAGTTGAGCAATAGGAACTTGAAGTGGATGGAATACTTGTAGGCATTCACTTTCACAACCAAGCACAAGAAAGGATTAATGAATAAAGTGGCAGATGCATTAAGCAAGAGAGTGTTGATAGTAAAAGAGGTATAGTTGTATAGCATTGGAATAGAGAGTTTTAAGAGTCTCTACAAGGAATATGAAGACTTTGGGGAAGCATACAAGGTATGTAATTCTGATTTTAAGAATCACTTTCATAGCAAATATTTTGAACTTACCTTGCATAATGGATTACTCTTTAAAGGTAACTAATTGTGTGTACCAAGGGGATATATAAGAGGTAATCTTATACATGAGAACATAATGACAGTCTAAGTGGATACTTTGGAGTCAACAAGACATTAGATCTGGTCTAAAGGTTTTATTATTGGCCTAAGCTAGTCAGAAATGTGACTAAGTATGTGGAACAGTGCATGGTGTGTATGAAAGCTAAATGAGGGATGAGTAATACATTTTTTTACCATACCTTACTAGTCCCTAATAGACCATTGGAAAGTGTGAGCATGGATTTCATAGTAGGATTTCCCAAGACAAAATAGGGCTATGATAGTATCTATGTGGTTGTTGACAGGTTTAGCAAAATGAGGCATTTCATCCCATGTAAAAAAACCAATGATGCAAGCAACATTTCCCATTTGTTCTTCAAAGAAGTTGTAAGGATTCATGAACTTCCATTAAGGATAGTGTCAGACAGAGATGTGAAATTCATGAGTCATTTTTGGAAGACTTTATGGGGAAGACTTGGTACAAATTTGTCATTTGGATCAGCATACCATCCTCAAATAGATGGTCAGACTAAGTTGGTAAATAGAGTGCTAAGTAATCTCTTAAGATGCCTAACTAAGGAATATGGAAAAACTTGGCATGTCATCCTTCCCAAAGAAGAATATCCCTATAATGATAGCAAGAACAAAATAATAGGTAAAAGCCCTTTTGAAATTATCTATGACATGCATCTTAGAGGTGTGTGTGAGTTGAGAGATCTTGGAGGGATAGAACAAAGAAGTGGCCATGCTAAATATTTTTCCTACACCATGAAAGAGATACAAGACCAAGTCAAGAGGAATATACAAGAAAATACCCAAAAGCTCAAAGCCAAGATGGATGAAAGAAGAAAGGATGTTCAGTTCTCTATTGGAGATTATGCCATGGTGCATTTGAACAAGGCAAGGTTGCAGAAGGGTGTCCCTACTAAGTTATAGATGAAGAGGGTAGGACCTTGCAGGATCATGGAAAAATATGGGGTACAAATGCATACAAAGTTGATTTTCCATCAGATTTAGGCATATCTCTAGTATTTAATGTGCAAGATTTGGTGCAGTTCAAAGGATAATTTCCTACTGATGCTACCAGTAGTCTAGGAGTTGAGAATGATTTGGACCCTATTGTAGTTCCTTCCACTACCAAATTAGAAGTTAACAAGGTGATAGACTCCAGATTCAAGAAAAATACAAGAAATAAAGTATACATGGAGCACCATATCAAGTGGAAGACCAAACTAGACTTAGAAACCACATGGATTTCTGAGGAAGACTTCAAGAAATTGGGCATCAACAAAAACATAATACCCATAGGAGTGACATGACTTTTCTCTCTAGGGTAGTATGATGTAGGGGCACCTAGGTGGGCTAAGGAATACTTAGGGTTCCCTTAGATTTTTTTTGTCTTTTAGTGGTGCTAGCCACACCACTAGGTGAATAATAGAGTCCATCTAGTCCTTAAGTGAGGTTGTTTAGGCTAATTTTTTCTTAGTTGCTCAATGTTGCTCAATATGGCTATATAGAGAATTTTTGGGTTTTGGAGGCTAAAAAGGTCAAAATAGTGTTTGAAGGACCTTATTAGGTGTTAAAAAAAAAAAAAAAAAAACTATTTAAGGCATTTGACATGGTTTGACATCATTGTGAGTAAGTTTGAGGGTCAGATGCTCAAAATTGCAAAAATTGCTCAAAGTTGTCAATGTCATCATTGACAACATTTTGAAAAATTTTCTTGCATTTCAAGAAAATTTGTGAAGAAGGTATTTTAACTATCTAAAAAAATTAGGAGTGTTGGTGGAAAGCCTAGATAAGGCCATTCTCAACCTATTCAAGGGGTTGGAGAAGTGAGTTTTTGCATTTTATAACCTAAACAACAAGATATGAATAACAATTTTGTGTTTTTGAGTGTTCTTGGGATGTAGATGGATTGGATCTAGGATTATTAGTGTTGAGAGTGTTAGCGTAGATTGTTTTGAGATTCTATACATATCTACTATGTTACTTTGTAAGGTTTTGTGTGCTTGAATTAAATATTTTGGTTTTCACCAGTTTGCTATCCTAAGACAAATTGTTTGCAAAAATGGAGTCATAGGGCCATTTCCCACCATAGGTACAGTAAATTCCCTTGGGATTTTGAACATGAACCCATTTACATTTTGTACAGTAGAGATGGGGACCTAGAAGGCCAAAGAGCTACTATAACAGTGATGCCCTAGGCAAGTCCTAACAACTTGGTTTGGCATCATAGGTTGTAGCGGAGTAGATAGGTCTAGTTGAATGTATGGATACTTCAACCTAGGCATGGAAAGGAAGGAATGGTGTAACCCCAATCCAAATGTGAATTTTTGATGGATGCCCTAAGGTGTGAAAATCAAGTTTTTCCATCAGACAACATACAAACCCATAGAACCCTTGATTTTAGGCTAAAATTCTTCTCCTACAGTACAATCAATTTGGTTAATCTAGACCTCCAAAATCCTTAAGGTCTTTGAAAAGGGTATCTAGAATGGTGGTCTTTTTTAACCCTTTGTTAAGGATTTTTCCAAGATAATTTTGTTTTAGTGCATTTGGAAGGTTAATTCCAGTAGCCTCTTTACAAGCGTTTGAATGCATTCTCACTTGTGGATTAAAACTTAATTACAGTTTTAGTGTTGGATTTGGTTTGGAATCTAGAAGGGAGTCCATAGATGTTCCAAGGTGACCATCCATCCATTTGGAATTCAAATGAGCATTTGGGGTTATTTGTGTTGACAAGGATTAGCAAGCAAGTTGTTCTACCTTATTGATGTGTGCTAATTGAATTGTTAGGATCTATTGTATAGTGTCCTAAGGAGTATAGGGTGAATAGAAACCCTATTTGGTCAAGTGCAAGACCTAAGAAGACCTTGAGAGGGCTTGGGGAAGAAGCAAGATTGGTTGTCACATTTGAGTGGTATTAGAGCTAGTTAAAGATTTAGGAAAAAGTGGTGTATGTTTATAGCTACTAGTGAGTGAGTGGGTGAGTCTAGCATGGTAACTAATGTAGAGTTAGCCAAAGAATTTTATGAGAAAAAGGAGAAGAATAGTATCCTTGAAGTAGCCTTGGAAGAGGTGAAGACAAAATTAGAGGATGTTGTTGATGCATCTAAAAGGAAAGAAGAAGAAGACAATAAGAAGTGTAAATAGGTAGCAAAAGAGGATGTGGTACCTAAACCTAAACCTGTCTTAAATGAGGAGCCCTTTTTTAAAGATATCAAATCCCTAGGAGGGAAATCTTTGGAAGTTGTGCCACTATTTAGTGGTAAATTGGATATTGATGCAGTGATGGATTGGATAGATGGAATGAAGAACCATTTTGAGTGTGAAGGGGTGTCAAAGGAATAGAAGGTAAAAGTGGCTAATTCAAGGCTTATAGGATCAACATTGATATGGTGGAAATATGTCCAAGATGAGAGAATCACCATGGGAATGAAGCCTATAGCCAATTGGAATGCCATGGTTACTAAGTTTAGGGAGAATGCCCTACTAGAAGACTATTGGATTTAGCTTCATAGAGGGAGACAATGATTGAAGAAAAAAGACCTAGATGTGGCCTCTTACATAAAGGAGGTTTAAAGATTATGTCTCGGATCTAAGAAACAAGAAGATGAGACAATAAAGGTGGCTAGATACTTAGGAGGTTTGAAGTGGAATATCCAAGAAGATTTTAGTTTATGGGCACCTACCACTATTCAGAGATGTCATCAACTAGCTCTAAAGGTGGAGGAAAAGAACAAGGAGAAAGGAGATTTCAACTTCATAGATAGAGGCAAAGACATAAATTAGAGAGGACAAAGAGGAGGTTACCAAGGTAGAGGTAATGAGCAGAATAATTAAGGTGAGAAAAAACTCATTGAGCAGACCAATGAAGGAACTTCTAGAGGAGGTTATGGCATTGGTGCTAGTATAGAGCATGTGTGCTTTCTTTTGATCAAGTTTCATAACAAAATTAAATCACAGTCTACAAAGGCATATAATTTTTTTTTTTAAACAAATGTGAAAACCCTATAGTCTCGAATCTTGACTCTCAATAACTTCATAGTATAAAAAATTTAAAAGAATTTTTTTAAAACTTAAGAAGGTAATAATTACTAATGGTTTAAAGTACTATGAAAAGTACATGTAATAGATAAACTTAAAAATACTAACATTAGTAATAGTAATAGTAATGTACATTAGTACAATTCTTTAAAAAATTAAATAATAAAAAGTAAAATTGAAAATCAACAACCTGAGATAAAATTTGGGTCATTTTTGTGAATGTTATCTCTTTTTCCTAGATTAATCTAGATTTTTGTCATGTTTCATCTCACTATATCGAGTAGTGAGTGGACATGTGTCATGAATCAAGGAAAAGAGATAAAATTCCTAAAATCAACTCAAAATTTATCTCAGGTTATCAATCTTCTTTACATCAATGGTTAGAAATAAGAAATAGTCTCGAGTCATGAGTGATGAGTGATACAATATGATTACAACTGTCATCAGTCATCATAGTGACTTAATTTGGGACATGTGCCCTAATTTTAGGAAGAGTTAGACTTTATGTTATAACATTTAAAATTAGTCCCAAAATAGAGATGAGGTAATTGGTATATCTTATATTTGATGATTGAAATCAATTCCTTTGACCATAACCATGGTAACAACCACAAGGACACATTATTAATTAACACTTAATAGATTGAGAAACTACAAGTACAATGTATAGTATACACTTGGCATATGGGCCATTACCAACCTGTGACTATGTAAATTCACAAATAATAAATGTAATGCTTATTCAAAACAAACATTGAATTGTTAAATTTTTTATTAATTGAAATGATTTAAAAAGTTTCCTTTTATTATTTAAAAATGAACTTGATTACACTCCGAAATGTATGCATTTGCCATCAATTATTGAAGTTTATTGTAGATCATATAAATTTTCAATTGAACAATGAAATTTGAAGCTTTGATAAAAATTTTAAAATATAATCTTTGACTTTAAGTGATCCTAAAATAAAAGGAAAAAGTTATAGCTACTTACTAAAGGGAAAGTTGAAACCATTTTTCTTAATAGTTCAATTTTTATAATAGACTAACAATTTAATTATGCATTTGAAAAAAAAAAAACACTCAATAGTAATAATAGTTGAAACAATTCAAATTTGAAAAATAACAATGAACAACAATTTACACATTTATAGTAACAACAAATTGAGAAACCAAAAATTAGTATTTTTGGTTATATTCATCATTGTTTACATATTGATAGCATATATATTCAAAATATCTGATTTTACTATTTATAGCCAAGGGCAAGGCCCAATCCAAGACTCAAGTAGTAATAGTTTTCAGCCCAAAAAGATTTCTAAAAAGATTTTTTCCCCTAGGGCATAGATTGGTTCAACAGAGTCTAGGGAACATGAAATATAGGGAACATGAAACACTACAGAAAGTTTGAATCCTTTGATGATAAATTGAATCCTTCAACCAGAAAGGTCTTCAAGCCCCTCCACAAAAGAATCTTTAGGTGATGATTATATTAATGAACTCATCCAACCATGTGTAGTCAATCTCGTTAACATCATCCAACATCAACCACTTTCATAGATAGTCCCTCCCAAGCCACTTCCACTTCTGATGAAAAGTCACTTGTCATTGATTAAGGCCCACCAAGAAGGGTTTCATTCACACATTTCTACCTAAGAATCACTCTCAAAACTTGTTTGATTTGTCTACAAAAGGGATATGCATGCCCTGTTCAACCGATACAATGATTTTGACATTGTCCTCTAAAAATTTCCTTCAAAAATATTATGCAAAAGCATCAAAATATCTAGTTTCTCCCCTTCTAGGTGGAGACGAGACATGAGGAGGTGGGATACATGTCTATAGACATGCAGCATCTCTTCTCATTTCTTAAGAATTCAAGATCGATGACCATGAACAAAGAATAATGAAAAGAAATGCCTAGTAGAATCTTCCTTGCAGACTAGAGAGCACATCCTCTGGTATCCTAGCCCACAAGGGCTTTTGTAGATCCATTGTGCTTTATCTCAACCTAATTGTTGTATCCACGACTCCAACCTTTGAACTCAAAAATAAATCTAAACCTACGAACATCTCCAAACTACCAAAATTGAGAACCAAAAATAGAATTGAGAATTTGACAATGATAGAGGAATCAAAGAGACTCTTTAAATAATAGTTTCTTTAAATTATTTGCGATCTTTTATATTTTAAGTTTTCATCTACCAATTACTTTACAAGTGTGGGAAATGTACTCACATTAATATATCAAACTACCTTCCCAACTACCTAGAATGTACTAATTATAGTTGTTAGTCCTACATTTATGATTTTAACCTTGATATGACATTCACTACATTCTAGTTAAGGGTTGTCATGTAAAACTTGGTGCATGTCTCCATTCTAAATAATTTTAGGAGGCTACTAGTCTTTTTGAGTAACCGACCCCAAAATACATCTTCTATCATTAAACTTATTAATAATGGACACTACACTTGCCAACCATAAAGGTTACTAGCCACTACACTAATCACTTGGAAAGTTCACCTTCAAATTAAATAATTTTTACATATACTACCAGAGATTAACCTCAACCATTATTATTTGTTTCCCTACAAAAAAATGAATTCACCTTTTACATTACAAAATCACTTTTGTCTATCCCAAAAAATTGCCACCATTTATTTATTTCCAAGAAAGATTTTTTTTTTATCTGCCACATTTTTAAAGATTTTTGTTAGGGAAATAAAAAATTTGACTGTATACATAATATTTGATTTCCTTTCATGGAAAACAAATTCATCCTTGAGCTAAAACTTGTCCTACCCGTACAATGTTGGATTCACCAACATTTTATGCATTTGTTTTGAGAGAGTTTTCTTAAATTTCTCTATCCTCTATTGGTACCACTGAGGTCAAAGAGATAAAGAAAGAGACAAAGGAGATGTATAAGGTGGAGTAGGATGCTATTGAGTTGCTGAAGTGCCTTGAAATGGGTTTTCCTTGGTGTGTCATTTTTTGGCTTTTTTGTATCTTGATTAGTAGTCATTTCCTAGGCATGGCCCTTTTTGTTGTTGTTGTTGTCCTTCTATCTGACTGACTTTTGTCTTTAGACTTGCCTATTTTGCGACTAGTTTTATTCTTCTTGCTAAGATTTAATCATTTCCCTCTTTAGATATTTTTTTATAGGGTTTTAGGGCCCCTTCAAAACCTATTTTCACTTAACCAAAAACTCTTTTTCCCTAAGGGCATAGGTTGGTTCAACAAGGCCTGGGGAACAGGTATTATAGGGAACATGGAATAATGCAAAAAATTTAAATCCTTCAATGCTAATTTGAAGCCTTCAATCAGAAAGGTCTTCAAGCCCCTCCATGAAGAATCTTTTAGTGGTAATTATATTTCTGAACTCATGCAACCATGTGTAGTCAGTCCCGTTAATGTCATTCTACATCAACCACTTTTGCAAATAATCCCTCCCAAGACACTCCCACTTCTAATGGAAAGTCAATTGTCATTGATTATGACCTAGCAAGAATTATTTCTTTTGCACATTTCTCCCTAATCCTTACTCCCAACACTTATTTGCTTCATCTACAAAAGGGATCCATATGCCCTATTCAACCAATACAATGATTTTGACATTGTCCTCTAAAAAATTTCCTTAAAAAATGTTATGTAGAAACATCATAATATCTAGTTTCTCCCCTCCTAGGTGGAGAAGAGATTTGAGAAAGTGACATGTATGTCTATAGACATGCAGCATCTCTTCTCATTTCTTAAGAATTCAGGATTGATGATCATGAACAAAGAATAATGGAAAAAAGGCCAAGTAGAATCTTCCTTGCAAACCAGATTGAGCACATCCTCTAGTATCCTACCCAGAAAGGTCTTTTGTAGATCCATTATGATTTATCTCAACCTAACTGGTGTATGCATGACTCCAACCTTCAAATGCATAAATAAATCTAAACATAAGAACTTCTGCAAACTTCCAGAATTGAGAACAAAAAATAGAATTGAGATTATGATAGTGATAGAGGAATCAAAGAGACTCTTTAAATAATAGTTGTATTAATTTTTTTGTGATCTTTCATATTTTAAGTTTTTGTCTACCAATTACTTTAGAAGTGTTAGAAATGTACTAACATAAATATATTAGACTTCCTGCCAAGCTACCTAGAATGTACTAATTATAACTATCATTCCAACAATTATTATTTCAACCTTGATGTGGCATTCACTACATTCCAGTTAAGGGTTGTCGTGCAAAAAATGTTGCATATATCTATTCCAATAGATTTCAAGAGGCTCCTGGTTTTTTCAAGTAACAATAACAATTGATAACAATAATGTATTAATGATACCAAAGTGATGATGAACAAGTGTTTGGGCTTATTAATAAATGACACTACACTTGTCAACTATGAAATTCACTAGCCACTACACTAATCACTTGGAAAATCACCTTCAAATTAAATAATTTTTCATTTACCACCAAAGATTAACCTTGACCATTATTATTTGTTTCACTGCAAAAACATTAATTGGCCTCTCAAATTACAAAATCATTTTGGTTTAACCAAAAAAGTTGTCACCATTTATTTATGTCCAAGAAAGGACTTTTTCTTATTTGCCACATTTTACAAGATTTTTGTTAGCGAAAGAATTTTTTTTCCAATAGATAATATTTTATTTCCCTACATTGAAAAACATATTTTCCCTCAATTTGAAATTTTTTCCTGCCCATATAATGTTGGATTCACTAGCATTTTTCAATTTTTTTCAGGAGAGGTTTCTTAAAATTTTCCCTACTATAATGCTAGCCCTGAGGTCAAAGAGATAAAGAAAGAGATAGAGGAGATGGATAAGTTGGAGTAGGATGTTATTGAGCTTCTTAAGTGCCTTGGGTAGCTTTTCTTTAGTGTTTCATTTCTTGTGTTTTTTGTGTCTTGGGTAGTATTTATTTTTTGGGCATGACCCTTTTTGTTGTCATTGTCATTGTTGTTGTTGTTGTTCTTCTTCTTCTTTTGTTTAAAAATTGTTTGTCTTTAGCCTTACCTATTTTGTGTCTAGTTTTATTCTTCTCGCTAAGATTTAATAGCTTCCATCTTTAGATTTTTTTTTTTTAATATGGTTTTAGGGCCCCTTCAAAACCTATTTTAAGTTCACAAAAACATTTAAATATTGAGGAAAAAGCTAATAAAATAAATAAAATTTATATTTGTAGCTCAATGAGGAAAACTTATTGCTTTAATGAGCATTAAAACTATATGATTACATAACTCTAATTAATTGGGATTTTGCATTTGAGATTGATCAACACTTAAATTGATAAGTAGGAGATATTTTCCACAACACATCAAATTATGATATTGCTATTAGGATTTAATCGTGTGATTTGTGAGTCAAACTCATTGACCCATAGTTCATGAGTAGTGGTTCAATGAACCCATCTCTCATGATAATGAATGGTACACTTAGAACTCATTGCATCTATCTGATGCTCATAGAGGTGAAGCACTAAGACTTCCTAGGAGGTCACCCATCCCAGTACTATGCCAGCTCAAGTGCACATAATCATAAAGTTCCCTACATGGTTAAACCCACTCTTATTGCAACCCCATTTGCAAAACCTTCACTAAGTGTTGTGCCTTATGAACTATTCATTATGAAGCCCCTTAAGCTCATCAATTGATTAGTAGGAGGTACTTTTCACACCAACTCAAATTATGATGTTGCTTTTAGGATTTAACTACGTGATTTGTGAGTCAAACACATTGACCCATATTTCATGAGTAGTGGTTGATCAAACCCATCTCTAATGAGAAGGAATGGAACACTCAATACACATTGGATCTAGGTGATGCTCATAGTGGTAAAGCATTAGAACTTCTCAGGAGGTCACCTATCCCTATACTACTCCAACTTGAGTGAGCTTAACTACAAAGTTTCCTCAAAGGTCAAATCCATTTTTCCTCCAACCCCTTTTGCAAAACCTTCACCAAGTGTTGTGCCTTACGAACCATTAATAACAAATCCCCTTAAGCTCGTAAGGCACAACACTTGGTGAAGGTTTTGCAAATGGGGTGATAGGTAGAGTGGGTTTAACCATGGAGGAAACTCCATAATTAAGCATGCTCGAGTTGGAGTAGTACTAGGATGGGTGACCTCTCGGTAAGTCTCGGTGCTTCACCTCTATGAGAATCACCTAGATCCAATAAGTGCTAAGTGTTCCATTCATTCTCATGAGAGATGGGTTCAATGAACCACTACTCATAAAATATGGGTCAATGAGTTTGACTTACAAATCATACAGTAAAATCTTATAGTTATTATTCTTACTACTCATCCTCATCTTATGTGTCCATTCATATACTAGACCTAGAGTATTTGATTTCTTCCAGGTTTTCTCATCAAAATTAAATACCTCAATATCAAGCTTGTGGTTCTAAGTTTCAAATATTGTGTGATGCTTTGCTAAAAAAAATGCAGTACAAGTATGTTGCAAACCTAAATATCTTCACTGCACCTTGTTTCATCATTAGTAATTGTTATTTCATAGATTCAACAATGTGTTAAACATAATTATATATTAATCCTACTTTTTCAACTAAATCACCTTGATAATGGATACTATAAATCATTTCAAGAATAGTGGCACCCATTTCCTTGTCATAAGATTGTGCTAGTTTATCCAATTCAATGTGTATGTTAAAGCTATATGCTTTAAAACTTAGGTTAAATAGGGTACAAAATTCACTGTTAGATATGGATAAAATATCCTCCTAGCTATTTTGGTTTACAATTTTCTTTCTATTTTCATCATGATTTTGAGTGGATGGCATTATAATTTCCAAGCAAGAGAATACTCGAGGTACTGCTAGGCATACTAATCCACTAACCAACAAAATAAGTTTATTTGTATATGCAATAATTCTTTTGTTAAATTTGAAATATTTTTTCCCATTTTTTGGATCTTTCCATTTATTACACAATGAAAATAAATTTGCATGATTTCCCTATATCCATGGATAACAGGATAAAAAAATGTCATGCTATTCATCAATGAAACCTATTTTTTTAATAGTTTGTTGAAGTCTATTATGTCTTTCTTTTGGATTGCACTTGTACTAGAGGTTTTTTACTTTAGTTTTCCCATGTGTACTATTGGTATTTAACTTTTTTGAATTGAAATTGAAGTTGATAACAAATGATTAAAATTCAAACTTTAAGACCTAATTTATAAATTGTAGACTTAGAACTCCTATTGGTGCACTATAAAAAAATAAAATTTTAAATTTTAAATACCCAGAATCAAGATTTGATTATTAAAATTTGAATTTGAGTTTCACTAGTGCTAGGAAAGAGAATGTGTACTCTCTTGTGATCCTCAAGTTTTAGAACAAAATTCAATCATAGTCTATAGAGGCATAGAAGATTTTTTATAAAGAAAATTTTGAAAACCATAGAGTCTCAACTCTCGATAGAGTCAAAAACCTCATAGTCTAAAAACTTTAAAAGAAAATGTTTAAAACCTAATTAATTAATAATTATTAATGGTTTTAAGTACTATACAATGTACATGTAACAAATAAACTTAAAAATACTAACATTACTAATAGTAATAGTAATGTACATTAGTGCAATCCTTGGAAAAATTAAATAATCCAAAGAAAAATTGAAAATCAATGACTTAAGATAAATTTCGAGTCAATTTTATGAATGTTATCTCTTTTGCATATATTCAGTCAAATTTGTGGCATGTGTAATCTCACTATATCAAGAAGTGAGTGAACATGTGTCATGAATCCAAATGAATAAATGAAAAAGAGATATAACATTTTTCAAATCAACTCAAAATTCATCTCAAGTTATCGATCTTCTTTTCATCACTAGTCATTCATAAAAAATAACTCCCGAGTCATGAGTGTTGAGTGATACAATATGATTATATAACTGTCACCATTTATCATAGTGAGTAAATTTGGCACACGTGTCCTGATTTCAAGAAGATTTAGACTTTATGTTATAACATTTAAAATTAGGCCTAAAATAGAGCTAAGGTTGTTAATCTATCTTACATTCGATGATCCAAATCAATTCCTTTCACCATAAAAATGATAACATGCAAAGTGATGACAACCAAGTTGGAAACAAAAAAGAACACATTATTAATTGACACTTTATGGATTGGCAGACTACAAGTACACTTTATAGAGCACACTTGGCACTTAGTCAAAGTTTTGTAGATGAGGTTGCAAGTAGAGCAGGTTTAACTACGGAGGAAATTTTTTAGTTAAATGTTCTTGAGCTGGAGTAGTATAGGAATGGGTGACCTCCTAGGAAGTCCTAGTGCTTCACCTCCATGAGCATTTCCTAGATCCAATTAGTGTTAAGTGTTCCATTCATTCTCATAAGAGATGTGTTCGATGAAGCACTACTCATGAAATATGGGTCAATGAGTTTGAATCACAAATCACATAGTTAAATCTTGATAGCAATATCACAATTTGACTTTCGATGGAAAATATCTCCTACTTATCAATGGATGAGCTTTAGGCACTTCGTAATGAATGATTCATAAAACTTAACACTTGGTGAAGGTTTTGCAAATGGGGTTGCATGCAAAGCAGGTTTAACCATGGAAGAAACTCTATAGTTAAGCACACTCGAGTTGGAGCAGTACTGGGATGGGTGACCTCTCGAAAAGGCCTGATGCTTCAGCTCTATGAGCATCACCTAGATCCAATGAGTGCTATGTGTTCCATTCATTCTCATGAGAGATGGGTTCGATGAACCACTACTCATAAAATATGGGTCAATGAATTTGTCTCACAAATCACACAATTAAATTCTAATAGTAATATCGCAACACTTAAATTGTATACTAAAATATTTTATTTTAATACATGGTTGAAGGTCTTAGTTTAATAAAATGATTAGATTATGTATTATGCATAAAAAAGAGACTAATGAGAAAAATGAAGAGGGAAAGAGACATTTCTACACCTTATAATTAGAGTACACAATTCAATATCTTGTCAATATCATAATCAAGGTTGTAAATTGTAAAAATTGGGATAAGTCTAGTGACATTGGAATGCAAAAGTGATAGATAGAAATAAGACAATGATATAGCATGGATGAGTTAAATAATTGTGAAGGTTACATGGGATGATTGGGTAGAAGAAACTTTCCTTTTAAGTTTATACAGCACACATAGCATGATGTCCAAAAATGAATTTTCATCACAATACTTTGTGATGATACCATAAAAATGTTTTATTAGCACTCGATGAATTCATATTTTCTTCCCAGTTTTTTTTAGCTTATATTTTGTACACATTTGAGGTATTTGACTAATGAGTGTTGGGATTCTCGATATGAAGATTCGGAATTTCATAGTTAGGCTTTTTATATTTTGAAGTTTTTGCATTTGGATCACTTAGTAATTAGAGTTTTTGGCTGTCACTATTATAAGTGTTTGCATGGGGATACGTGGATGCATCCAGATGTATTCTAAATCTCATTTAAAGGTTCTTTAGGTACATATTCCTCTTATGGAGTCTTATAAAGCTTTTGATAACTTTATCATTATAATGTAGATCAAGTGGCGTGTGAAATGTTTTATTTAGAGTGATGGATCCACCAGTGGATGGGCATGCTTGTGATAAAATGGTGTATGATATTCCTGTGCTACAGTGATCGATTTAAGAGGTGGATGGGATGATAGGGTTGATAAAGGTTGGTGACAAGAAGATTTATTTTAAGATCAAGAAAAAGGACCCATTTTAGTGTTGAGAGAAGTTCCCTAATGCACATTGGAGGATCATTAGAAACCTTATTCTAATTATTGGGATACTTCTATACACTCCTATAATGTTTATACATGCAAAACTCAAATCATTAAGTTTTATATCCATTATTGAAAGGTGCTGTAGTTTTTCATCTATGTGATAGAGCAGCTTCACTTCCATAAACAGTAAATTTACTCAATAACCAAATCGGCCAATGCTTTAATATGTTTCGATGCCCATCTAGAGTTATAGCTTTTTCAGTATTGTAATGGGTGCAAGCCGCTGATATACGTGCTAGAAACTCATTTGAGCCATAAATGAAATGATCTTTCTTGACCATGGTTCTGCTGCAGGTGCCACTTTCTGAGCTCGCAGGAAAGACCGTTGGTTTCTATTTTTCTGCTCATCATTGCCCACCATGCCGTGCATTCACCCCAAAGCTTATAAATGCATACAATAAGCTCAAGCAAAATGGGGAAGCTTTTGAGATTGTTTTTCTCTCTACTGACAGAGACCAAGAAGCTTTCAAGCATTACCATGCAAGCATGCCATGGTTAGCTCTTCCATCTGGAGACAAACTCAAAACAGATATAATCGAGTATTTCCACATTAAAAGAATCCCATCTTTGATCATAGTTGGCCCTGATGGAGAAACTGTGACAACAGATGGCAATGTGATTGTTTCTCTCCATGGAGCCAAGGCTTATCCTTTTACCAATGCTTGCGTTGCAAAGCACGACAAAGAGTTAGAAGCAGCAGTAGAGAAATATCCAAAGCAAATAATGCATAGCCTTCATGAACATTCTCTAGAAAGTAGTCGGAGGGAGAAATTCATATGTAATGGGTGTGAAGAACTTGGTTTTGTTTGGTCCTTCCACTGTCAAGCATGTGATTTCGATCTTCATCTAGAATGTGCTTTGAAGGATTTTGGTGGAAATGAGAAACAACAGAAACAAAAATAAGGATTTTGATAATAACAATAAGGGAGAAGAAGTCATTCGTGGAGGAGACAAGAAAGTAAAACTTTCCTAGGGCTTTTTTTACAATAGCCTTTTAAATGTAGTATGTGGGATGTTATATAGGCTGTTTGAACATTATATCTGTTTCTAGAGTTAGCAATGTTGTCAAGTTCCTCTAAAGACAGATATGAAACCATGAATAGGTTTGCAGAACATGTGGAAACCTTCCATAGTTTTGAAAGATTACGAATACTATTGATAAGGATTTTAATGAATAGTGATGGTGCAAATTATGAATGTCAAGAGATGGAACAATACAAAGTACTTTTCTGAAAGTAGATGTATGTAATGATTGTTTCTAACATTACTAAATTTCTAATAATCACTCATTATTCTCGTAAGGGTTGTTATAAAGAATCAGGGGAAGTTTCTTCGAAAGGGAAAGAAGGATGAATAGAAACATATATGTATAGGTATGAAAAATTGTATTACAAGATATTATCTAAATCAAAATATAAAAATGATTCAGAATTTTTTTTTCAACATTATCAACAAAAAGCATTATTTCATTTCATAATATTTATTCTACCATATATATTATACTACACATTTTCTCAAAATCAATGGAGCTTGGATTCATTCTTCATTTCTAACAATAATTTTGGAACAGGTTGTAGATGCATATTATCAATTATAAAATTAGTAGATCTAATATTAATGCTTGTAAGTAGAAGATATTTATAATTGCTCATGAAATAGGAAAAAATATCTACATTTATAATTCATATTCAATTTAAAGAAATACCCTTAACAACTAAATCATATACCAAAAAGGGAACACTGAAATACTGAACATCAAAACGATGCTGCTAATGCACAACTATTCTTTAAATCAATATCATTCTTGAATAAAAAATGCAATACAATAAGTATAAAGAATTATAATTCTAAGAAATACTCTACATTATTCAAGAGCTTATTATAAGTTCCAGCAGTCTTTAAATATCACACTAAGAAAAAAATTAAATTTGCAAAAAATAAGTCAATTTCAATTATTTAACAATTTTAATTTAAGAATCACATTTTAGTCTGCAATATTTATGCCATTAGATAAACTTGCCCTGATTACCACTTTGATGAACTAACTACCCATGTTATTCTACTCACATATGCGATAGTCCATAACTTCTATAAGACACCACGTATAAGATTATGACTGTAGGCTGAAATGTACCAATTCCATTGTTACTGCAACAACTTTTATAGTTCTAGAAATATATTTGAAAAACCGTTAAATTTCTTTCTTTCAACATTTGTGTCTTCTTCTAGATTTCATCATTTCCCTCCAATGTTATTAGCTTTCCTTTCAATAGAGTCTATTTCCATGCTCCTCTTTTCCCTCCCAAACGTTTCTAATCTCCTTTTGGAGTATCCTATTTTTCTTTTCAATGGGTCTACAGTGGGAAAGGTGAAACATTGGAAGGAAAAAGCTGCACTCCTAACTCATGAAAATCTCATATGATTGAATTATTTATTTGCTTTAAGGTGCTGTAGCTTATTATCTCTGTGAATAAGTAGCTCCACCTCAATAAACACTAGATTTGCTCAACAACCAAATGACTTAAATGCTTTAATTTGTTTACATGGCCATCTATTAGAGTTCTTAATTTATAATCAATCCTTTGCATCGTAATGGGTAGAAATGTGTTAGAAGCTTTGTAGAGTCATAAATGAGATGAAAATTCTTGACCATGATACTCCTGCAGGTGCCAATTTCTGAGCTCGAAGGTAAGATGGTCGGTTTATATTTTGCTGCTGATTGGTGTCCGGCTTGCCCATCATTCACACGAAAGCTTATTAATGTATACAACGAGCTGAAGGAAAACGGAGAAGACTTTGAGATTGTTTACCTCTCTAGTGACCGAAGCCGATATGGTTTTAAAAAACACCATGGAAGCATGCCATGGTTAGCTCTTCCATTCGAAGACAAACTGAAGAAGGATCTCAGCGAGTACTTTGAGAATAAAAGAATTCCATCTTTGATCATAGTTGGAGCTGATGGAGAAACTGTGACAAAAGATGGGAGCACCATTGTTACTCTCCATGGGGCGAAGGCTTATCCCTTTACTCCTGCTTGTGTCCCAAAGCTCGAAAAAGAGTTAGAAGCAGCGGTGGAGAAATATCCAAAGGACTTAATGCATGGCTTGCATAAACATTCCCTGGAATTGACTCGGAGGCCGAACTACATATGTAATGGGTGTCGGGAATCTGGGTTTTCATGGTCGTTCTGCTGCCAAGGATGTGATTTTGATCTTCATCCAGATTGTGCTTTCAAGGATTCTGATAAGCAATCTGATGGAAATGAGGATCTATATTTGATGTTAGGTGGTTATCGAATTTGGGCACGTGAAGACGATGATTATCGACGGGTTTAAGAATGCGAGAAAGTTACGGCTTTTTCTACTATAGGTCTTTCAATATAATATATGGAACACTGCAGCTTAATATATATGGATGATTATATAGACTTTCAACATAATGTATTAAAGATTTTATAGGCACTTTAAACTCAATATATGGACCCTATGTCCATAATGTATGGAAGATTATATAGACTCTTTGAACATAATATTTCAAAGATTATATTATATAGTCAATTAGAGCTAAATATATGGATGATTATACGGTTACTTTAAGTTTAATACATGGATGATTATATAGGGACTTTGGGCATAATGTATTAAAGATTACATAGGCATTTTGAACAGATTATCCTCTCTTTTTATTGTTATGGATAAATTCTTATGACTTTAAGTTTTTTATTCTCTCCCACAAAGTTGTATATAAAAACTTTAATGAGATAAAACTTGTTTGGTCCCTTTATGATCTCAACATATCATATCATATGGAATACAATATCTGGTCACAAAATATATTTCAACTGATTTTGGATGTTTATGTGTAATTTTGGTAGAATTTTAAGTATTATTTGTGAATTTTATCATGCAAATAGTTCTCAGTTTATTATGTGTAAATAGTACAAAACTCTTTTATTAGGGTTGGTAAAACAAGTGTTTTTTTGAAGCATAATTATAAATTTTGCACTTTATTTATTGTAGTTTATATATTTTTATTACAAGAGGCAGGGGAAGGTTCATGAACCCAAGTAACAACAAAGTAACAATAGTCTTCACTATCCTGGGCCATTATAGCTAAGCAATAGAGAACAACAACACTAGCCCAAACAACCAGAGCTAGTCAACCTAATTAATCAAAAATAGCTATAAGTTTCTAGATTAATTGATGTCCCAAACAAAAATACTAAGAATAGTAAAGAATATAAAAAAATCCATCCCAACCAATGTTGGGGCCCAAAGTTTTGGTAAGAGATACTTGTTTCTCGAAATAATTACATGGGAGAAAAAAAAAACAAAGAAAATTTGAAAAAAATACTTATCATAGTAAGTACAATATCTAAAACTAGAACAATATTAGTGTTGGTAGCCTATTCATGCATAGAATTGAGAATACATATTTTTGTGATGCGTGATTGTAAACTTTGCACTTTATGTAGTGTAGTTTATTATTATCACTATTATAAGAGGCATAACAACAAAGTAACAACAATCCTCACTACCCTGGGACATTACAACCAATATGCAGAGAAGAACATCACTATCACAAACAAGCAGAGCTCTACCAATCAATGAAATTAATAAAAAAACTATAATTTTCTAGAGTAATTCATGTGCCAAACCATAATACTAATACTACTAAAGCACATAAAAAAATTCTAATCCAACCAACATTGGATTCTCAAGTTCAGGTAATAGATACTTAAGATGCTTCTTGAAATAAGTACATGGGAGAAAACAATAACAAATCAAAATAAAAAAAATGTTATCATAATAAGCACAGTATCTAAAAATAACGCATAAAAAAAAAAAAATAGAGCCACCTTAATTGGGCCTCTTTGATGTTTTCCCAATCATTAACCAATATTCTGAGGTGCTACAACCAACTCATGACATCCTCAAGAATCTTTTCTTCATCAAACTTATCATCCAAAATCTAACCAACCTTCTTCAATTTGATCCTTTCAGTGATGGTTTTGAAGACAACCCTTCTCATGATCTCCATTTAAACCTTGCAGATAGTCAAAACTGCAACCTCGACCTCAATATTAGTAATGGCCACCACAAGCTTTTTGGAAAGGATGTTAACATTATCATTGAGGTCCTTAATCTGACTTGATAAGTTCCTCTCCACACAATCCATCTTATTTTGCACTTTGATTAGAGGGTCCTCCATTGTTTTAATTTCTTCCCCGACCTATTGTTTAACTTGTTTTTCAGTTCTCGGGATATCGTAATTCAGCCCCAAGTTGACCTCAATTTGAGTTTCCTCAGTGTCCTACTCCTCTTCTTCAACCTTTTCCACTTCTTCAGCTTCATAGTCTTCATCCTTAGTAGCACTTTCCTCCACCTTTTTAGGGGTTTCCTCAACTTAAGTTTCATAGTTTCTGTTAATATGATGCTATCAAAATTTAAAATTTAAAATCTTTTTATAATTGAATACTATTGATACATTACATTTAAATAATTCAATTTCAATGCACTCCATATAACCTCACTATTCTCTCTCTATATATTAGGTAATATAAGGTGAAAAAGTCAATTTTATTTTATAAAAATTTTTGGAAATGTTTTTAGTAATTTGTTTGAGAATTCTTCTATAATATATTAATTTCCAAATGGTATTTTATAAGTCATTTATATAATTATGTTATAAAATTAGTTGAAAAAATTTATATATAGTATTCTATCATTGTAATTTTATCTATATAATCTTACAAGAGTTTTAACATTATCGCATTTTACATCACATATCTTTCTTAGGGAGTGGGTATGTGCAGGATCATGATGTGCCACAAAAAGTGGTGATCTAAAAAATTTGTAGTCTTAAAATATCTCAAACCATTTCAAAATCTATTCCAACTTTTTTCCCACCCACCCTGATACTAAATGAAAACAATTAATATCTTTATAAGGTCTACTATATCTTTTGATATTAAACTTATATGGTCAATTTTAAAAACATCTTATAAATGTGCTTTTGGTCTATTTTTATGTGATTTTTACTTCAAATATGTAGCTGACGACTCTTTTTTCACCAAAATTTGATGAAATGAAAAGGGTTTCTTAAGAATGTCCTTATCTTTCTATAAATGCAAGGTTTGTCAAATTATGAGTTTAGTAAATAATTATTACTTATTTTCTAATGTAGTTATGTATAAAGTGTTGACTGACACACTACTTGAAAAACAACTGTAACTTTCAAATGATATAACATTTTTAAAATCCAAAAGATGCATCACATTCTATGCTTCTTCTACTAAAAGGAGAAAAAATGAAAAATTGAATTTTTCAGAGTTTTGAATTAGTTAAGGTGGTCAGACACGTGAGTTTTTTAATTCCAAAAATACTAAAGTCAAAAATTAATTATTAATTATTTATTTAAAATAAAAATACCCAAAAATATGTTCACATCCAAGCATGAGTCTACTACTTATATCTAGAATATTATTAAAAAATATTATCATTTGATTTTGATTAAGGTGGTCAGACATACGTTTACTTCTTATTTTTGTTCTAAAATTTTTGTAATATTGCATTAAAATTCAAAATTTTGACCAATCAATTTTTATTTTTCTGAGATAAGTTCTAGTATTTTAGAAACTAGATTCAATTTTCTAGAGATTCTTTTCTTTCAAATTTTTGATATAAAGTTAATAACAAGTAGAAAATTGCACGTCAAGTTGACATAACCTCGATTTTCTAATTTTTTATTGCCACTTAAGAGCATAGTTTGGTTGACCATGATCCTGCACATACTCAAGTGACTAATGATCATTTTTTAATGTTATTATTTATGTCATACAATGAAAAATTAACTTTTTCCTTCTTTGATTCAGTGTGCAATCTTATGATATAATTTCACATTGTTGTGTGTCTTTATTGTTGTCTATATTAGTTTTCAATCAACTATCTTGTATTAATCTTTGTTTCCCTAGTTGTGCAATTTTCAAAATTTACTTTTATTTTAGTCATTTTTGGTGGAAGTCTTTTCATTTTTCTTCAAAGAAATTCAAGTAAAAATGATATTGTGACATTTGGCAATAGTGTCATTTAGAGTTGCTATATGGATAATAGTGTAATCTTCTCAACTTTATTTTTTTAATTAAATATTATACTTGTATGCTTTTTATGTGTTTTGTAATCTTAATAGGTTCCATTAGTATTCTCATAGTAAATATTCTATTCTTTTGATTTTAAAAAAAAATTGACGTATAATTTGTAGTATCTATAATCATAGTGTAATTACCAACTAAATGTAAAATACTTATTAATTTTTTAGATTATTATTTAGGTTTGAATAAATTTTATCTTTAATAAAATTTTAGATATAAACTAATTAAAGATTCACTAATTTTTTTTTTTTAAATGATACATTTTAAAATATAAATACTAACTACTAAATTCAATTCTTTATTTAAGTATTTTAATATAAGTTTATACACTTTTTCAAAAAATTGATAATTTTTCATAAAAAAATTCTTTGTATCTTTTTAACTTTCACTCTTCATTTTTCTTTTTAAATTTTTTTTTTTTTACTTCCACTTTATCTATATAGATGGGACTCTAGCTTCCTGAGCTCTTGTTGTTTAATGTTTTGAGACATAGTAAAGTTTATATAATATTTAATTTGTAAGTTATTATTTTGTTGAATATAAAATGATTGTAATTAAAATAAATGTAAGGTCTATAAAAGCATGTTTGTAACCTTCAAAATTGAACTAACCCATTCACTTCTATATTTCTTCACTTTCTAATCGTTGGCGTCTATTTTCATGCTCCTCTTTTGCCTCCCAAACATTCCTAATCTCCTTTTGAAGTATCCTTTTTTTCTTTTCAATGGGTCTACAGTGGGGAAGCCGAAATATTGGAAGGATAAAGTTGCACTCCTAACTCATGGAAGTCTCATATGATTGGATTGGATATTTGCTTTAAGGTGCTGTAGCTTATTATCTCTGTGAATAAGTAGCTCCACCTCAATAAACAATAGATTTGCTCAACAACCAAATAACTTAAATGCTTTAATTTGTTTATATGGCCATCTGTTATCGTTCTTAATTTTTTCTCAATCCTTTGAATTGTAATGGGTAGAAATGCGTTAGAAGCTTTGTAGAGTCATAAATGAGATCAAAATTCTTGACCATGATACTCCTGCAGGTGCCAATTTCTGAGCTCGAAGGCAAGATGGTTGGTTTATATTTGGCTGCTGATCGGTATCCGGGTTGCCCATCATTCACACGAAAGCTTATTAATGTATACAACGAGCTCAAGTAAAATGGAGAAGACTTTGAGATTGTTTTCCTCTCTAGTGACGAAAGCCGATATGGTTTTAAGAAACACCATGGAAGCATCCCATGGTTAGCTCTTCCATTCGAGCACAAACTAAAGAACGATATGAGCGAGTACTTTGAGAATGACAAATTTGCATCTTTGATCATAGTTGGGCCTGATGGAGAAACTGTGACAAAAGATGGGAGCACCATTGTTACTCTGCATGGGGCCAAGGCTTATCCCTTTACTCCTGCTTGAGTCGCAAAGCTCGAAAAAGAGTTAGAAGCAGCGGTGGAGAAATACTCAAAGGATTTAACGCATGGCTTGCATAAACATTCTCTGGAATTGACTCGGAGGCCAAACAACAGGTGTAATGGGTGTCTGGAATTTGGGTTTTCATGGTCGTTCTGCTGCCAAGGATGTAATTTTGATCTTCATCCAGATTGTGCTTTCAAGGATTCTGATAAGTAATCTGATGGAAATGAGGATCTATGTTTGATGTTATGTAGTTTAAGAATGCAAGAAAGTTAAGGTTTTGCTAGGGCTTTTCCTCCAATAGGCCTTTCAATATAATATATGGAAGACTACATAGGCACTTGTAGCTTAATATATATGGATGATTATATAGACTTTCAACATAATATATTGAAGATTTTATAGGCACTTTAAACCTAATATATGGACCCTATGACCATAATATATGGAAGATTATATAGACTCTTTGAACATAATATTTTAAAGATTATATTTTATAGACAATTAGAGCTTAATATATGGATGATTATATGGATACTTTAAGTTTAATACATGGATGATTATATAGGGACTTTGGGCAGAATATATTAAAGATTACATAGGCATTTTGAACACAATATCCTCTCTTTTTATTGTTGTGCATAAATTCTTATGATCTAAAGTTTTTTATTGTCTAGCATAAGGTTGTTTAATTTTTTTTTAATAAAATAAAACTTGTTTGGTCCCTTTATTATCTCAATATATCATATCATATGGAATAGGATATTTGGTCACAAAATACATTTTAACTGATTTTGGATGTTTATGTGTAATCTTTGGATCTTTTAAGTATTATTTGTGAATTTTATCACGCAAATAGTTTTCACAAGTGTTTTTGTGAAGCGTAATTGTAAATTTTGTACTTTATCTAGTGTAGTGTATATATTTTTATTATAAGAGGCGGGAAAAGGGACATGAATGCTAGTAACAACAAAGTAACAATAGTCTTTACTGCACTAGGCCATTATAGCTAAACAATAGAGAACAACAACACTAGCCCAAACAACCAAAGCTCTACCAATTAAAAAAAGTAATCAAAACTAGCTATGGTCCCATTTGGTTGTAGGAAGATGAGGGCAAAAACTAGATTACAAGGGCAAAAACTAGGTTTTGGAGCTTTTCACGAACCCGATTTCAACTTTCATCTTCCATTTTTGGATGAATTTTGCAAGATGCATCTTCCAAGAAATAGGTGGAATTTGAAATGAAAACCTAGGTATTGCAAATTATGAAGTCATTTTAATAAAATCGTCAAGTCCATGAAAATCGTGGTTAGGTTTTTGGAAGATGAAAGGGGCATTTTGGAGATGAGGTGACATTGTTCTTCAACTTGTTTTTGGGGTTTCTGGTGCCATTATTCTTGGGTGAGTTTGGGAATTCTCTGGTTGTTTATTTGGCTTCTTCTTCGTTGACAACTATGGTTGTAGGGTTTGTCTAGCTTTGGACAATGGTGACAGCTTTGTCTAGTTCTCTTCTCCCACCCACCTCTACATTTTTTGGTTTTTTGTTCAAAAATGAGTTTTAGTATGTGCTCATGTCATTACTTCTGATTACATGTATATATCAATGTTAAAGCTTTGATTATTTGTACTAATAGAAATGAAATGCACAACTATAACAATAGTTTATGAGTTCATAAACTATGTATAAATCAAGTATGTATAGATCCATGCAATACCATTAAATAGAGGAAACTCATAAACTAGAATTACTTCAAATGTCAATCATGTTAGTGCCAATGAAATTAACAACTAAACTATGCAATAGTTTGTTGCTGTAATGAGTTTCAGTTTAGTGCTGTGAGAGATCAATGCAATACCACTAATAGAGCCAAGTCATAAACTATGTCTGGATCAACTATCTATACATAGTTTATGAGGTCATAAACTATGTATAGATCAAATGCAATTCCATCAAACAAAACCAACTCATAAACTATGTATGGATCAACTCAATGGCTCTATTTCTATCTTCTTAGTAAAATAGTTAATATATGTTGTTAACAGTTTGTTTCAAATCTACTTAGAAAATAGTAAATATGTACTCAGTAATGAGATCAATGCAAATCATGTCAATGAAATGAGCAACTAAACTATGTATAGATCAAAGCAGAGATAAACCCTATTCCCACATGCCAACATTGCTCTTTTCATCTTCTAAAAGATGAACCTCAGTTTTGATAGACCCAATGGTTTATTAAAATGCATTCATAAAAACCCAAATTAATGCTATAATTTGTGCTTGTGTGTGTACATACATACATATGTGTTTGTAGCTTTATACATGTGTGTATGTATACATGTGTGTATACATACATACATATATACATGTGTGCATACATACATATATACATGTGTCTCTATACACATATACATGTGTTTGTGTTCATATATACATGTCTGTGTGTACATATAGACAAATAAAATCAGTAATATGCATTCATTGCTACAGGAGTATAGACGTATTACATGGAGTAGAATGACATGTTATTGTAGCATTATTCATTATGGGCTTATGATCCTCACCAATTGGTACTCCTTGCTATATTTGAATAAATAATTGACTTCTTAATGCAATGAGGCTAGCAAATAATCATGTTGTATCTCAATAGGTGATAGTTGATATCTCATAATTTATAGTGTATGATTTGTCCATGTTTCAGGCCACTGATGGATCCTATGGACAACATACAAGTTCAAGGATGCATAGTTAGGAAGACCACATACACTAGCATTCTCACAGTTTTTTTCTTTTCTTTTGTTGCTATAGCTAAAGTACTAGTAGCCTGAGAAGGTGGTCAAATAGGTAAACAAATAAGAAAAGGAAATTCCTTTTGTAGAGACATTATTCATTCCAATGAGGTGGATTTTCATGACTAGATTCAGATGAGTAGGGAAACCTTATTCTCTTTAGCTCATATTCTCAAGTTGAAAGGAAGCTTGAGAAATACAACTCACTTAAAGTTAGAGGAACAACTAGTGATGTTCCTCCACACCTTTGGGCACAATCTAAGGAACCCCAAGATTGCCCATAATTTTGGGTACTTAGGAGAGATAGTAAGTCGATACTTCCACAAGGTGTTAATGGTTGTCTTAGCCCTTCATAGGGATTACTTCATACCACCTAGTCTAGGCAGTCCTCCTAAAATTAGTGGGAAGGACTATTTTGAACTGTTCTTCAAGGTAAATCATGCATTTTTTGGATTGTTATTATTATTATCTAGATTGTTATTCTTACCTTATTGTTTCTTGAACATACATTTGATCAGTGTGTCATATCCCATAGGATTATGTTGGAGCTATTGATGAAACCCATATTCTAGTGCGAGTTGATGTTAACATATAGGGTAAATATCATGATAGAAAAGGGAACCTGTCACAAAATGTTATGGGCATTTGCTCCTTTAATTCTAAGTTTCAGTACTACCTTGCTAGTTGGGAAGGCTCTGTTGTAGATAATCGTGTTCTAGCCTCAGCTCTGTCTAGAGAAGATCCACTTGTAGTTCCCCCTAGTAAGCCAAATCACATTTTAATATACTCAAGGGTAGCTAAATATTTCAAGTATTCACAATATAATATTTTTATGTAGGGAAATATTTTCTAGTGGATGTTAGATATCCAAATGCACCTGGATTTCTCTCTCCTTATTGGTGTACACGCTACCACTTGAAAGAGTCATCAAGAGAAAATCCAATAAACTCTGCACATGAGTTGTTCAACCATCAACACTCCCCACTTAGAAATGTAGTAGAACATATGTTTGGTATTCTGAAGTATTTTTTTCCAATCTTGAGACATGCAACATATTATGGTATCATGACACAATCCTATACATTGTTTTGGCATATTGCATACTTCACAATTTTATTACAATAGAGGATGGCCTTCCATTGGAAGTAGCTATTGAAGAGGAAGGTGATCATGATGGGATAGAGGTGCCAATGCTTGATACATATGGGTTGTCTTACGAGGATAGAAATGAGTGGGAACAATTTCGAGAATATATAACAAGTAGGATGTGGGAAGATTACAGATCTCGAGAATAATTAAACTTTTATGGGATGATGTATTTTATTTGATTAAAATGATGTATACATATACAGTGATGGATGATTTCCTTTTTTGATGTTTATACCTATTGAATATGTTATCCTTGTTGCATTAGGATGTTTAAATGAAATACAAAAAGGAGTACCAAATGATGAAGATTATAAGCCCACTAATGACAAGAGAACAATGAATTTGCTGAAAATCCTATTTTTCTAATGTTAGTCTTTGCTGCATTCTATTTAAATTTAAACAATATTAATTTTCAATTTCAATCATATGATTAGTTTAAATTGTAATACATTTATACCTATTGAATATGTTAGCAAGTAGGATGTGGGAAGTTTACAAATCTTGAGAATAATTGAACTTTTATGGGACAATGTATTTTATTTGATTAAAGTGATGTAATACAATGATGGATGATTTTATTTTTCTAATGTTTATACCTATTGAATATGTTAGTCTCATTGCATTAGGATGTTTAAATGAAATAGAACAAGGAGTAAAAAATCATGAAGATTATAAGCCCACTAATAACAAGAGAACAACGAATTCACTAAAAATCCTTTTTTCTGATGTTAGTCCTTGCTGCATTCCATTTAAATTTAAACAACATTAACTTTCAATTTCAATCATTTGATTAGTTTAAATTGTATGTGTTTATACCTATTGAGTATGTTAGCAAGTGGGATGTGGGAAGCTTATAGATCCCGAGAATAATTGAACTTTTATGGGATGATGTGTTTTATTTGATTAAAATGATGTATGCATATGCAATGATGGATGATTTTCTTATTTTGATGTTTATGCCTATTGAATATGTTAGCCTTGTTGCATTAGGCTGTATTAAAAATGATAGGCCTCTTAGCCTTGTTGCATTAGGATTTTTAAGTTAAATACAACAAGGAGTACCAAACAATGAAAATTATAAGCCCACCAATAACAAGAGAGCAAAAAATTCACTAAAAATCATATTTTTCTAATGTTAGTCCTTGTTGCATTCCATTTAAATTTAAACAACTTTAATTTTCAATTTCAATCATATGATTAGTTTAAATTGTAATATGTTTAAAGCAATGACAACAATATATACTTTGTGAACATCAATTGTAGAATATGGCATATATTGAGCTCATGAAGAGCATGAACAGACCTATTAGTATGAACAAGATGTATTCTCCCATTAGTTTTAGCAATATGGATGGATCCGTTAATGTGAGCAAAAAATCTTCTTCTTCTTCAAAGAAGATAATGTGGACAAAGTAGATTAAACACAAGTTTATAGACTTGCTCCTTGAACAAGTTCATCTTGGATGAAAAGGTGAAGGTGGTTTTAAAAAAAAACTGTGAACCACCGTAGAGAGGACGTTCAATGTAGAGATGAACTTGAATCTATCACGAGATCATTTTAAGAATAAGTTGAAATCATCGAAAGTAGGATATAGAGTAATGATGGACTTAAAAAATACAAGTGGGTTTTCTTGGAATGAAGCAACTCAAACTATGGATGCTGAGGATTCTATGTGGGATGACCTTTTTAAAGGTAGGATGTTCTTTGTACTCTTTTGATTGAAAAAATATTGCCTTCTTATTTTAATAATGAAAGAGTAATAACGTAATCCATTTATTTATGCTGCTTACATGTAGGGGAGAGAATTCAAAAATGCAAAAATGTATAAGAGGTCACCCTTCCAATATTTCAATGAGTTGGCTGTAATTGTTGGCAATGAAATTTCTAAAGGGTGCATAGCTACAATGCCTCTTGTTGCTAAAGAAGGGCATCCTATGAACAATGCATTCCACCCACTTGGTGAAGATGACACTAGTTGTGATACACCTCTTGATAGCCAACCGGATTTGGATGAAGAGTTTGATCATTCCAATCAGTCTAGTGCAAGTGGTAGAGGTACTCCTCCACCACAATCATCAAGGAGGGGAGCGAGGAAGAAGACAACTCTGACTGCATCATTGGATGTGATATGCGAGACTATGAAGGAACTCAAAGATGGCCTCAATAAGCCTCAGATTGTAAAAATAGACAAATCTAAAGAGGATAATATTTTGAGTGCTGCATATACCACTCTCAAAGCCATCCCTGAACTGAGTTGAGGTGTTTTCCTTAAAGCACACAACACCTTCATACTTCAATGTGAAAGAGCCAAAGGGTTCTTGATGATGGATGAGGTAGAGAGAGTGGATGAGATTGCAATGAGATTTGGTTCAATTTAGCTATTTTAGCTAGTAACTACTGCTTTCAACAATTTTTCTAAGCAGACAATAAACTATTACATAGATTAGTTCATTTTATTGGCATTGGCATGATTGGCATTTGAATAAATTCCTATTTATGAGTTGCCTCTATTTAATGGTTTTGTAGTGATCTTTGATAACACTAAACTTGAACTCATTACTAAGCACATATTAACTATTTTGTTAAGCAGACTAGCAACAAATTGTTACATAGTTTAGTTGTTCATTTTATTGGCATTGGCATTATTAGCATCTGAAGTACCTCCAGTTTATGAGCTTTCTTTGTTTAATGGTATTGCGTGGATCTATACTTACTTGATCTATCCATAGTTTAGTTGTTCATTTTATTGGCATGATTGACATTGATCAATACATAGTTTAGTTGCTCATTTCATAGAAATTGGTATGATTGGCATTTGAAGAAATTTTAATTTATGAGTTGGCTCTACTTATGATCTCGTAAAGTATTTCTATAGTTTTACATTTCATTGATATTGCTAATCAGAGCTTTAACTATGACATATACATACTTGATCTATGCATGATTGACATTTGAAGTAATTCCAGTTTATGAGTTATCTCAATTGAATGGTATTACATGGATCTATTTTTACTTGCAAGGTAAAATTTAGTGGCTAATATTCATACATTTTCTAATTTTAGAAAAATTTTGCTAATAATCTAAGATTTAAGGCAACCTAAATTGCCACATTTTTATAAACTTTAGTTCTAAAAAATTCAAAATCGCTCAATAATTTATTTTATTAAAAAAATTAAGCTCAAAGTTTCACCACAATATTCAATAAATGATTATTATAGATTCTCCTAAACATTATATATTTTTGGAAAAATTATAATTAATTCACCAATAATTATCATAAATACTAGTTACTTTAAGGATATATCATCAATATTTAGTTTTCACTATTGATTTAAAATATAATGCAATGATCCTCATAATAATCCATGAGGTAAAAAATGTTCAAGTTTGATTTGTAATTCCATGGTTATTAATAAACTTCCTCTTATTATTGACATTCACTAATATTTTCTATATAAAAATTATGATTCCAAAATAATCGTCAATATAATAATATTTAAAAAAAAAAATTGAGACATTGACCAATAGAAATAATTTCATTTTTCAAAATAATGAAAGATTCACCAATAATTTATATCTTTATTTGGAGGAGGGTTTCTTAAAGTTTACCTTGCTTACTTGATCTATCCATAGTTTAGTTGTTAATTTCATTGACATGATTGACATTGATCAATACATAGTTTAGTTGTTCATTTCATAGACATTGGCATGATTGGCATCTAAAGAAATACCAATTTATGAGTTGGCTCTATTTATGACCTCCTAAAGTTTTGCTATAATTTTACATTTCATTGATATTGCTATAGATAATCAGAGCTTTAACTATGATATATACAGACTTGATCTATGCATGCTTGGGATTGATCAATACATAGTTTAGTTGTTCATTTCATTAACATTGGCATGATTGGCATTTGAAGAAATTCTAGTTTATGAGTTGGCTATATTTAATGGTATTACATAATTAATCTCTGATAGCACTAAACTAGAACCCATTATTGAGCACATATTGACTATTTGCTAAGTAGACTAGAAACAAACTATTACATAGTTTAGTTGTTCATTTCATTAGCATTGGCATGATTGGCATCTGAAGTAATTCATGTTTATGAGCTACCTATGTTTAATGGAATTGCATGGATCTATACATACTTGATCTATCCATAGTTTATGACCTCGTAAACTATTGATATAGCTATACATTTCTTTACTATTGGTATATATGATGAACTGTTATAGTATAGTATTATGTGTAGATGAACTATGTATAGATAAGAGCCAAGATTGGCATGGATCTATACATACTTGATCTATCCATAGTTTACTTTTTCATTTCATTGGCATGATTGGCATTGTTCAATACATAGTTTAGTTGTTCATTTCATTGGCATTTTAATGGTGTGTTTTTACAGTGCATTTTTTTATTTGATGGTGTATTTTCACACAACCATTTAGATCACAACACTAAAATGGAACTCATTATAACACTAAAATGTTACATAGTTTAGTTCATTTCATTGGCATTGGCATGATTGACATCTAAACTAATTCCAGTTTATGACTTGGCTCTGTTTAGTGGTATTACATTGATCTCTCACCACACTAAACTAGAATTCATTACAACAACAAACTATTACATAGTTTAGTTGTTCATTTCATTGGTATTGGCATGGTTGATCTCTCATTGTACTAAATTGGAACTCATTACAGCAAAAAATTGTTACATAGTTTAGCTGTTCATTTCATTGTATTGGCGTTGACATGATTGGAATTTGTAGTAATTCCAGTTTATGACTTGGCCTTGTTTAGTGGTATTGCATTGATCTCTCATTGCACTAAACTGAAACTCATTATAGCAACAATCTGTTACATAGTTTAGTTGTTCATTTCATTAGCATTGGCATGATTGGCATTTGAAGTAATTCCAGTTTATGACTTGGCCCTATTTAGTGGTATTGCATTGATCTCTCACTGCACTAAATTGGAGCTCATTACAATAACAAACTATTACATAGTTTAGTTGTTTGATTCATTGGCGTTGGCATGATTGGCATTTGGAGTTATTCTAGTTGGTGAGTTGGCTCTATTTAGGGGTATTGGATTGAATGAATGACAACACTAAATTGGAACTCATTGGCAAATGATTCTATAGTTCATGATTATGTCCCATGTTATATCTATAAGTCCTAATTTTCTTGGATATATTTTTATTTCATGTCTTCTTGTCCCTAGTTGATTTTCTATGTATGTTCTTGCTGACAAGATTATCAAAAGTAATTGAGAAAATGCTTTTTTTTGTGTTTTTCTAGTAGATGATTGTACAGTACATGATTCTGTCCCATATTATATGTATATTCCTAATTTTCTTGGATATTTTTTAATTTCTTCTCTTTTTTCCCTATTTGGTTTCCTATGTATGTGTTCTTCCTAATAGGATTGTCAATGGTATTGATAAAGTGTCTTCCTTTGTGTTTTTTTGATTGATCCTAATTTGCTGATATTGTGAGATGACAAATGTTGATAGAAAAATGAGCTATTTGATGATTTTTTACTATTCATGTTTGTAAACGGTCAATGTTTCTAATGCTACTCCTTGGCATATTCCATTAAAAAATTATCAAGTTTTACTTCTTCAAGCATGTTTAGTTTGTATATGTAGGATTCACCATCTACAATACAGACAGTAATGGGAAGATCGAGCAACATATGAGAGGGTTGATCACCGAATGTGGGAAATAAGGGTGTAGAGCATGGATTTCCCTGCATTTTTATATTTAACAGTGTGTTTTCACACCACCATTCAGATCATGTGGATATTGTTCTTTCCCATCAATTCATGGATATTGTTTGTGCAGACTATGGATTTTCCCCATGTTTTAATATTAAAGGGTGTGTTTTCAGACAACCATTCATATCATGGATATTGTACTTTCCCTTCAGTTCATGGATATTGTTTTTCCATCTTCTATCTCATGCTACATATTTTAATTTGAATTATTGATGAGATTCATAATTTGAACATATTTGGAACACTAGTGTTTTGTACTTGTTTGCTAGAATCACATTGTTATTTGAATGTTGATATATTTTTATAATACTTGTGTTTCATAATAAAATAAGATTAAGAAAATCTACATTAAATTCCAATTCCATTTCAAAAATGAACAACCAAATGCAAGAAAGGGATTTTCCCAATCATAATCTGTTCCAATTCCAATTTCTAAATTGGCAACCAAACACAAAAGATGGATTTGTATATTCATCTTTTGTGTCAACCAAACAGTCCAATTGTCTTCCCAAAATGCAAAACTAGGTTTTCAAAAACCTAGTTATGAGATAATAAGGTTTTGAACGGAATTCTTCTTTCCCAACCAAATAGGGCCTATAAGTTTCTAGATCAATTCATGTCCCAAACAAAAATACTAAGACTACTAAAGAATTAAAAAAAATCCAACCGAACTAGTGTGGGGCCCCAAGTTCAAGTAAATAATACTTAATTTGTTTCTCAAAATAATTACATGGGAGAAAAAACAACACATATCATAGCAAGCACAATATCTAAAACTAGCACAGCATTAGTGTTGGTAACCTATTCATACATAGAATTGAGGAGACATAGTTTTGTGAAGCATAATTGTAAATTTCACACTTTATGTAGTGTAGTTTATGTTTTTTTTATTATAAGAGGCAAGAAAAGGATCTAGAACCTAAGTAGCAAGAAAGTAACAATAGTTTTCACTACCCTGAGCCATTACACCCAAGCAATAGAGGAGAAGAACACTAGCCCAAACAACCAAAGCTCTACTAGTCAACATAACTAATAAAAAATAGCTATAGTTTTCTAGAGTAATTCATGTGCCAAACCATTATACTAATACTACTAAAGCATATAAAAAAATTCTAGCCCAACCAAAATTGGATTTCCAAGTTTAGGTAATAGATACTTAAGATGCTTCTTAAAATAAGTAAATGGCAGAAAAAAACAACAAATCAAAACCTAAAAAGTGTTATCATAATAAGCACAATATCTAAAAATAGAACATAAACAAAATAAATAGAGCTGCCTCAATTAGGCCCTTTTAATGTTTTCCCAATCATTGAACAAGATTCCAAGGTGCTCCAACCAACTCATGACATCCTCAGGTCTCTTTTCTTCATCATACTTATCATCCACAATCTAACCAACCTTCTTCTATTTGATCCTTTTTGTGATGGTTCCAAAGGCAACCCTTCTCATCATCTCCATTTAAACTTTATATTAGGAAATAAAAAGTGCAAATATCAGTTGTATTTTATAAGAATTTTTGGAAATGTTTTTACTAATTTTTCTGAGAATTCTTCTATTATATATTAATTTCCAAATATTATTTTATAAATCATTTATATAATTATGTTATAGATTAGTTGAAAAAGGTTATATATAGTATGCTATCATTGTAATTTTGTCTATATAATCTTACAAAAGTCCTAACATTATTTTATTTTACATCACATATCTTTTTTAGCAAGTAACTAATGATCATTGTTCACTATTATTATTTATGACATACAATGCAAAACTATTTTTTTCCTCCCTTCACTTAGTTTGCAATAGTATGATATAATGTCACATTGTTGTGTTTCTTTATTCATGCATAAAGACATATACTTTTGAATATCTCCATGATTTAAGAATATGATAGAGAAGGTATCAATGACCTGTATAATTTGGTATCTATGCCAATGGAACTTTAACAAGTTAATTCTACATCATAAGGGAAATAATAAAAGGAAAAAAAGTGAAGGGATTTTTTTGTAACATCATTTTAATCAATGCAACATCCATATGAAATCATTTGACAAGATTTTTATTTTTTATTTACATTGGGTTGTTTCAAAGGTTATAAATATGACTTTTAATATTTTATCTTATTATCTTCAAAAATGTCCCATATGTTTTCTATCAAGGATAGTATATTACTCTATTTACTCTTTGAATCACCTTTAACATAACCTATAATCTATATGATATTCATTTAGTATGTTCATTTTTATTTTTGAATATTGTAATGATCTAAATTGTAATTCGTGAAACCTCCTTCTTTCAATTTTAGGTTTACATTTAAAAATTATAGCTATAACATTTTAATAATTATGACCTATAATATTAGATCACATTATCTTCAAATATAGCATATGTGATTTCCAATAAGGATTGCATGGTTATTGTTTAATGTTTTGAAACATTGTAAAGTTTAAATATAATATTTAGTTTCTATGTTATTATGTCTTTTGAATACAGATTAATTCTAATTGAAATTACTGTAAGGTATCAACTATTTAATGTCAGGTCTATAAAAGCATGTTTGTAGCCTTCAAAATAGAACTTAATTCTTGAAAACCCTTTCACTTCTATATTTCTTCATACTACTTAATTTGTGTGTAAAATATTGCCCATGTTTTATTACATGAGATCTCGTGCACTAAGAGACATTTTATTAATGAGATTAGGAACTATAAAATATGTAAAATAAGTTTACTCTACCATCTATAACCAAAAAATAATAATCTATAATCCCTGTGATGTTTAAATATTTTCAAATATTTATTGAAATGATGTAATTTCCTTTATTTATCACAAATTCTTATATCATTTCTTATAGTTTTTAAATTAATATTATTGACAAATACTTTTATCACTTTATGCTTATGTTTCTTTCTTTACAAAATATTTGTTTTTACAATAAGATCTCCATTACACTAAGAGCCCAAATCAATACATTAGCATAAATAAGAAGTAAATTTTTAAAACTATTCTTGAATCTTATAATCATTGCATTGAGTGGTCTATAAATCAACTGGTGGAAGTTGGATACAATCTTTGAAGTGATTGAAATTAATTATAATAGTAGTTCCAATGATGTCTACATTTCTCTAACTATTTTCACCATCTTAAGAAAACTATGTACGAGATCTAGTTGTGACAAATGCCTATTATTGATAATTTACTTTAAATATAATGGAAAATGCAAATAAAATGGGAACATACAACTTTGAAAACTTTTCATAGGTCTTGAACTCATTTTGTTCAAGTGTATTGGCATTTGAGCTCCTTGAATCAATGTTCTATTGAAAGGATAGTGGGAAGCTCACCCTTTACCCAATTTTTTTTTGCAAAATACACACATATACACCTACACTTGGAATATGTACAAGAATTTTTTGTGGCAATTAACTGTGGCACAAAGACCTGATGAAATTGTTGGTTGCAAGAAATACCTAATTTTTAGCATTTTTATTTAAGGGCCAAGACATTGTAGGAATATTAATCAAGTAGTGCACACTATTTGTGAATTTTCCATGCATTTTAGTTTAAAAAAATCATGCATTTTAGAGCCTACTAACACATTAGACATTGTATACAACTATTCTAGATCTAGGAAATAATGATACTTTATTTGAATGAAATTAAAAAAATTATTGTATGATTTTTTATACACATATGCCAAGATAACTTAGCTTCATAATTTAAATTTGGAGTGTCTATATTTTTAATTCTTTCTAGTTTAATTATTTTTTATATATACATTTTCTCTATAGAGATCAAGATAATTTTATCTTTAACTGAATATCTATATTTATATTTCATAATTATTTTCTTTGTTTCTATTCAATACTTAAATAATTTTTTAAAAAAAAATCTGAAACATAAAATTAATTAAAAAATTAAATTATTTAATGTGTATTCAACTTTAAATGAGTATACAAGTAATTATATATGAATTTGTTGTCATTAGCCTGCATGTCAGATTTTTTTTTTAAATAATAATGTTGTATGGATTTTTTAATAATAGAATAGAAATCTAAAAATAATTAAGCTCTTTATGAAGTCCATTTAAGAATTTTAATCTAGAGACCATTTTAAAGGTAAAAACTTATCCTTTAGAGACTAATGAAAATGTGAGTCCTTATCTTGGGTTAGGTCATGTTAGTTGTACATAATGTCATCCCATACCATGGATAGCAATGTTGCATAGAATTGCTTTAAATACTAGTTTTATTGGTATAGATTTTGGGTTTCTTTAATCCTAATATGATCCACCAAAAATACCAAATTAGACTGTAATGTCTAAGGTAGGTTATTTTGTGGAATTAGAGCCACATGTTTGTTGTAAGATTTTTTTTTAAAATTCTTAGAAACACATCTTAGAAAAGTTGTTGATCATTATCACTATCAATAGAGTTGTTTTGTGAATTTACTATAACATAGAGCATAGTAGGCCATGGGATATTTTTATCTTCTCTATCCTTCATCTAGAACATTCTAAAGGCATTTTAGGTAGTTTGAGGTAGCACAAAAGTGACATATTGAGTATAATTCAAAAAAAATAACATATCTATTTTTTTTAGAATTTTTCTATTTTTAGAAAAGTAGATCCTTAGAGGCCTCAAGATAAGAATCTGGAGTTGAAATTGTCATACATCCCTTAAATTAATATGCCAAATGCATTATCCTCAAAGACTTATTCTATATCTCTTGCATGCATACTTTAAGTAGCAATTAAAATGTTATGAACCTGAAATTTTGGGAGAGGAATGCTAAAATTGAATAACTTTTAACATATCTATAAATTACTTTTCTTCAAATTCTTTCACTTTTCATAGTGCACTCACTGTAAAGAGTTCTACATGTCTATGTATAGCAGTTTTTAAGTCTAAAAGAAAGGAAAAGACACAAGAAATCCTATGATCATGCCACATGTCATAACTATAGGGTTTTAAATGTCTCTACATGAGTCTTCCCTTTTCCATTTTCTTTCATCATGGCACATGTTTAGTGTATAGTAACACCATACAAAAAGGATGTGGGATCTACATCCTTACAGAAAAAATGCCTCTTTAAATTAGTTAACAAAAATTCCAGGATAGATTTGATTCTAAAATGAGACCAACTATGTCAACTGCCTCCACACATGAGGGGAATTCACTCCCTCATGATTACGAGGTTGAAAAGGGTAGAAGTGTGTCCACACTGTGCATGTAAAATATAATAATGATGTAGAGACGAACATGCCTAAGATAGTTGAATTGACTATCATGATGAGGCTTTCACATGGAACAAATGTAAAGTCCTTTTTTGGTTGTAGTTTTAGAATTTAGTCCAAGGGTTTCTTTTGATAAAAGACTACATGGACATTGTAATAATGGATCTTCCTTTTTTCCAATTTTAAGTGGTTGGATCTAGAAAAATTTCTCTAGAGATTTTTTATTCATGGTATAGAGGAACGCTCAGAAATGTTCAAGTAATAAAGTATTTTCTTATTAATTAAATCATATTGATTTAATTATTAAGTCAGTTTATTATCTCTATTTTATTTAAGCTAAACGTTGGGCATATAATAGTTAAATATTTTATTAATTGTTATAATGCAACCTAGGTTAGTCACTTGTTAGGGTTTTGATATCCTTTTATAAGGATTGATCTCTTTGTAATTTATTAATTCCAACTTTTGATAGTAGACATTTCTCTTTTTGCTCATCAAAAATGTTTCCTCTTCTATGGATCTGTGAAGTCAAGCCTCCATAGATTTTCTCCTCTTTTTTTGTGATAAGTGTTTGTATGTAGGTGATTCTTGGTAGCTATGGGGTTGAGCTTTCATCAACTTCAGCATGGTATCAGAGCTCTAGATCTTCATGCCCCAGTTCTATTTATGAGAGGGCTAGCTTGGCTTTCAGATATATGCTTTTTCTTTAAGAAGGTTTCAATTTTTAGAGCTTTTTAATATTAGATCTAGGGGTTTAGTGGTTGTCAAGTCAATCTGAGCCAAAAACAGACATCATTGTTGAGCTCAAAGTGCCTAAAAACACTTATTTTCATATAAAATTTGTCTAATTTGGACATAGTTGGAGTTTGAGACAAAAAGATATTGCTATTGGATTTGGCACATTTCCTAAGGCATCAATTTTCTAATTTTTGGCATGCAAATCATGATATTTTGGCATGCAAATTGCAACTTTTTAGCTTAAAAAATGAGATATTTTTGCACAAAAATTGTGTATTTTGGACACGCAAATAAAAAAAAAGTAGCTTGAAAATCAACAATTTTTTTCAGAAAAATTAAGATTTTTGGGTATGCAAATCTGTTGGAAATGATTGAAAAGATCATGAGGAAAGTTGTTGGAATGATATATGGAAATGGTAAAGAATGTTCTCAATCATTGTTTTGTCATTGATGTCAAACTTTCTATTTGCAGGAATGACAATTTCTTTAGTGATCCAAATACTATCGGTTAATTGATTGACAAGAAGGAGGCAATCAATAAGATGTAACTAGTACACCTAGAGAAAGGTTGAAGTTATGATGTTGTAATGAAGTACAAGGATCAGCTAAGCCATTGGTGAAAAAGTGTGTTGATGACATACTATAAGACATAGGAAATGGGCACACTGAAACATATCAAAGATGTAAGGTTTTTAGCTAAGACATCTATAAAGCCTAACTAAAGTTCATTAGAGAGAAGGAGCCGATCAAGCTAGTTGAAGCCGAACAGATTCCTAGCTGAAGCCAAGCAAGATCAACATCAAGTGTCGAGTAAACTTCAGATGTCGAGTGATATCAAGTGCTGAGTAAACTTCAAGTGCTGAGTGATATCAAGTGCTAAGTAAACTTCAAGTGTCGAGTGATACAAGTGTCGAGCAGATATAGGTGTCGAGTAACACAGAGATGCCAAGCACCAGTAAAACCAATAGTGCCCAGTAACACAGAGATGTAGAGCACTAGTAAAATCAATAATGCCGAGTTGCTACATTATTTTGAAAATCGAAGATTTGCCAGATCTAAGCCAACAAGGTTGTTATCTAGAAGTTTGTAAATTAAATGAAAGATAAGAATGATGAGCTGGTGGCACAGAACACCATGTAAAACATTTTTAAGGATATAACTGACAAAGTTTCTAGATGAGAACAAGATATGAGGTAGATACATTGTATCCTACCTAATCCATTTTGAAACCCTAAAATTGGAGGAGAATCGAGCAGCAAAGGAAAAATCAGATTTCTACTTAAGGAGTCATAAGTTCATGAAGAAAAGAGAGAGAGAGGTGGTCAAGCATAAAAGCATAAAATGTTGAAGGAGGTGCTAAGGAGGAAAGAGAGCATAGTTACTCTATTTCAATAAGAAGACCCCAGATATGGATGCATTGGCATGATGAGTAAGAAGACTCAAGGAGATGAAGCTTGATAAGAAGACAAGCAATTAGAGCTAAAGTGATTGAAGTCAAGCATAAGGATTGAACTGAAAGTGTGATCTGAAATCTACAAAGTATGTTGTAAGTTATATCAGATCAAAAGGCCATCATCGTTACTTTCTAGCAATTGTAACAATTAGTTTAAATCCTATGGACTTAGGTTGGTTTGATAGCCATGAGATAAATCCTTTAACAGGGTGACATTCCAAGTGAATGTTCTAAAGTCCTTTAACCAGGCCCATTCCTAACAGTTTGGTGAAATCCTCTAACAAGGTCACATTTAATAATGTGTTGTAAGCCTTTAACAGGGCAGGCTTTTAACAAGGCATCACTTTAGAAGAGTGAGAATCAAGTAGCATGTTACTGGTGGTTTTTCCCAAATTGGGTTTCCATGTAAATCATTGTGTCATGTGTTGATCTTGCATGTTTTATCTCTGCATGTTGATTTACTGTAACTTACTAATATGGTTGATTTAAGTTTGGATGGATGAAAAGTGTATGGATTTATTAAAAGTGTAGAAAGAGTATTATTAGGGCATTTGGACCTTGAATAACTGATTCACACCCCCCCCCCCCCCCCCCCTCTTAGTTATTCTAAATAATTCTAAAAAAATCAATATTTTTTGCATGTAAATCGAGTATTTTTATGAAAATCGAGATTTTTGGTGCACAGATCAAATTTTTTGGCATACATCCTGAGAGTTTTTGAGTGTAAAAATCAAAATTTTGCACGTGAATTGAGGCAATTTGGTATGATAATAAAAAAATATTTTGGCACAAATATCAAGGTAATTTTGGTACTAATCAACACACTTCCCAAGGCAATTTTTTTTTCATTCCTAAACTTTTTTTTGATCTGGTTGTGGTTTTTTGGACGTAACTTGCTCATCTAGACTCCATTTTTGGAGAGCTGGTTCTGAGCCTATTGTGATTGTGTAGTTTGTTTAGACTTTTGATGATGTTTGGTTTCTGTTTTGTGCAGTCAAAGTTATAGGTTCTATTTTGCACTTTAGGAGACATATCTTGAGACATTGTACTTTCTAGATTCTACTCCAGGCACATGCCATTCAATTTTTTTCTTTTTTGCATTCTTTTGGATATATTGGATGTTTTAGGTCTGTAGATTGATTTTTCTATTTTAGATGATTTTCCATGTGTTGTATTATCTCTTGTATCATCCTTATGTCTCTTTTGATCTTTGTTGACTTCCTTTTGTAGTATTTGTGCAAACACATTGAGATAAAGTGCCACTCTATTGCATTTAGGGATCATGGACATGTTTGTGTTTTGTTGTACTTGCACTACATTATAAAGTGCCTTGGGGGGTTTCATGATTTTCATATTTGCCATCTTCCTTTGTGAAGTATGTGTTCCTTCCACAACATTAGCCTCATGATGTGTCAATGAAACTTGCTATTATAGGTGTTTGTACTTCTTTTGCACTCTCGGTATTTCTGGTTCTTCTTTTTGTAGGAGATATTGCAATTAGTTTCAATGTTCATGTTTTAACTTTCAACATTATAGGGGGTTTATGTCGGTTTTATTGCTTTTATGGTTGGATAGAGTGAGCTATGTATTTAGTATTTGATCCTATGTACTAGGTGACTATAGTGGCTAGATACCTATGCATTTTAGTAAGATGGATCATTTTCCATATAGAGATTCTTTCATTCTTTTTTTTGGAGGCCATGAAGATACCTTCCGTCTTTGATTGATCATCTCTTCAGACTTAGTCTTCTCTACCTAGTCATGTTCTATACAGTGGAAGTTCTTTAGATCATTAATTTAATAGTGTTTACAGCGTCATGTTTTAGTGGTGTTTTTCATGATCACCTTTTGTTCCTATCTTTTGGGACATTCCATAGTTTTGATGCTTCTTCAGTCCTTCACTAATTCTTTTTAACATTATTTCCATCTCTTTTTGGAGTAAGGTTTTTCCCATGTGGTTTTCTCTATTTCTCCTCTTTTTAGAGATTTGGTTGTGCTTGGGTACCTCATCAGGCCTTTGTTGTTAGGACCCAAATTTACTTTTAGTAGTAATTTCTAGGTTTTGAGCTTCTCACTAAGTTTATCTTAAGGGTAGTGTTAGAGTAATAAAATATTTTCTTATTAATTAAATCATATTGGTTTAATTATTAAGTCACTTATTATCTCTATTTTACTTAAGCTAAACTTTGGGCATTTAATAATTAATATTTTTATTAATTATTATAATACAACTTAGGTTAGTTACCTTTTAGGGTTTTGATCTCCTTTTATAAGGATTTATCTCTTTGTAATTTATTAATTCACTTTTAATAATAACAATTTCTCTTTTTGCTCATAAAGATTTTTTTCTCTTCTGTGGATCTGTGAATTCAAGCCTCCATAGATTCTCTCCTCTCTTTCTGTGATAGGTGTTTGCATGCAGGTGATTCTTGGTAGTTGTGGGGTTGAGCTTTGATCAACTTCAACATAATCACTTAAGGAGATATTTAGGTCTATGTCTAGTTTTCTTCTACTATGTATTTCTCTCTTGTTTGTGAGCTATTCTAATGCTCCATATTAATTTCATATGAATTTAGCCATTAAAATTGTTGCTTTAGGCTGTTATGATTTGTCACAAGCTTGAAAATTATTGGTTTGTATTTTGTTACTCTTTCAATGCTAGAGTTATACCACGACATTTGGTGAAAGTAATTATTTTAGAATAAATGTTTAAGTTAGATAATATGAACATTTACTTTGAGCCTTGGTGGGTGCTTTTGATAGGAAGTTTTGAATTCCTTATCATGTATTAAGGATCTAGTTATTGTGTTTGTTTTTTCTAAAAGTGAAGAGGTTATTGTTTTTTGTGATCATTTCTATAATATTATGTTCTTATTATTTCTGAAAGCAAGTTTCAAAATATTTTGAACATCTCCTTAGTTTTGTGTCTAATTTCTCTGCTTTCTCCAAACGAAAAAAGAGAATAGTTGACTTCTATAAAAGTGCAAAGGTTTATTTGCATAGGAAAATTTCATTCCTTTCCTACAAGGCTTTCACACTACCCTCATCTAGGGAAGAGCCTAGGTTTGGTACCAATAGGCACATTTGGTATTTTAAGGTTTTTAATCATGCAATAGTACTAGTAATTTATGTGTAGTAAATAAATGTATTGATTGGCCAATCTCTACTTTTAATTGAGATCAATTTCCTATTTGTGAAAGTCATTAGAAATTCCCAAGCATGTTACTTGTCTAACCATATAATTTATTCTAGACTCTATTTATGTTAAAACTTTAATCTCTTATTTCTTTTGAATGTATGCCCAATTTATGTCATAAACAAATGTGTAGTATTTTAGCCTTAGATTTTGGCTTGTTTGACATATTTCACATCAAGTTACTTTTTTAGAAAGTCGACTCCATTGCACAATTAAAAAAAGTAAGTTTTGATTTTTTCATTAGCTTTGAATGGGGCACAAAAAAATTTCACATTTTAATGATGTGTTCATTTACTAAATTTGTAAAACACAAATATACATTTCAAATTATTTAAAAAACGGTCAAAGTTTTAGGGAGAGCACACTAGACACAAAGCTATATTTTTTCATAAAAATATTACCACTTTTTGTGTTCCCTCTTTTTGAGGGCCTTAGAATTCACCATTAAAAGAAATAATAGTTTAAAAACTAAACTACAACTCTTATTTTTTGTCACATTTTAAAATTTTGAGTCCAACTATTTTCATTTTCTCATCAAAAGTTAGGTTTTTTTTCAAATTTTACCAAAAAAATGACATCTTCTACCCCATTTTTGATTCCATGTCTTTGTAGACTTACCTATAGGTGCAAACTCTAAGATGTCTCAATTAAAAAATACTATTCATTGAATAATTCTATGTAATCTTAAATAAAGTGTAATTAATGAATATTTAAATAAACTAATAAAAAAATTCTCAAAGAGGAAAGAATTATTAGAAAAATAGATTATTTGTATTTTTTTGATATTGGACAATACCTTGAATTGTACACTAGCATACTTCAAATCACCAAACATGTTTACATTCATGAAAATGAATTCAATATTTGTAAGAGCCATTATTTTGTTTCATTAGACCAATGACCTCAAGCATATTCTATAACATTGACAAAAAAAGGAAAAACATAATTATATGCAATTTTTATTTAGTCTAAATAGGGAAAAATTTTGACATGAATTTTAACAATAGCTACTTGTATTAATTTCATATAGTAAAGCCATTTTAAGTTTCAATACACACATAATTGTAGATAGACTAATTAAGTCCACAATGATAAATTTCACATATACATGACTAACATAATTGATTTCTAATTCTATAAATGTAGGAACAAGTTGAGTTTTGAAGATCTTCAATGATCAAATTACAAAGTTATTTGAACGAACTTGATGAGAAGATTAATAAGCCATTTGAATGTAGAAGTCGAAATTAAATCATTAGAGATATTTGGATCGATTATAATTTTTTAATGTTGAATTTAAGACTGTTATAAATTGATAAAATAGCTTAGATTTATCATTAAACTATTTGAATATCTTGTAAATTTTCATTGACAATTTATTCAATGATAGACTAAACATTAGCGAATTCAAAATATTCTTCTCTTGATGGATGATTAATGATTTGAACTCTATCACACACAAGATTTTCTTGTTCATACAAAACCAAGACAAAGAGGAGCAAGATGCCTACAAGACTAACTTTGAGGAGGATCCTAGATAATATATACTCTTATATTACATCTAGTAGTATATTTTTATGCACATCTACATGAAACATTGATCAACTATTCTAATTTCCATCCAATAGACATATCTATAGTATTTATACATTCAAGTCATAATTATTGATTACCATTCAATATTTTGGGATAAGGCCACTCACCTTTTGTTGACATTGTCATGGACATAACATCACCATTGAAAATTGCTAGGAGACTTACTCCCAAAATTTCAACCTTATATGAGCAAGGATCATCATTAGGAGATCGGTTTTGACATGCAATTTAGTGCTACGCGCCTCCACTTACTATAGGTGGAACTTTTTGGTGGCCTTCTGGTGGAAATTCTAGTTGCCTTGATTCCCAAAAATAATTACATAGCTAGGGGTTGTAAATCTAGCTAATTATGCCACAATACAAGAAAAAGATACACTTAAGGTTTGAAGCCTTTTGTAGGCAATCTAGACCTTGCTAATGTATGGGGACAAACTAGATTATCATGATCTTTATCTCCTAAGTCTAGTGTTTTCACCTTATTAAACTTTTGCTTATGTTTTTATGCTCTAAACATTAAACTTATATGAACTTTGTTTTCTCGGGTTATCTTTCATATCACTACATTATTTTACAAATACAATAGACACATAATGAAAAAATAGAAAATTAAAACATTCTTAAAAGAATTTCATGTAAGATTTTTTTTTAATATTTTTATGCTCTAAATATTATAGTTTATGAACTTAGACTTTTTCAATCACATTTTGTGTAAATGTATAGTTTTATAAATAATATAAACACTTATTAGTGAAAAAAATACTTAGAAGGTTTTCTCTGAAAATAAAATCATACCCTTGAATTTCTTTCATTTCTGAAATAATGAACCAACGATAAAATATTTTCATTAATGTTATAATTTGTAAATAGTGAGAGTGAGTTTTTAAAAAGTGAGGATAGATTTCTAAAATGCATAATTAGTCTTCAAAATTACTTCTAGATTCGATTGTGTATGTGTTTTTACATTAATATTTCTGATAAGACTTTGATAAGAAACAAAAAAATAAAACCATGAATTGATTTCTTCTTATGCTCTATGATTCATCTTGATGACCCATAAACTATTACTCAATAGAATCTAAAAATAGTTTGATTTTTAAAAAAAATTGTCATTAAAAATATATGTTTGTTTATTGTAATAAGAAAAATGTTGACTTTCGTATAGGCAAGGAATCTTGACATGTCCAGTCCCCAAGCATTTTTCACATTACTCTTTGTAGTTCAAACATATTTTATTATCATAAATAGTTTTGACTTTTCTACAGGGAAGATGTAATAATTGTAGTCTTTTCATAATACTGACCACAATGAAGGAAATCTCGTCTGGAACCCACATATTCTTCACGTTGGGTACTTTTATACAGCTAAAATGGCTTTAAAAAAACTCTGTTCACATTGTTGTTTACTCTGCTTCATAAAATGTGTTCTCTAAAACTGCTTTCCTTTAGTGCTTAACTGGGGGAGATATCTTTCGTGAGTCAATGAAAATTTAATAGCTCTTAAATATGTTAGGTTTCTTAAATATGTTTGATTGCGGAGCGGAGGAAGAAAGAAGGAAGTTTGTTCTGTAACACGCCATTTTTTTTGGCTGAAGTATATAAAAGTATTGTGGATTGATATACTTCAAGCTGGAAAAAGCCATGGCAGCTAAGGGTCAACAACCCAAACGAGGGATCGATGGTGAAACAACGATAGTCGCAATAAAAAAAGGAGATTCAGGTCATTGTGTTGCTCTCTGCTTCTTCATTTTTAATAATATGTTTTACTTTATGTAGACACGAAATGTGTAAATAAGATCATGGATAGAATGCTATCTTGGGAATAGTCATCTCTGTAATTTTGTAATTTTGTGTTCTTTGTCATGAAGAGGAGTGTAGTTTACTTTGTTTTTATCTAAAGCTATTAGAAATTGTAGTATAAGTTTCTAAATTAGATTGTGTGAATCGTCATTTAGACTCACACCATATAAATCATCACGAAGATACAAGAGAACACAATGAACGAAAAGATGATAGTTTACAGATCAAGAATTCAATTAACTTCTTCATATGTTCTTTATAACAAATTATGAGGAAAGATTGTTACACAATCTATCCAGAATCTTGCACTGTATTTTTATCCATCAAATATTTTAGATCGTTAGTCATTCTTGAAAACTATTACATTTAATCTATGACTAATATTGAAGTTGGGCTAGCTGTTTTTGAAAAGATGTATCTGTTCAAATTAAATCCAACAATTTCTTAGCGTTGGAAACCTAAATTGGGCTCTAAGATCACAGGCCCATTTCATCAATTTCTTGAAAACTATGATATTTAATCTATGACTAATTTTGAAATTGGGCTAGCTGTTTTTGAAAAGATGTATCTATTAAAATTAGATCCAACAATTTCATAGTGTTGGAAACCCAAATTGAGCTCTAAGATCACAGGCCCATTTCATTAATTTATAAAAGATAGGTACATAAATTCACTATTTACTCTAGACCACAGTTAGGTGCAGCAATTATGAAGGATAGGTGAAACAGTAAAAATAAAAGCTTGTAGAAATGGTGTGCAATTGATAATTCTTGGTCAGCAATTTGGTCCATGCTTATAGTACTAGATAGTAGATAATTAATTTATCTTCTAACATCCCCCCTGAATTAATTATTGAATTGTCTTAGATATCCCCCAAGATCTAGAAAGGACGGGTCCCGGCATTAAGCCTTATTCTTGATCTGATAGCATTTTGGAAACCCAAATTGCGCTCTAAGATCATGAGCCTATTTCATTAATTTATTTAAGAATACATAATAAATTCACTCTTTACTGTAGACCATAGTTTGGTACAGCAATTATGAAAGATGGGTGAAACAGTAAAAAAAGAAACTTGTAGAAATGGTCTGTGCAATTCTAGATAATTCTTGATCAGCAATTTAGTCCATGTATAGTATTAGATAATAGATAATTAATTTTTCATTCAACACTTAGTTCTATATTTGTTTTTATAGAGGAACGTGTCAATTGACAATGGTTTTGGATGTCAAAAACGCAGATCAGCTGAAATGTATACTAGTTCCAACGTATCGAGAAGAGCTACTCAATGTACGGCACAAAGATGGCAATACAGCCTTACATGTGGCCGTTGGTAGAAACTATGTGCATATAATAAAGCAGTTAGTAGCTTTTCAGCCCAAGCTTTGTTGGTGCACTAATCGTGAGCAAGAAACTCCGATTTGTATGGCAGCGAAATTGGGGCATCTGGAAGCAGTAAAAGAGTTGATAGAGACCAACCCACATTCTGTTATGGAACGAAATAGTTGTGGGATGAACATCCTACATTTAGTTGCTCAAGTTAGCCAAGTGCGAATTGTTGATTACTTGAATAAATCAGACAAGTTTGATTTATGTGATCTGGTGAATCAGGGACTTGAGAGGCATCTGCACGGACCTGAAAAACCTCCAATTGATAAAACCCTTTCAATGGGGAGACACTCCTCTTCATATTGCAGCAAGGAACAAAAACTTTAATGTAAGTTTCTCTTCTTTCCAAGCATTTCTAGCCAGCATCATTGAATTTTTCTTTTTTACAACCACCTTCGGCATTCTTGAGCTTTTTATTAGTCTTAAATTCAGACTAATGTTATAATAAGCTATGTTAGATGCTGCATTATTCATGAAGTTTTCAAAATTTACACTAGTTGTTGGTAGATATTAATTTCTACCACGAATCCCACCGTTTGCATTAACTAATGTGCCCAGAGTCTTCCTCCAGCTACCATCGTTCTAGATGGTTCTCACATACTGTTTTGCTTTCTAGAAATTTCCATAGGCGGATGTCATCGATCAATCTAAGGGGCAAATAATAATAATATCAAAAGTTTATTGTGCAGCAGTACAGAGAATGAATTTGTGCCTATCTATTTTCATATGAAGCATTGATCCTCTCCATTAACCCCTTTAATAATTACTATGTTCTTTCTACATAGTCCATTCCACAAGATAACACTTCGAACAAATAAACGCAATCGAATAAAGCGTGAACTATGTCAACGAAAACATTATTTTGTTAGAGAATTTTTCTATGTAATTAATTTTTTTCTATGTAATTAGATTTTATAAATATATATTATTTTAAGCAGTCAGGTCTATAAACAATATTTATGTTAAGTAATATAAATCTAATTATAAAATTCTCTCATTGTTAGAGGCATGCACAACATTCTGTCTTAAAGCAGATCTAATTTTTTTACTTTGACTAGCTAAGAAAATTTTACTCATGCACTTTAGCACTATCCTGTATTTCATTCTGATAATAGAAATGTGATTAAAAATCTTAATATTAAAAATAATTACAGAAATAAAATAAAAATAAAATGTTTTCCACAATAATATTGTTTTAGTGTGAAGGTCAATAGTTCTATTTTTTCAAGGGAAATGATAGCACTCCATAATGTCATCTGAGATCAGTATGCACATCCTATATCTGATAGTTCATTGAATAGCTTCTCCAATAGTTCATTGAATAGTATCTAATAAGCAAATACAAGTGCATACTACAATGCCATAATAGCGGAAACAGACATAGTTAATTTCCCACAATTAAAACCTTAAAGGAAAGTGATTGCAATTTGCAATTTATCGATCTAAATAAATTTCAGCAGCATTAAGATATACAGATTATTATTCTACAATCATGAAAATAGAAGAATGAGACAAAATAGAGAACTTAGATATACATGGGGAAAATCTTTCTAGGTAAAGAAACCCCACCCTCCAAACCATCAAGCTAATGTAATTCAGCAACAAATTACCATACATTTTAGCCTTCATATTAAAAATTTATTGTGCAGCAGCACATAGTATGAATTTATGTCAATTTATTTTGATATGAAGCATTGATCCTTTCCATTCACCTCTTCAATAATTACTAGGTTCTTTCTACATAGTCCATTCCACAAGATAACACTTTGAACAAATAAACCCAATTGAATAAAACGTGAACTCTATCAACGAAAATATTACTTTGTTAGAGAATTTAGAGGAATTTTTCTTATGTAATTAAATTTTTGCAATCTATTAGAATGGTAAGTAACAACTTTTTTCAATTTCAATGTACCAATGTTTTGGATGATACTTTTAGAACTATTATCTGAATAAAAGAAAGTAGAAAAGATTTTAGAAATAAATATTTATATTTTAAGTCTTCAGATCTATAAATAATATTTGTGTTAACATTAAGTAACATAATCTAATTATAAGAATTTGTAACACTGTTAGAGGCTTGCACAACATTTTGTGCTTAAGCAGTTCTATTTTTTTCACTTAACTAGTTAAGAAAATTTTACTGATGCACTTTAGCACTATGTTGAATGGCTTCTAGGTCAATAGTTCTATTTTTTTTGTTTCCTTCCAAATATGTGTCTCTTGGTTTTCGAGTCTCTTCAATGTATTATGTAATTGAAGTCTTTATATAAGACTTAAACATCAGAGACTAAATCCTTAGGCTTTCTTAGTATGTGATGGTTAAGGATGGCCACTACTACTGCATCATTTGTAAATTAACTTTTATAATCAATTCAATACTCTGCTCAATGTGAAAGTGGCTACAATATGTAGTAAACTATGATAAATCTTGTATTATGTTCCTCTATCTATTTTTCTCTTGTGTGATTCATTTACATCTACTGTCTACTATTTTCTTTTTCCATTTAAATCCATTCAAATATTTCTTTGAATAACTGATTTAATTATCAATGTTCCTTTTAGATCTAAATTTGAATCTGATTAATTATTACAGATGGTAATCTCGTTGCTGAATATATGGGGCATAAACAAGGAGGCGTTCAACGAGGCAGGGCTAACAGCTCTGGACATTGCACGAGAAAACACAGAGTACCACAAAAGTTACCAGATAATTTCACTCTTGACAAGTCACCCTCCCAAGAAGAAGCCATTCCTGTACAGCGCCCCAAAGGTGAGTGCCGCAAAATACAAAAATGCCACTAAGATGATTGATGAAACATATGATGCGAGGCGGGGGAAAGAATTAGTGTTGGCAGTGTTGTTAGCCACAATGTCATTCACGGCAGTCTTCACCATTCCGGGCGGTTTCAAGACGGATCTTAAGAACGGAGAGAGAGAGAAAATGTTGGGCATGCCAATTTTGATTGTAATCGATTCATTTAAAATGTTCATCATTTTCGATTGCATGGCCTTCTTTCTGTCGCTGTTTGCGGTGCTGATGTGGCAGATGAGTTCACCTCTTACGACGGGAGACAAGGTGTTGTTTTTGGTCATCAACAACTTGCTGGTTTGTGCTTCCTACGCATTTACGGCCTGTGGTTTCATGGCGGCAGTGTAAACAATGCTTGAGTACAAGCATGGTAAGCTGGCCTGATTCATGTTTCTGTCGTCCATTATTGTTGGCTGCTCTGCTATTCTCTCTTTTATCTACTTGTCCACGAGGTTTTCGGTGAAGCTGGCGAGATTCAACTGCCTGCGGGGTGTACATCCTTTCCTTCGTGATCGCGTGTTGGAGTTGGTGTGGGTCAGATTGGAAAGACTCGGGGTTTTGGATATCGTTCGGAGCTTCAAGTTCATGTGGCTTAATTGGCTTTACGGCTATAACTTGGGCAAAGATGAGAGTAGGGCTAGAAGAAGTGGGTCTGTTGAAATCATGTCGTGTGAGGATAGGAATGAATCATCAGAGCAAAGCATAGCGTTGGGTATGCCCGATGTAACTCGCTTGAATCGAGGAGTCAATGTACCGGCTGTGTAAGTAGGAGTTCCATTATCACTGTAATCATTTCAAAAAAGAATCAACATGGTCTAGGAAAAATATAGGAATACCAAGGTACAATAAGGTCAAGGGATCATTCCTCTGCAGATTTGATTTACTTGCATGCCATTAGAATAAATGAATCTAGCTCTGATATGAGTAATCTATTTATATTCTTCATCCATATCATGCAATTAAATGAAACATTTATTAGATATCCATTGTATCTGTATTTTCTTGTACCAATTTGTTGACTAATGATTTAATGTTGGAATGTATGTAATAATCTTAAATAAATTTGCACTATGCTAGGTAGTGGTTTTGTCAATTTTTTGGTGACGTGGTAATCATGTGTAGGTATATTCTAATTCTATATCTTACATTGGATTAAAATGGGAAATTGAAAGTGTTGTTTTTCTAAGATTGTTTCTGCAAATGTAGTAACATTGCCAATGTGATTGATGTCCTCCGAATGCAGATTTGGATCTCATATAAATATGAGAGTAGGAGACATGTCTTATGAAGAGACATCTCTCTATAGTTAATCATCATTAGTTAATAAATAACTATATGTATAACTCATCTTTAAGCATATATGTAATATTAATATATTAACCATATATGTAATATATTATTATATTATGTATAATATATATAATATATATTATATTACATGTATAATATATATATATACATATATGTATGTATATACATACACATATATATATGTATGTATATACATACATATATATATGTATGTATATACATACATATATATATGTATGTATATACATACATATATATATGTATGTATATACATACATATATATATATATATATATGTATATATATATATATATCTTAAAGATGATTTACCATCAACAAGGTATCTCATTATAAAATCAATCCGATAGAAGCTACAACCTTAACACTCCCTCTTAGCTAGGGAGGATTTATAGAATACAATATGCTCTCAATAATAAGAAGAGATATCATCTCAATATGATATTCAATTCACTATGAGACTAAATTTCTCACCTTTCATAACACCCAATTTAAGCAATTTCCATTATTTTTTAAAAACACCACCTTAAGTGTGGTCTATAGTAACAACTATGTTGTCTAGCAAGATCTAGCCCAAAGAACCATAACAAGTTCGTTATCATGGTGTCTGAAAAAATTTGACCCAAAGAACTGTGATAACAGGTCTACCATTTGTAAGATCACCACCTTACACTAGTTATTTTCTAACTATTTGTTATTATGGTGTCCAATAAAATCTAGCCCAAAGAACCATGATAACAAGTCTACCATTTATAAGATCATCATCTTATAGTGGTTACCTTCTATTTATATATGTTACTAAAAGATCATCACCTTTCATTACATATCATATGTGAAATAGTACCCACCATGAACCTAGTCAGATGATCGTACATAGGTTTTCAACTTAGTTCTATATCATAGAGACGAATACATTACAATAAATTTTACTTATAACTTCTCCTGATAGAGAAGATATCATTCACAAAGGATTGCACCTCAAAAATTCTCTGTTTAAACAATGATCCTATGAAGTCTAGTTACTCCCTTTGAGGCTCTCTTCCCCCAAGGATTCTTGTCAGACTCACTCTGAATTTGATATCAATTTTCTAATTTTTTGGTGATAACTCTTCACTTCCTCATGATATACATATGAGTAGGCCCATCAACATCATTCAGTCACACACATGTATTTTTAGACTCCCTCTTAATGTAGAAGGATACTCATAATCTTAATCATTAAAGATATTCACTTCAAGATCATCACTTGATCCTGGTCATCAAATGACTAATTAATTCTTACCTACACAATATTTGATAGCATGTGTAAGGTACCATCCTTCTTTTCCCACAAGAACATCCCCAGATGTGTACTTACCTACCCATGAGGGTCATAGAACACCCCCTTACTAAAAATGGTTCAAGTAGGAATGAAACATTGGTTATTATTCCCCCCACAATGTAAAATTCCTAACCTTAAATCTTTGAACACTTTTGCATCATATCAAGTATGATGACTTCTTTCTAATTTACAACTTGCTCTTTTCATCCATAGAAGCTCCAAACATTCATTAAGCTTAATAGTAGAAGCAAATACGTCCTTCCATTTTCTTAAACTCATTCACAATTCTTAATCTCTCTCTTTTTCCTGCAAGAACATTCTCGAAAGAAAGATCAAGGAAAAATAGCTCTTATAGGACCTGATGGAATAAAAATAAGAGACACAACTATAATACTCAAGTATAATAATAATTAGATATTCATTATAATAGTGTATTATTGATTCTTGCCTCCAAACATTATCATTTTACTATTCTTTAATGTCCAAATGATATTCTTATAGATTGATCTCAAAAAATAAAAATCAACCATTTCTTTAAAAAACATAAGGTTATCTATATATAAACTTTGTTACAAAATGATATTTCAATTTATAATATCCATATCCATATTATTTAAAACATATAAATGAGTATTTTCAAAATGATCATTACCAATAAAACATAACATTGATTATGAAATTATTATTCAAAAAAAGAAAGAATAACCCCTACATATTTAGAAATCTATTCTTTATCAATACTAAATATATTTAACAATTGGTTGTACCTTGATCCCTAATCTTTAATTATCCTATTCACAAAATAATCTAATAATAAAAAGATAACTATTTACCTCTACATCATTCCTTTCTTATTTATTAGAAAAAAAATGGTATTTGTGTTTAAAATATGAAGATGATGGAAATTGATGAAATGTGGAGAATTGGATGAATTTTATGCCTATAATTTATATAAATTTTTTGAGCAAGAATTTATTCATTTTATTTTATTTTGATGTTCTTTTTTTAACTGTAAAAAATATAAGGTGTAGTTTCCTGTCAAACAAGTATGTGCAAATCATTTTTTTTGTTCTGATTTGAAAATATCTTATAGATTACATGTATAGCTAGTGAACAAAAAAAGAAATAATTATTTTTTATGTATATTTTCTTTGTTATAAGTACTCAAGTTTGACCTTATCATAATCCAACAGTTTTTTCCTCCCACCCAAACTTCCCTATCAAATCTATACCATCTTGAAAAAAATTTCATATTCGTGAAGAGGATTCTCTCCTCTAGACATAAATATAACTTTTTAATTTTTTTGATATGATTTACTATTTTTTTTCCTTTTTTGAGGGACCATCTTCTAAAATGTTGACATATCGACTTATAATATTTTGAGATTATAACATATTATAACTAATCAAAACACTCAAAAATTTATATAATGATGATATTGAATCTAAGATCTAAAAAAAGGCATTTTTAGTTTTTGAAAAAAGAAGAGTTTCAATAGAGAAATTAGATTTGATCAAAATAGTTTTGGTATCATAAACAGTGACACAGATCTACGCTTTTACCCCTTAGACAAGATCAACTCTCTATGAATCCACCTTGCCAGAATTGGAAGGTGAACTAGACTAGATCACTAATTTATTTTCAATTGGACTTTGATTTGGCTATTCACTTGGGTAAAATAACATATATGTGAATAGACAATATGAGTAATATTTTGTTACATGCACTAAGACAAGGAAATTTGGTGCCTGTAATGCATAAAGGGTCCGAATGAATCTACTTTAGATAATTGTCATGTTTGGTCAGATCAATTTGTGATGACAATCATTCCCCTTAATAGAGTAGGTGGTTTTGGTGTAGAGACATTGATATTGATCCCAAAAGAGTGCTCTAGATAAGAATAGATAGGTTACAAACATTGGGTTCCTTGTTCTGTCTATCTGGTAATGAGAAATTGCTTCAGAAAATGAACTTGGAAGACATGTGAAAAACTTAAAAAATCATTGCAAGGATTTCTCTTATTTGATAGATTGGATAGACTACCTTCCTACTATAGAGATGACTAAGATTTGAAATTTTTTCTCAATTGATTATGTATTCATTATTGTAGCATTCATGTATTCTATAGGAGAATATTTTTATGCATATATATTATATACAAATGGAACTTCTTCATTAATCAAGAAGTTTGTGCAGTAAGCCTATAAGTAAGAACCTCCTTCATTACATCCCTGATGACCTTGTGTATATTTATTGGATGAAGCTCTACATCAAAATAGAATCTAGGTTTCTATTTTTGTCATCTTTGAAGATCCCATAACAAGATATGACTACCATAATTTTGTCCATATTATTTTTGTACTCCTTGAGCAATGAAGTTCAAGTATTTTTCTATGGATCTTGGAGTTGTGTTGATCTAGACTAGGATGGTACATTTTCATCCATACATATCCTGACTTCAAGGTTTGAAGTTTTTTCCAAACAATATTTGAAGCCGCTAAACTTGAATTCATTTAATTACTTTTGTACATTTGCATTTGGCTTTGATTCCATGTTATTTTTCTAAGATCGTTTCTACAAATGTAGTAGCATTGCCAATGTGATTGATGTCCTCCAAATACAAATTTGGATCTAATATAAATATGAGAGGAGGAGACATGTCTCATGAAGAGACATGTCTCTATAGTTAGTCATCATTAGTTAATAAATAACTATATGTGGGTAAGTGCACCAAGTAGTGTGCCAAAAGGGGGGTATAAGTGGACACCTTCCTGAAATCAATAATTTATGAACTTCAACAAGAATTTGAAGATAGTTGTGCTCAAAATTTTAAGATATGAAAAAATAATAGTTGTAGTCCTTTGAATCTAGTTTCTAAGCTACTAATTTTTTTTCAAAACAGTTTAGTTTTAGGTCCTCAAAAAAGGGGGCCACAAAAAGTGGTACTGTTTATTCCAAAAAAATATAACACGGTACAAAGTGTGGCCCCCCTAAAATTTTAACTTTTTTTTTGAAAATTTTTAATCACTCTAGTCAAAAGTTACTTAACACTATGTAGTTTATCTTAGATTTTTCTAGTAATTTTATAATGTGTATTTTTTTTAATGAATTTTTAAACTAGACACATACCAAAAACATGAAATATCTATGTGATCCCCCTAGAAATAATTGAAAACTAATCTAAAATAAAATTATTATTTTCAAAGTGTGTAGAATGGAGTCTAGTTTCTAAAAAACTAAGTTGTTGCAAAATTCGATGAATGAGCTAAAATCTATAGCCCAATTAGTACATGGTGGTTTTTGACAAAAAATTAACATACATTCAAAAGAAATTATAGATGAAAGGCTTGAAATAGTTCAAATTAAAAATAAATTATATCGTTATATAGCTAACACAGAGATCTACAATGTCATGTAACCTGATCTTATTGATGCCCAACCATAAGGAATCTTGAAGGAGAGCACATAAGAAAAATCAATCATTTCTTGCATGTTTGTTAGAAAACACGTCTCAGACCTGTTTATAAACTCCAAACCTTTGGGTTGGATCTCCAAGGTAAAACCAATTCTTAGGCTTGGTTTTAATGCAAAGCTTTGAATAGCACACATTCCCTATAGCACACACATTCTATTTAGAGCATTTGAATTTTGGTCTCAATAGCGCATGCACGCTATAGTGCGCATGTCCTATTGAGACCTAAGTAGTGCATAAAAGAGATGCAAAGTAAGAGCAAGAGAGAGTGGGGGGGGGGGGGGATGGCTATGTGTGTGTGTGTGTGAGAGAGAGAGAGAGAGAGAGAGAGAGAGAGAGAGAGAGTGTGTAGGGGATGGGAGAGGGGAGAGAGTAGGGGATGGGAGAGAGAGGAAGTGAGAAAGAGTAGGGGTGGTAGAGAGAGTACGAGATGGGAGAGAGGAAATGAGGAAGAGTAGGGGTGGTAGAGAGAGTGCGGGATGGGAGAGAGAGGAAGTGTGAGAGAGAGTAGGGGTGGCAGAGAGAGTACGAGATGGGAGAGAGAGGAAGTGTGAGAGAGAGTAGGGGTGGAAAAGAGAGAGTATGGGATGGGGGAGAGAGATTGAAAGTAAGGGATGGGAGAGAAAGGAAGTGTGAGAGAGAGTAGGGGTGGCAGAGAGAGAGTATAGGTTGGGAGAGAGAGATTGAGAGTAGGGGATGGGGAGAGAGAGATTGAGAGTATGAGAGGGGGAGAGAGAGATTAGGCTATGGGAGATGGAGTGGGAGAGGGAGAGAAAGAGAGAGGAGGATGGGAGTGCATGTGTGTGAAAGAGAGGGAGTAGGGAATGGGAGAGGGGGGAGACAGAGTAGCTCGAGAGAGAGTAGGGGATGGGAGAGAGAGTAGGTGTTGAGAGAGGGAGTGGGAGAGGGAGACAGAGGGGGGATGGAAATGTGTGTGTGTGTGTGTGAGAGAGAGAGAGAGAAAGAGAGAGAAAGAAAGAGAGAGAGAATAGGGGATAGAAGAGAGTGTGAAAATGTGTGAGAGAGTAAGGGGTAGCAGAGTGAGAGTAGAGACAGAGAGAGTGAGAGTGAGAGTGAGACAGAGAGACTAGGCGATGGGAGAGGGAGTGGGAGTGGGAGAACAAGTGAGAGATAAAGTAGGGGATGGGAGAGGAGAGAGGGGGGATGGGTGTGTGTGTGAAAGAGGGAGAGTAGGGAATGGGAGAGGGGAGATAGAGATAGAGAGAGAGTAGGGGATGGGAGAGAAAGAGAGTAGGCAATCAGAGAGGGAATGGGAGAGGGAGAGAGAGGGGCGATGGGAGTGTGTGTAAGAGAAAGAGTAGGGTATGGGAGAGAGTGTGAGAGTGTGAGAGAGAGTAGGGGTGGTAGAGAGAGAGTGATAGTAGGGGATGGGAGAGAGAGAGTATAGAGGGAGAGAATGAGAGAGAGAGAGAGATAGTAGGCGGTGGGAGAGGGAGTGGGAGGGAGAGAGGGGGAATGAGAGTGTGTAAGAGAGATAGAGTAGGGGATGGGAGAGAGTAGGCAGTGGGAGAGGGAGTGAGAGAGAGAGAGGGGGGGAAAGGGAATGTGTGTAAGAGAGACAGAGTAGGGGATGGGAGAGAGTGTGAGAGTTTGAGAGAGAGTAGGCGGTGGTAGAGAGAGCTCATATAGGATGGGGAAGAGAGAGAGAGAGAGAGAGAGAGTAGGGTATGGAAGAGAGTGTGAGAGAGAGTAGGGGATGGAAGAGAGAGAGTGAGAGTAGGGGATGGGAGAGAGAGTACTTGAGAGAGATAGAGATAGTAGGTAGTGCAAGAGGGAGTGGGAGAGGGAGAGAGAGGGGGGATGGGAGTGTGTGTGTCTATGAAAGAGAGAGAGTAGGGGATGGGAGAGGGGAGAGAGGGAGTAGGGGATGGGGGAGAGAGAGTGGGCTGTGGGAGAGGGAGTGGGAGAGGGAGAGAGAGAGGGGGAATGGGAATGTGTGTAAGAGAGATAGAGTAGGGGATGGGAGAGAGTCTAAGAGTGTGAGAGAGAGTAGGTGGTGGTAGAGAGAGCTTGTATGGGATGAGAGAGAGAGAGTGAGAGTAGGGGATGGGAGAGTGTGAGAGAGGGTAGGGGATGGGAGAGAGAGAGTGAGAGTAAGGGATGGGAGAGAGAGAGTAGAAAGGGAGAGAGAGAACTTGAGAGAGAGAGATAGTAGGTAGTAGGAGAGGGAGTGGGAGAGGGAGAGGGAGAGAGATAGGGGGGAGGGAGTGTGTGTGACAAATCTAGAGAGTAGGGGATGGGAGAGAAGAGAGTGGGGGGAATAAGTGTGTGTGTGTGTCTGTGAAAGAGAGAGAGTAGGGGATGGAGGATAGAGAGTAGGTGGTGGGAGAGGGAGAGAGTGAGAGTAAAGGATGGGAGAGAGTGTGAGAGAGAGTAGGGGATGGGAGAGAAGAGAGGGGGGGGGGAGGGTGGGAGTATGTGTGTGTCTTTGAAAGAGAGAGAGTAGGGGATGGGAGAGAGTGTGAGAGTGTGTGACAGAGTAGGGGGTGGTAGAGAGAGAGAGTAGGAGATGGGAGAGATAGATTGAAAGGATGGGAGAGATTGAGAGAGAGAGAGTACGGGGTGGTAGAGAGAGAGTATGGGATGGGAGAGATAGAGTGAAAGGATGGGAGAGAGTGAGAGAGAGAGTAGGGGGTGGCAGAGAGAGAGTACAGGATGGGAGGGACAGAGTGAAAGGATGGGAGAGAGTGTGAGAGAGAGTAGGGGATGAGAGAGAGTTGGGGATGGGAGAGAGAGAGAGTAAGAGTAGGGGATGGGAGAGAGAGAGTAGAGAGGGAGAGAGGGAATTTGAGAGAGAGAGAGATAGTAGGCAGTGGGAGAGGGAGTGGGAGAGGAGGAGAGAGAGGGGGGATGGGAGTGTATGTGAGAGATCTCGAGAGTAGGGGATGGGAGAGGAGAGAGAGAGAGGGGGGGATGTGAGTGTGTATCTATAAAAGAGAGAGTTTAGGGGATGGGAGAGAGAGAGAGAGAGAGAGAGAGAGAGAGAGAGAGAGAGAGAGAGAGAGAGAGAGAGAGAGAAGGTGGTGGGACAGGGAGTGGGAGAGGGAGAGAGGGGGATGGGAGTGTGTGTAAGAGAGAGTAGAGGATGGGAGAGAGTGTGAGAGAGAGTAGGGAGACAGAGATAGAGAGAGGGGGATGGGAGTGTGTGTGACAGATCTAGAGAGTAGGGGATGGGAGAGAAGAGAGAGGGGGGATGGGAGTGTGTGTGTGTCTATGAAAGAGAGAGAGAGAGAGAGAGAGAGAGAGAGAGAGAGAGAGAGAGAGAGATGGGAGAGAGTGTGAGAGTGTGAGAGAGAGTACGGGATGGGAGAGAAAGATTGAAAGGATGGGAGAGAGTGTGAGAGAGAGTAGGGGGTGGCAGAGAGAGATAGTATGGGATGGGAGAGATAGAGTGAAAGGATAGGAGAGAGTGTGAGAGAGTAGTGGATGGGAGAGAGTGTGAGAGATAGAGTTGGGGATGGGGGAGAGAGAGTAAGAGTAGGGGATGGGAGAGAGAGAGAGTAGAGAGGGAGAGAGAGAGAATTTGAGAGAGAGAGAGAGAGATAGTAGGTAGTGGATGAGGGAGTAGGAGAGGGGGATTGAAAGGGGGGATGGGAGTGTGTGTGAGAGATTTAGATACTAGGGGATAGGAGAGAAGAGAGAGAGAGGGGGATGGGAGTGTGTATCTATAAAAGAGAGAGTTTAGGGGATGGGAGAGGGGAGAGAGAGAGTAGCCACAAAGAGAGAGAGAGAGTAGTAGTAGTAGATGGGAGAGAGAGAGTAGGTGGTGGGAGAGGGAGAGAGAGAGGGGGAGATGGAAGTGTGTGTAAGAGAGATTAGGGGATGGGAGAGAGTGTGTGAGAGAGTAGGAGGTGGTAGAGAGAGAGATGGGATAGGAGAGAGAGTGAGAGTAGGGGATGGGAGAGAGTGTGAGAGAGAGTAGGGGGAGAGAGAGAGAGAGAGAGAGATAGTAGGTGGTGGGAGAGGGAGCATGGGATTGTGTGTGAGAGATCTAAAGAGTAGGGGATGGGAGAGGAGAGAGGGTGAGAGAGGGAGAGAGTGAGTAGGTGGCGGGAGAGGGAGAGTGAGAGAGTAGGGGATGGGAGAGAGTAGGCAATGGGAGAGGGAGTATGAGAGGGAGAGTGAGAGAGAGTAGGCAATGGGAGAGGGAGAGTGAGAGAGAGAGTAGGGAGACAGTGTAGTGCCTGCCCCTAGTTTACATTTTGTTATCATTGTCAAACTCTTTTAGGGCTAGTTCTATGTTGATGATAATTAGTAGCATCATTTCGAGACTATCAGATATTGTGCTATGGATTCAGTTGATATATGATGAGATTACTTAGACTCTACATTTCATGGATGCATGATGATTATTACATTATTTTTAGTTATTGATGATGATTAGTTAGATGGTTTATTATCACATGTGTTTTATTATGGATACTTACCCCATACTTGCATGTGTATGGTGTGCATGTTTGCTCTCTTATTATATGGTGTTCCTGATATGGTTAAGGAAGGGAGTCGTAGTCATGTGCTAGTCGGGATCTACACAATGCACCACTTCTTGCCATTGCCTGTTTAGCTTAGCGCACATATATATTGTATGTACATGCATGGTATTTTATGCAAGTTGCAGGTACCAGGTATCGACTTCCCTGAATTGTTAGGATGAGCGTACCCTATTGCACTATCTCAATGGTAAGAGAGGGGAGTTAAATTCTCAAGTCCAAATCTTGAACCCTTAAACCATTTGTCCTAGAAGGTAGGATAAGTATCCGAGATATTTTACCTTCTGAATGTGTTGGATGACATAATTCATGATTTTTAACCCTTTAGACTAATTTTGTATGGATTTTTCTATGATGGGTTTTCATATTTTATCTTGGAGGTCTATGGTGAATTTTCTATTAATCAAGTCTAAAATTAAATAGATTTAATTAATAAATTAATTATTTGGAAAAAATTAATATAATATCATGACCTTTAGATATTTTGATTATAATTAATTAAATGAGAATTAATTGAGAAAAGAATTAAATAAAAGAAATTAAAATAATAATAATAAAATAATAAATAAATAATAATAATAGAAAAGATAAAAGAATTAAAATAAAAGTTATAAGCTTGCCTAGGAGCAAATGCACTTCTTGATTGCACATATGTCAACAACATAGGAGTTAGCGCACAAATTAAGCACATGGTGTCTACAACCTTGTGACTCATCTAGAAGGTTGGAAAAGACTCATGCTTAGTTGTTAACACCTTTTGGTTGTTTTTAGAGAAATTCTAGGTGCTTACTAAGAGTTCTTTATATTCAAGCACTCTTAGAAGCTTAGGGAGCGTGTTTGGAGGACCCGAGAACATTAGAGAAGGAAGGAGCTTGCTCTGCAGTTTCTGAGGAGAAGCGATTTAGTATCAATGTCCAAGTAGGCACTTGTGATTTTGGCCTATGTTATTTTTTCTTCTTGTGCCTTTTGTCTTCTTTCTGTCTTCTGAATGCTTTCTGAGGATTTTGTATGCATTTTGTCATGGGTAGTTAAAATTTATATGAGGAGATCCCACATACGTAGATCTGAGAAAACTATGGGGCTAGGGTTTTCATACACATGTGGACAAACCTAATAGAAGGATTAATGGGCATATTTAGAGAACAGTTATTTTTTAAAAAAAATGCTACCCAACTTGGTGAAACTTTAGATTTATTCTTTGGATCCTGTGGCAGGGTGTTACATTTGGTATTAGAGCCTGAGTTTCTACATTGGGAGCTTTGGGTATTTTGGAACAATACTAGGACTTTGAACTATTATGTGTATCTCTTCAAACTTGAAAACTAGGGGAACTAAAAATAGAACTTGAATTGTTACTTGTATATTTTTCATACTTCAACACATAGGTTTCAAACCTGAAATTATACTGGAAACCTAAACATGGGAAAAATTGAAAGTTGAAACTTATTCTATTTTCAAAAAAAAATCCTTTATCTATGTTTTAAGGTAGTATGCCTTTGATTATCTTTCCGAGCATTATGTTGCTCTTGTTTAGAATGTATTAGGGGATCTATTTTAATAGTTATTAAAAGAATGAATGTTGGATCAATATGGTTTTCAGTTTATCATTAAACTAAAATCATATTGCTCTAAGTGTGTTGTAGTGTCATCAGTGGAATCATATTTCCCTACAGGGGGAAAGGGTTCAATGGGACCTGCACAGTGAGTTCTTTAGTGTTATCATTCATGTAGGCTTCCAGGAGTAAGCCTAATTCTGGGGGGTGGATGTAGTGCCTGCCCCTAGTTCGCATTTTGTTATCATTGTCAAACTCTTTTAGGGCTAGTTCTATGTTGATGATAATTAGTAGCATCGTTTAGAGACTATCAGATATTGTGTTATAAATTCAGTTGATATATGATGCAATTACTTAGACTCTACATTTTCTGGATGCATGATGATTATTACATTATTTCCAGTTATTGATGATGATTAGTTAGATGGTTTCTTATCACATGTGTTTTATTATGGATACTTACCCCATACTTGCATGTGTATGGTGTGCTTGTTTGTTCTCTTATTGTATGGCGTTCCTGATATAGTTAAGGAAGGGAGTCATAGTCACCTACTAGTCGAGATCTACACAATGCACCACTTCCTACCATTGCTTGTTTAGCTTAGTGCATATATATATTGTATGTACATGCATAGTATTTTATGCAGGTTATAGGTATCGGGTATCGACTTCCCTAAATTGTCAGGATGAGCGTACCCTATCGCACTGTCTTAATGGTAAGAGAGGGGAGATAAATTCTCAAGTCCAAATCCTGAACCCTTAAACCATTTGTCTTAGAAGGTAGGACAAGTATCTGAGATAGTTTACCTTCTGAATGTGTCGGATGACATAATTCATGATTTTTAATCCTTTAGACTGATTTTGTATGGATTGTTCTATGATGGGTTTTCATATTTTATCTTGGAGGTCTATGGTGAATTTTCTATTAATTAAGTCTAAAATTAAATAGATTTAATTAATAAATTAATTATTTGGAAAAAATTAATATAATATCATGACCTTTAGATATTTTGATTATAATTAATTAAATGCAAATTAATTGAGAAAAGAATTAAATAAAAGAAATTAAAATAATAATAATAAAATAATAAATAAATAATAATACAAAAGATAAAAGAATTAAAATAAAAGTTATAAGCTTGCCTAGGAGTAAACACACCTCTTGATTGCACATATGTCAACAACACAGGAGTTAGCGCACGAATTAAGCACATGGTGTCTACAACCTTGTGACTCATCTAGAAGGTTGGAAAAGACTCATGCTTAGTTGTTAACAAATTCTGGTTGTTTCTAGAGACATTCTAGGTGCTTCTTGAGAGTTCTTTATATTCAAGCACTCCTAGAAGCTTAGGGAGCATGTTTGGAGGACCCAGGAACATTGGAGAAGGAAGAAGCTTGCTCTACAATTTCTGAGGAGAAGCGATTTAGCATCAGTGTCCAGGTAGACACTTGTAATTTTGGCCTATGTTATTTCCGCTTCTTGCGCTTTCTATCTTCTTTGTGTCTTCTGAATGCTTTCTGAGGATGTTGTATGCATTTTGTCATGGGTAGTTAAAATTTATATGAGGAGATCCCACATATGTAGATCTAAGGAAACTATGGGGCTAGGGTTTTCAGACACATGTGGACAAACCTAATAGAAGGATTAATAGGCATATTTAGAGAACAGTTATTTAAAAAAAAAATGCTACCAAACTTAGTGAAACTTTAGGTTTATTCTTTGGATCCCTTGGTGGGGCGTTACATAAGGTCACAACCAAGCATTCTCTCTACTCCCATCCTAGTCTATACAAGCACTCGAAGCATGGGCGAGAACATACAATTATCTTATTAGGTACTTTCAATAATATCACTCGCAATAGTTTACAATAACTAGTGTTACTAACAATTAAATAAAATCCAATTGATTCCATGAACAACTTCCATTATTCAAATTGTTGGAATAAAACTTATCAATTTTCAATTAACTAATTTGCAATTTCCCTAACACTAATATTATCAATAATCATTCAATTAAACCCATTGCTTAAATAAATTTGATTTATTTTATTGAATAACCATTACATAACTATATTAGGAACTCCATTAACATTTGAATTAATAATTTAATAATAACTAATAACAAGTTATATATGTCTATATATATATATATATATATGTCTACATATATATATATATATATATATATATATATATATATATATATATATATATATATATATATATATATATATATATATATATATATATATATATATATATATATATATATGTAGACATATATATATATGTAGACATATATATATATGTAGACATATAGACATATATATAGACATATATATATATATATATATATATATATATATATATATATATATATATATATATATGCTGTAGTGCTTAATAATATTCTGTGTGTGTATATATCTATATATATACATATATACATACATATATATAAATATATTTAAAAATAAATTGCAATAGAAAACTTTTATTAAATCCAAATCCGAATTGCATATGGTAAAAAGCATTTTTTAAAAATGTTATAAAAGAAAAATTCATAAATTTTAATGGGGCAAGGAGGGACGAACCCATACCCCTACCCCGCTTTATTTAAAGCAGAGGCCGGTCGTGTTGCTGCCGTAGGCCTGCACGACATTTCGCATAAAGACAATGCATTTTTTTTGAAAACCACGACACGGGTACATAAATGAATAAAGCGACCTTAGTTGCAAGGCGGGTACACTACCGAAACCCATGACCCGCGCCTTCAATCAATCCAATATTAAGTTTATGCATATAACATTTGAAAATTGAAGTTATATATATATATATATATACATATATATACGTATATATATATACATATATATAAATATATATATATATATATATATATATACATATATATACCTATACATATATATACTTATATATACATATATCTATATATATATGTATATGTATATATATGTATATATATATAGATGTATATATATGTATATATATATATATATATGTATATATATGTATATATATATGTATATATATATCTATGTATATATATATATATATATATATATATTGTTATTAATTAAGATTTATATATATATATATATGTGTGTGTGTGTATATATATAGGTCGTTATTAATTAAGGTTTGAATAATACTAATTATAATATAGTGATTTAAATCATTTAATTATTAACATGAACTTTAATTTAAATATAATTAATTAAATTTAATGAAGATTAGATAGCATTAAGTTAGGGGCCTTTACCTAAATAACGCATGTTCTTAAATTAATTAGGAAATTGATTTCTGAGAGTTATGGGAAGAAACTTTTATTAAAAACAAATATATGATTTAGAGAAAAACATATAAACATTCCCTCATTTGAAAATTGGAAACCCCACATTTAATTCAACTATGTGCTTGCATTTTGTGTTTCTGTTTTTGGTTTTTGGGTTGACTAGTTGTTGACTAGTTGCAGGACGTCTACCAGAGGTTGGGGGTTATGATTGTGATGTCATGATGATGTCTTTTGATCTCGATCTTTTAAACTCAACCATGGTTACGTGATGGCATGCTGATTGATATTGTCTTCATTCTTCTTGTGTAAACTGTGATGCATGTAACCTTTTTATGAGTTATCGATCAATTGTATTGGATTAATTTCTAGTTACTTAGATGGGATTGAATTGTTTATCTGATCTTGATAATGTCATGTTTTGACTCAACCATTTTGGATTCTTCGATCAGTATTACTTTGAGATACTTTTTGGTTGCTTGTTAAGAACTGATGATTATTTTGATTACCAAGGATACCTTCAGTTGCCAATAGAGAATTGTTGTGGTCATGATTATTTATGGATGCTTTTCAGTTGCTCATGGAGATTTGATGCTCTTATTATGGATTATCTTTCAGTATTTTTCCAGTCACTTGTATAAGATTGTGGTGATTTTGTGATTTATGATTCCATGAGCTTAGGGTAGGTTATCTACTTTTAGTGTCGGAAAGTGGCTTGCAATGGGGGTCGGGGCCCTAAGAGGCTACCAGGGTAACTCATTGTAAGTTGTTTTAATAAGCAAAAACATTCACACCTAATACTGACTTAATGAACCTAAAAAGATAATTGTTTGTTCTTGCCCATGCCTTGAGTGCTAATACAGACTAGGATGGAAGTAGAGAGAATGCTTGGTTGCAACCTTGCATTCCGTAGTATGCCTCGTCAGTATGAGAGGATACTAGTGGCCACACAGGGATCACTAGGGGGTTGGGGTCTATTGAGAGACTACCAAGGTAACTCTAGTGTGATCCGTGCGATGACACTTTCCCGCTTGCATAGTAGGTTTCCTACCTGTCTATGTTGTGCCTCTGGGATTAGATGCCAGTTTTGTGATTGGAACCTTTGAGTTAGTATACTTTTAGGATTCCTGGACTTAGAGAGTATTTGTGCTATGTGATTGTTAGCCTATTTGGGACTTGAGATTATCTCCTCAGAGTGGTGGGAGTGGACCATTTAGGTTCCACATGGTCGGGTGGTAGTTTTTTTTCACTCTTATAATTTGAGATTTGTTTACGACACTATGGCTGATGCATTCTTTATGATGGCAGACATGTATCCTTACATTGATGATTTGCATATGTTAGATGATGTTATCCTATGCTTTACTTTGCATGTTAGATTTATTTTCTGCATATGATATAGTATTTTTAGGAGTGACATTCCTACTATGTTAATATTGATGATCTCTTCGGTGATTTGGGATGTTACGCACAGAGGGATGGCTAGGATCCACGATGGTCTAATGATGCTATTTATGATTCGGAGGAACCATGCACTTAGTTAGCTATGTTTGTGATAAATGGTTATTTTTATGATGGATGTTTATATATTTTATGATGATCTGTCATGTATGATATGTGGTTTCATTTATGTTATTGCATCATGGACTAGAATTAGTATGATGATGTACTCTATTTACACGGATGTATATTCTTTTAAGCCTTTCATAGCTTGTGGCATGTACAGTGGATGATTGAGCAATCAAAAATGTAATTTAAGAACATTGGACTTTTCATTATTATTTCATGTGGATGTAGTATTAGATGGATTCATTAATAGTTAATTAGATGTGATTCAACATTAAGGGATCCTTAACAATGTAACCAGTTATGTATGTATGTTTATGTTTACTTTCAGTTGGATATTGCTTTCGCTATTATGTTATGAATGGTTTTACTTTCATGTTTAAAAAAAAATGATACCAAACTTAGTGAAACTTTAGGTTTATTCTTTGGATCCCTTGGCGGGGTGTTATAGAGAGAGAGAGAGAGAGAGTAGGGGATGGGAGAGAGTAGGTGATGAGAGAGGGAGAGTGAGAGAGAGTAGGGGATGGGAGAGGAGAGAGAGACTAAGAGAGTAGGGGATGGGAGAGGAGAGAGAGAGTAGGGAGGATAGAGAGTGATGTGTTTTGACATAGTGAATACGCACTATAGTGCATAGTGCATACACACTATGTGAAATCAACCAAAAATGATCAAAAAGTAACTTTGGGGCCCATTTCATCCATTCTCTACTTTTGGTCTGTTGTGCTTTCTGTTATTCTTACATAAATCATGGGTTTCAACACATCAAACACTATTTCAAGACTTTTTGAAGCTAGCAAACACCAAATTCAATCATTGGATATGCAATTTCAAGATTTTTTGAATATTCCTTGTACATAAAAGGTTAGTGCAATCCATTTTAAATATTGTTTGTTGATATATAGATACAAATTTGATTATAATTTGACATTTTGTTTAATATATAGTGAATTCATTGAAATTTATACGTTTGAATGAAATGTTATTTTGAAATGGTTAGAAATTTGACAAGTTGTTTGATATATATTGTGTATTCATTCAAATAATTATAATTTTTATATGTATTTGAATAATTTTTAATTTACACATTGTAAGTAATTTAGATGTTTGAATAATTTTACATGTAGAAATCATCATCATGCCAAGGAAGAAACCAAAAACTCAAACAAATGAAGACAGGAGAGAGATTTGGCAATTAGAAGAGATAAAATGAAACTACCACTTGATGGCAGTACGCTCTGATACCACTGACGAAGGGCCACACCACCCTTACCAAATCACAACCAAGAATGCAACAATATGAAGACAATTTTATTATACTTGAAAATCCAATTACAATAACATTTTTGCAAGATCTCTCAAGATCCAATCCAAACCCAAGCTAGTCCAGATCCACACTCTGGTAGAAACCTCTGAGATCTCAACTTGTGCTTGCAAGCCACCAAGCAACCTCCTTGTTTCTAAATCGTAGTCACTAGCTCTTCTCCAACCTTATCCAAGATCCAAGTGTAAACTGCCTCACATTCGGCGCTCTGTCTACACACTCACAAGTCCATCACAATCCTACTGTAAATTGCCTCACATTCGGCGCTCTGTCCACAGACTCAGGAAAACTCACTCTTCACTTCTTCCTCTTTCACACTTTCTAGCCTTCCAAGCTTTCCAAGCTTCACCTTCCACAACTTTTACCTTTCCAAGCTTCCACTTCTCAAGCTTCTACTCCTTGAGCTTCCACTTCTCAAGCTACTCCTTGAGCTTCTACTCGTCAAGCTTCTACTCCTCAAGCTTCCCCCTTGAGCTTGTCCTTGAGCTTCCCCTTGAGCTTGATTAGAAATGCTCATATGCCTTGCTTAATTAGGCACTTACCACCCTATGCATGATTTATCCACAACCTTCTAGAATTACAACTAAGCACCGCCATGTGGCCCAATTAGAAATCACAACAAATATTAAATGCAAGATTTAAGAAACTTTCCGCAAGCTTCTAAGATGCCACCTACACACCTCGATTAATGTAATGACAACTTTTTTTTTATTTTTCTATTTATGCCACCTATGCACCTCGAAAATAAAAATCCTCTTTTCCTTTCTTTTCTCCTTTTTATTTTTTATTATTTCTCCTCTAATTTTCATCACTTTTCTCTCTCCTCCAGAATTTTTTTTTTTTTTTTTTGCCTTTTTTTCTTTTTCAAATTTTTTTTTTTTTTTCCAATAATTTTCCAATGCAAGATGCTCCTGCATCAGACTCGCCTGGTAGATAGAAAAGTGTGTCCCACACTTGGATGCCAAAAAGAAAATCTACAACCATCTTCATCTTCACCAAAGGATTCCACCTCAATAGGGACAACAAAACCACCATGCAAATCCTCCACATCTGCATTACTCTATCAAACAGTCGAATCTCAACCATCCAATTAGCATGCTCACTCCCAGGAACACATTGAACATAATGCTTCATCAAAAAAACTTCACTCACATCAGCAACTAGTGAATTCACACCCATAGCAAAAAACTCCGCATCAACAACAACAAACTCCATATCAGCACCAACATGTAGATCACCATCAATACATGCCAAACTCTCAACACCAGAAACCTCATTGCTCACAACAAGATGCTTTGCAATACATAATTCACTTTCAACAACCGGATCATCCACGACCAAGTGCTCCACAATCTCCATGTTAGACTCAACCAACTGATCATGAAAATCAACAACTGTCCCAACATCAACAACATTAGGAATATCTTCAGCAAAAACCTCTAGTTTCTCTGTAGGTTCTACATCAGGCTCCACAAACTGATCAGAAAAACCATCCTATTCCACCTTGACCTTCTTAGCTTTAGCATCCAACCGAGCAAACATCTTAGAAAAATTCCTCTCCACTATATCATGGATTTTTGCAATCATCTTAGGGTCCAATCCTCTTGGAGCCATCTCCCAAGATATTCGTAAACCCTCTGCAACAAATCCTTCCTATGCTCCTTGTGACAACCTTGCATTGTTTGCAAGTCAGATAGCAACCTGCCACCTCGCACGAACAATTAGGAACCACATCACAAGTCTAGGACAACAGATTTGCAATCCACAAGCTCTGATAAACTTCACCCAACCAAGGTCCTAGTACAAACTGCCTCACACTTCGGTGATCTACTTGTACACTCAGGAACTCCTGCTCTGATACCACTTGATAGAGGTCCGCTCTGATACCACTGATGAAGGTCCACTCTGATACCACTTGATAGAGGTACGACTCTAATACCACTTGATGGCGGTACGCTCTGATACCACTGACGAAGGGCCACACCACCCTTACCAAATCACAACCAAGAATGCAACAATATGAAGACAATTTTATTATACTTGAAAATCCAATTACAATAACATTTTTGCAAGATCTCCTAAGATCCAGTCCAAACCCAAGCTAGTCCAGATCCACACTCTGGTAGAAACCTCTGAGATCTCAACTTGTGCTCGCAAGCCACCAAGCAACCTCCTTGTTTCTAAATCGTAGTCACTAGCTCTTCTCCAACCTTATCCAAGATCCAAGTGTAAACTGCCTCACATTCGGCGCTCTGTCTACACACTCACAAGTCCATCACAATCCTGCTGTAAACTGCCTCACATTCGGCGCTCTGTCCACAAACTCAAGAAAACTCACTCTTCACTTCTTCCTCTTTCACACTTTCTAGCCTTCCAAGCTTTCCAAGCTTCACCTTCCACAACTTTTACCTTTCCAAGCTTCCACTTCTCAAGCTTCTACTCCTTGAGCTTCCACTTCTCAAGCTACTCCTTGAGCTTCTACTCCTCAAGCTTCCCCCTTGAGCTTGTCCTTGAGCTTCCCCTTGAGCTTGATTAGAAATGCTCATATGTCTTGCTTAATTAGGCACTTACCACCCTATGCATGACTTATCCACAACCTTCTAAAACTTTCATAACCTTCTAGAATTACAACTAAGTACCACCATGTGGCCCAATTAGAAATCACAACAAATATTAAATGCAAGATTTAAGAAACTTTCCACAAGCTTCTAAGATGCCACCTACACACCTCGATTAATGTAATAACAACTTTTTTCTTTTTTTTTCTATTTATGCCACCTATGCACCTCAAAAATAAAAATCCTCTTTTCCTTTCTTTTCTCCTTTTTATTTTTTTATTATTTCTCCTCTAATTTTCGTCACTTTTCTCTCTCCTCCAAATATATTTTTTTTTTTTGCCTTTTTTTCTTTTTCAATTTTTTTTTTTTTTTTTTCCAATAATTTTCCAATGCAAGATGCTCCTGCATCAAATAAATAATTGACTTTCGAAGAGGATCAAGTATCGCTGGTACAAAAAAACAAAGAGGAAGAATTGGAAAGAGAAAGAGAACAAATGAGATTGCTATGATCAAGAAGACAATTGAATTGTAAAGCCACACCATCTTCCAATGTTGGAGTCATATCGTCCTCTCATGTTGAAGAGACACTAATTTGTAGATCCGATGATGTACACACTCCATCATGTCATGTTGTAAGTACAACATCAACACATCAAGTAGGTGATAATCCATCTTTTGCATCTTATTGCTAAGGCACATCATCTTCGGTTCAAGGTATGCAATACACTCAACCTTATGTTGATGTTCAAATTGTTGAGTGAATTGAAGAGATTATAACACCTTCTAGAATTCCTTTTAGAAGACCAAAATATTTGATTGATATTGATACTAACATTTTGAAATCAATTCCTAACAAGATTACTAAGTGTACTTGTCAAAGAAAAGTTAATTGTATGTGGAGATTATTTTTTGAAGAATTAAATATTACAAGTCAATGTCAATTATTTGTTGAAATGATGAGGAATTTGAAATTTAGGCTTTTCATGAAGATTCTTGGGCTAAGAATGATGGACGATTCAAATGAAAAAAATATTGTAAAGAATCTAATGAGTGCTTATGACAAAGTGGGTTCTAAATCATGCACCAAAGATAGTAATATCACAAGACGAGTACTTACATCAAAAATAGTAAGTAGCCAAATGAGAAAAGCTTGACTCATGAGAAAGACAAGAAAAACATTAAAAATTGGTAGAGGTACTCTAAGGAGAGCCATACTAAGGTGTGAGAGAACGGACGATCTAACAGAAAATGAGTTATGGACATTTAGCGGTAGACTACTATGAAAGGATAAAGAAATTAGTGAAGTTTTGAAATCATTGATTGAATATTTTTGGAAAAATAACACACATGTTTCCCCTAATCAAAGAGATGTTGTAAGAAGGAGAATTGGTAGACAAAATCACGACCCACATGTGAAACATTTTTTGAACTCAACTCAGACACAAATTTTTGCAAAATTTATTGGTATGTATCCTCAAATTTGAATAAGTCAAAGATTTTTTGAGATGGGTAAACCTTTTTATGTGAAGATAAATCACACACACACAACTTGTTGTTGTAGGATACATATTGAGTTTTCTAAGCATTTTGATGGTTTTAGGCATATATGCATATTTTTGCATTTTCAGTTTGTTTTGCAAGATTGTGACATGAATGAGCCACCAAAATGAGAATTCATATCCAACATTTTATGTGAAATAGGGGATGGCCAAAATTTTTATAAGACATCATGCTTTGATGGCACATGCTTATTTTGTGGTTCTTTGCAATTTTTATCAACTTGTCAACATATGGATAGTACACATGCAATTGGAAATGAAATAGTAGATTACGAAAAATTTAAGATAGCGACATATGCTCTAAAAGATGGAAAATAGGGTAAAAAATATGATTTAGTCATTAAAAATATTCTAGTGTATGAGTTTATGAAGATTTTTTGTGAAAAAATTATTTACGAGTATGCAAGGCATACCCATAGAGCTCGATGGTTGGATTTGTAATTCAAGTTGTGCAAGGATATGTCTTCACTAGATACCATTGTTTTGGTTATAGATTTAGTAGAGAACTACACACTACAACCACAAAATGAGGTGCAAGCAAAGTATTATAGTTCTCAATAGGTTTTCATATTTGTTCACATAACATTCATGCATTCACCTAAAGTACAGAGGATGACAAGAAGATTTTGAGAGAGTACCATTTTTATATCAGTGATGATTGATCACATTCTATGGAGTTTATACATGGTAGTTTTCAACTATTTTATGGAGATTTGGCTAATAGGGGCATAACATATCATCAACACATTATTTGGTTAGACAATTGCGCATTTCATTTCAAGAATGCACAGATGTTCTGTTAGTTGAGCAGGATGCATAGGTTGTGTAGAATTCAATATATGTGGAATTTCTCAAAGGTTGGTCATGGAAAGGGAGAGCATGATGGTGCAGGCACATGCATCAAAATAACCCTGGCTCATGAAGAGCTAAAGTACAAAAATGGAGCAATATTGATAGATACAAAATCCATCATCTAGTAGTGTAACACTACAATGGATCCAGGTAAGGAAGGTGAGTCTACGGTTTGTAGATTTTTTTGGTTGATAGATAATACTAACATTGCACCATATCAGGATTGTTGCACACTAACAAGATCTAGTGAGTTGCACTCTTTTAGAAGCTCTAATGTAGGTTCATGGAGTATCCACACACAAAAAATGGGATGCTATTTTTCATCATGTGTAGAGGAAAATTGGGATGACTATGAGTCAACTAAATGGGTGGACAAATGGGATATACGGGTTTTGGACCCAACTGACACCTATCGTCCCCCACAAGCACTAGAAATGGTAGAGATGGATTCGTCTATTGAATTTGACCACTTGTCAAATCTAGTGCAACTTGGTAATATAAACATTTATATATTTTTGTAATTTCAATATGTAACTTTATAACTTTTACCTAAGTATTTTCTGAATTAATGACCGCATTTTGTACATTTGTCACTGTAGGTCATGTTTTTTTTGTTATTGCACCTAAAGACAATAAAGAATGGACATATTATTATTTTTTTTGTTGTGTCCAAGCCAAACAAAAATTGGATCACTCGGTTATAGATGGTGAAGGTTTAGAGTACCATTTCAGTGTGGTGGTTGTAACCAGCACATGGCTTAGACGATATTCTATGAAGAACCCTAACTTGTGGTTATTCAAGGATTGGCAAACAGAGAGGAAGATTCTTCATTATTCAAACCTTGTTGTCGCATCAAATGTCCACTTGATAAAATATGGTGGAAAACCACATAATAAGATTCTTTGGAAAGTTCATGAGTCAGACCACGAAGCAATACTTGAGACATTAAAATGTAGAGCAGATCCAGTTGGCTCATTGTATTGAATAGGGAGAGAGGGAGAGAGAGAAAGAGTGATCAATTCTAGGATCTAAATACAATGTTCCAACTTCTCCCCCAAGACTATCCAAATGAAAAGGTGGGTATTTTTATTATGTGTAAGTGATGAGATAAGTTTAAATCATAGATTTTATGTTTTGATTTGTTTAGGATCTAGATACATTATTTGAATTTATATTAGATTCTTTAATAGGACCCATTTTTAGATTAGTCGTTTGAATAAGTGAAAGTTTAGAATTTGTTGTTTAGATCAAAATGTAATGAAAGAACATGAAAATTGTTAGAATGTGAATTCTTTGTGATGTAAAGTCATGATTGTATGCATGTAACCAGAAACTTCAAACTAGTGAAAGCAAGGATACAATGGGAGAATTTTTCAATACTCATCAAGCAATGGTTATCATAAAACTTAGAAAGAAAGGATTTGTACAAATGGATAAGTCTTAATGACAAGCCAGATTCAATTTTTTTCATTCTCTAATTTTAGTGGATTAATCTTATCTTAGATTTTATACTATGCTAATTCTTCATTTATAGGTCACCAAAGAAGATGGCTAATAAAATCGAAGCACTAGTGATAAAGGGTGAGATGCCAAAATCATCTGCAAAATGTTGTTATCAATTCACATCCTCAATGTTTATTAGTGTTTTTTGTTCAAGTACCATTGTGTGTTAATCATCTTATGCTTGGGATTGTAGAGGATCACAATCATCAGAAAGTAAGAAGGAAAATAGGTCTTGATCTGATGATAATGGGGCAGTTATAGATATAGTTCTCTCTAAGAATAATGTTGATCAGCTGATGTATAAGTTGAGAGAACCAAAAGACTTTTGATATTTTGATATTTTTGGGATTTTTTTTGCAATAATGTCAACACTTGATGAAACCAAATATTATGAGTGGAACTTAGTAGTTTTGTTTAAGCATGTCTAGATCCCTAAAAATAGTCAATGAAAAATACATTTAAAGAGGTTTCTTAGATTGTGCACATTAAATATGCCCATGTCATATTTTTTGAAATTATTCCATACTATGATTTTGAGGTGACCATTTAGTTAAGCAATAAAATGATATTAAAATAAAGGTGCAAAATAAAGATTTCTCATGTTTTTTTTCTCTTGTGCGCATGTGGGATAGTTTTACTTTTGTTTCTTGTGTGCTAGACCAGTTCTTTCTTATTGATGACACAACCAGTTATAATAATGATGCATATAAAATATTTTAGTCATTGGTACCCTTTCACTTAACAATCATGCCACCTTAATGAGGTCATCCAAGTGCATTTTTATTCACTTTTTACATTTGCCCAGTAAGGCACTCAAATCGAGGTTTCTTCATTTTCTTTTTTTGGGTGTTGGGAGGAGTTGGGTGGGGTCCATTAAGAGGGGTTTCCAAAAGCTGATGGGTGGCCAATATGATTTTATTATAATTCCTTCCATGCATGGTTTGGCCCATGCAAAGAAAATTATGCAAATTACTATATTTAACTTGCCTCATAACTCTGGCCTTCAATATCAATGCCAATATTTTCCAACATGTTTGATGAACTCTTCATGTTGCAAATGCTAAATAAATTGAAATGGGTTAAGTGATGCTATATGCATTTGAAGAAAAGGACACATTTAATCCCAAGTTGTGCATAGAAGGGTTAGGGAATTTCTATAAGCACAAACTAAGGATGGAAGATATATGAGCTAATTGCACAAATGAATATGAAGTCTAATGAAGTTATTCACACCTTAATGCTCATCAAATGAAGATTGAATGGGTTGCCAAAATGTCATATGAGGTGAGATGATGGAAAATTTCTTGAGCTTTCCTATGGTCAAAGAAATTTTTTTTAAAACCAATCCCCAAAATGAATTGGAACACTGAAGCGCTCAAGACTACAAAGTATAAAATGAACAAATTAGTTGAGAGGAGTGAAAGATATTTGAAGGAAAAGAAGAAGTAACTTAATCTAGAGATGGGAGAATCTTTAGAGGGTAAGGTGAAGGAAGAAGAGTAGCAGCAAGAACAATAACAAGAAACACCTTACAAAGCAATAAACACAATGGAATACAAAGAACTTTAAACAACTATTAAAGAAAGGAAGAAGAAGAAGCCAAAATTTGACTTTTTGTATTGAAGGTTGACTCAAAAAGGATGTCCCTCACAAGTCCCAATAGTCTCTCTCATGCCAAGGCCCCTTCATGCCATACAAACTAAAGTAGGAATGCCCTCTTCCTCCTTTTTCAAGGAAGCTCTTCTATCACCTTCGGACTATCTTGCCCCTTTCTTTATCACCACCACATTCTCTTCTTTTAATCCCTTCTAATGCACATTCATTGCCTAAGTCTGCACCACCCCCCCTGATGTAGAGGGTAATGGTGGGATAAGGCCCAAACAACAAGAACTTAAGGAATACACAAGTTTTCACAATATTCCAATGCAAGGAAATGACCTATAAAGCCTTCAACACCTAAGATGGCTAACCAAGACCTATTCCCTTTTCCAAGGTGATTGAATGGTCTTAAAATATCAAGTATAAGGTTAACCAATAGGTTTTAGGGCCCTCAAAAAAACCCAATATTTCAAACCAAAAACTAGCCTTTCTAGGCCTTAAGCTCAAATCATAACAGCAGTAATGAATTTTATCTCTGGACTTGGAAAATAAAAACCAAATTTTGATACCCTTTTCAAAGATACATAACATATAAAAAACTTAAGGGTGGTTGTTTTGGACCAATATGGTCATTCTACACAATAGCCCTGTCTTTAAACACACAAAGATGTCACTTTACAATGGAGCTACAATTTATTTTTACTCCCTAATCTCAAGATTCTAGAAAGTCTCCAAAGATGATGAAAAATATCCAAATATGTCATCAATTTGGGCCTTGGATGCTTCCAAGTACAAAAGCCCCAAATTGCTAATAAACAAGCCTCAAAACTAGGGCCTCTCAATAAACTACCTTCCAAACTTTTATAGGATAAATTGAGGGTGGATACACCATTCATTTGATGTTACTAGACTCCTCAAACCATAAAAATTATGCCACCTTCAAGCAGATCTCTCGCTACTACTCCCAACCATCCACTTCCATTAACCCTTCCACTACTCTTCTTGGTGATCACCAACCAAATACCTTTCATCTGTACATTAAAAGTTAGAAATTATATTGTAAATATCAAGGATCAATCACTGCATGAGAATCAAATTTTTATCATTCATGAAGTGATGATCTTTCCATTAAATTAGATCAAAATTGTGGAGAAATTATTGTGTTACTTGGGACAGTCAGCCCTGTTCTTGTAATCAGCCTATTAAACCAACTTAAAAACATGGAAAATAGAGATAAAATGATATTGAAAAAGAGGTGACCATTTAGTTAAGCATTCAAAAAGATATTAAAACAAACTTCTTGAGGTGACCATTCAGTTAAACAATAAAATGATATTAAAAAAGAGGTGCAAAATAGAGATTCAAATACCAATTATTCTCATAGAAAAAATAAGAACTATGAAGTGTAGATATATTGACCATAGTAGACATATATTTCTTCTCTTGTGTGCATGTGAGATATTTTACTTTTGTTTCTTGTGTGCTAGATCGATCTGATGTAGAGTAAGCACAAGGAAGCAAAAATCAAACAACCTTCTACCACCAAAACCTCCAAACTTCACAAAGGGTTAAACAAGGGTTATGATTCACTTCCAAAAGGATAGTACTTTAATATTACAACTCTTCAACAGGTTTACAAACCCAACTCTTTGAAAAAAGACAAGAATCCAACTTCTTCCTACTTGGTTCAACAATGGCCTACTACCCCCCAAACTTGGCAAAAGTGGGTTTATGGTGTTCCCAACCTTTCTAACACCAATGATGGCTTCATGAAATATTAACATGACCAAAACAAGGAAAATAACTGATTTAACCTACTACTAACAACCCACAAAATAGAATGCAACATTTGACTTGCTAGGCAATTAGGCCTCTTAGTTTAGTTTGTCAACAATAACTCAAAACTCTTCCAAAGGACCAAGAAAAAAAAGTATAGTTTTGGACACCCTTTTTCAAGTATTAAGAGACTCCAAAGTCTTACGGCTCAACTCCACTCGAGCATACCTTAACCCAAACCATGCACTTAGGCCTAATTAGCAACTTTAGGCATGGTCTACAAGGAAATGGTCAAGAGATGGGTTCATGGAATCAAACCACCAACTTCAGAGTGTTCTTCTAACCCAAAAATATATGTTTTTCCTTCACACTAAGTCCCCTACTTTCTTTAACCACATTACTTCATCAATTTGCTTAAAATTTGGTCTAATACACAAGGGATATTGGACCTAGGGCTTGCTCCTAAAAATATCTGTTGCAAGCTCCTACTTTAGGGCTTTTGAAGTATGAAAGTACATCACCTTAACTTTCTCCCTACCCATTTGGCACAAATTCCAATGGTGGGATCTCAAGTTAGGGCCATTTCTTTGGCCAAACCCTGATTTTGAGGGTTTCACAGGGCAATGGTCAAGAAAAATCAATATCTTGAGTTCCTTGATTGCTAGAAACTTGAAACCAATTCCAATGCTTCACAAACTAGTAGATCTAGCTATCTAGTACAAAAAAGTTCACTTCCCAATCATGTAAGGCCATACTATATGGAAAAATCAGTAAAACTCATCCTGAAACACCGTATTTTATTGATTCCAAAGAACAAGTACATATGTTTCTTCATGTTATCTCTCCTGTCAGGTGTCTAGAGCCTTTATAGGCCATTATAAATGGGTAGAACCACCCTATGGCAATTTTAGCCTTTGGGAGTGGTTTTTTTGAAAAAGTTATCAACTTTTTGCAATTTTTTCAATTTTGACAAACCTTCTTCCTAATTCAATTCTAACCATTCCCAAATGTTGTTCTAAGACTAAAAATACCTAAACTACATAACAAAAATAAAATAAACCAAAATTCCACCTTTTGGACCAAATGATGCCTAGGTTTATATTGACACCTTGGGGTCTTGAATCTATTACATGGGTGGATGGCCTTAAGGATATTTATTAATCAATCCTAAGGCCTTATTGCATTGAACAAAACAAACACTTTAATTAGGTGCTCTGCACCAGTTTCTTTCTTATTGATGACACAACCACTTATAATAATGATGCATATAAAATATTGTAGTCATTGGTACTTGTATAAAAGCATTAGCTATAGTAAAATGTAGAAACTCAACCTTCATAATGACTAGTTATTAATGATTACACCAGTTGTAACAACTATATATGACCTCTACTTATTGTGATTAAGGTGTTAAATAGTTAAAGTATCCTTTTATTATGCATAACATATTGATGTAGGATGATTCATTTATTATTATATAACCTTGGATATTCCTCCCAACGTCATAAACTACCATCTAATAAAGAGGCATTGTTTCCTAAAAAGATAAAAAAGGGGATAAATGGGCTAGATCAAACCATTTGATATGCAATTCTAGTTGAAAAAACTATAAATTCTAAAGATTCAAACACATTGGTATGTCCATCCATATACTTAATACAATGGAGAAGTATTCTTTTTCTTCATTTCTAGAGATGATTATGGGTTCATCTAGAGCATTCTAATAGCATTTTAGATTTCATACATATCCACTTTAATATTTTCCATCTAGTAATCTATACTCATCTATCCTAATCAAACACTTCCTAAATAAAAACACAAAACCATAAGTACTAATGGACTTATTTTAATAGTTGAAATGAAATAAAATAAAATTTATTTACATTAATATATTACAATTTTGAGAACAAGCAAAATACTGGTTTCAATCCACAAGGATAGACCATACACCCAACTTCTACACTATGATACAATGACAATGCTAATGGATCAACATTAATTCATATAAATAAGCACTTAGCAACTTCAACCAACACCCATGGATGATCAATTTTCACAAACTCGGACTCTTAGCATGTTAAGAGGGTTCAACATAACACCAAAACCCAATAATCAAGGCACAACAACAACCAAAACTCAAATTTCATAGTTCTATCCAAATAATGAAGCACTTAGCATTAATCCATGCAACTTAAAACTTGACTTAACTCCCCAAAAATGGTGGATGCTCACAAATAGAGTTGAACAATATGATAAGGGATTCAATATGTCAGTAAAACCCAAGAATCAGGATCAAACAACATATAGTAACTTCTCTTATGTCTCTAGAAAATGTAGCATAGGTTCATGGTCCCTTGGCTCCCAAGAATTTGTAGCAACTATTCTTAGTACTATAAGATTAACTTCAATGAAGAGTTGAGTGTAAGGAGTTGAAGAAGCAAGTTTTTCTTCTGTGTAAATGCCAAAATCACGAGGCTTGTTCCCTTGCATAATCCTTTGCCACAATGACATTACCTCTAAACAATTACATGTGAGTGCCCATTACAATTGGTATTCTATGATGGCAGATCTAACATATGGAATTAATGAAACCTTGAGAATCCTAGTAGGCTCTACATCATAACTAAACCTTGAGAATCCTATTCTGGCTCTACATCATAACTAAACCTTGGAATTAATGTAATGTATTATTTTTAGTTTCAAATTTGTTATATGTTTGTAGTAATAATTTATGATAAATGTTTAGATGAATAACATAGAAGGAAAACTTTAAACATGAACAAGAAGATCATAAATCAATATGACAATGATATAAATTGCAAATGATAAATTTTTGGTTGTATGTAATAATTTATGTTTTGAATCGAATTTTTTTTTTGACTCTTGAAGTATGATTATTTCATACATACATACATACATATATATACATATATATATATATATATATATATATATATATATATATATATATATATATTGATGTAGAGTGGTACAATGGAAGGATACAATTTCTTTACCCTTTAGGCAACTAGGTTTAAATCACCAACAATCTCCATGAGGATGAAGGACACAAGGTCTCTACCAGGACCCAAGGAGGTGATATATGCATACAAAGGAGGAATGAAGACCTAATAAGGATCCATGAAGGCATTTAATGTTGCATCATGGCCTTTAAGCCATTGAAATGTACTTGGAATGTTAAAAAGTACAAATACTGTAATAAATTCCCATAAAGAGGCGTAAATGGCTAAAAAGTTGAAATATGGGATAAGGAAGTCATTTCATGTAATGTAATATTCCATGGGGTTTATTTGAGTCCTAGTAAGGTTTTATGAGGTCATTAAGTCATAAGTTGCATAATAAATGCAAGAAAGTCAATGTAATTGCCAAAATATGTGAAGTTGTCATAATGTTACTAATAAGCCAAACATGGCAATCTAGTGGAGTCTAAGAGGTTAAGTTGAGGTCTATAAGTATTTTAGGAATTAGTAAGTCAATTAGTGGTGATATTAAAGGTATTAAAAATACTAAGTCATAAAAGGTTGAAATGAGAAACAAATTAGTAAAGCTTTGTTAATAAAAAGTTATTAAAACTATCTAAAATTGTCACAGAATAGTTAAACTATTTTAGTCGATCCAAGGGAAGTCGTATTAGTTTTGGGGAAGAGAAAAGTTGATAGAAGGAAGGTCTTTTGAGTGTTTTAGGAGGTGGTCGAAGATCTCAACAGAAGTTTGAAGAATCAATAACATTTCATATGTTTTTTTTGTCATTTCTGACTGTCACATAACAATGACTATTGCATTTTTTGTGGTTTTAAACTTTAAACAAGTTACTTTTCCTCTTAAGCTTTTGTATTGAAATATTAATGATTTAGAAGGAATTTTTTATGTTCTCCTAAGATCTCTTTTCCATTATACACAAGTTAGCTTGCAGAGTTCTTTGTAATACTGCATAATACATCACTATCTATCTCTGTCACGTAACAATCCTTCACTATTTCGAGGCTAGATTAATGGATTTACCCATCCCACTGTATGTGATGTAGATGTAACTTATGGGAGATGGTTTTACAATTGTAATGAATTTATATATGATGATTTTGTGTGCAAAGTAAGAGTTTTGATAGAGAGAAAGAACCAAAGATTGGCTAGGCAGTGAAGAGCATAGGCATGGGTGACTGCCCCAAGTAGAGAAGTAAGAGTTTTCTCCAAAAAAGGATAATTTTTATGTTTGATATCATCTATTGGGATGATTTTAAGTATCTTTGATCCATTTATAAGATCTAGAAAGATTGGGAGATTAGTTTTTGGGAAAGCCCTAGGGTAAAGGGCCTAGAAGTGAGGGTTTGGTGAAAGGGGATGTAGAAATGATAGAGTGACCAAAAAAAATTTGAAATACTTTCATTTGAGTCATATTAAAAGACTGTTTGAGGTTTTTAAGCTTCCAAAAAATAAGGGGATATGAGTTGCTTTGTAAATGGCCACTAATTAGGCTTAGTTGTGTAACTGAGATAGCAAGATTTGAGAGATACTTTACAAAACAACTATAGTTGAAATTTTGGTATGTTTTAGAAGGCGATAAAGGTTTTCTAGAACACCAAATTTTTTGGGAGGGTTAATGGAAAAGTTTGGAGAAAACTAAGAATTACTGTCTGGCAAGGGCTAGTTGAGTCAAGCCTAGAATAGGCAAAATTAGGAAAGTGTATGAGATGAGTTTCTGAGAGGTTGCAAGGAGTTGGAACATTTTATATGTGATTTTTTGAGATGACCCAATGTGTTTGGGTCATGGTGTGAAGCCTAGGATGGGTTTTGTTATGTTGGAGGCACCAGGGTATACTAGGTGCATAGGTAGCAACGTGGGTGTTTTGAAGACAAACTAAAGAACTGAGTTATAAACTCTTAGATATGGTTGTGGAAAGTTATTACCAAGTCAGAGACCTCCTCTTGAACCCTAGTAGAGTTAGATTCCTTGGGTAGATTCCAAGAGTACAAAGGACTCCCGGAGTTGAGTTGTGATGCCTAGGGGAATAGTGGGAGGCTCTGCATTAGATGCAAGGCTTAGGACCTCTTCTAGGGACTATTTAAACACCAAATCCACCTTTAATTAGTTTATTTCCTTTACCTATAACTCTAATAACTCAAATTCCTACAATTTAGGACCAAATACATGCAAATATTTGGCCTAGGGCTTGCAAGTAAAATCACTTTTCCTTGGT